>OZ035834.1:17365288-17690288 GCA_964034765.1 Knipowitschia caucasica
GTGTAATGAACCGTGGAGCCGTGTTTAGGTGACTGAAGCTCTTACTGTCAAGAGTTTGGGCTGTTGTACGTGCTGCTATTTCCTTTTATAAAGTTGTCCTTTTAATAAATGTTTATAGTGCTCTACATGGAAGATGAACTCACTATAGTAGATCATAATGCATTTCTCTCTCTGGTCTCTCTCTTCCTGCTCACTCTGCATTGTAGCTTTAGAGGACTTATTTTGAAAGTCAAAAGGTTTTTTTTATCCTTTTGACACATTTTTTATTTTTTGTGTGCGTGTGTTTATGTGTGTTGGTTTGTTATTATGATACTTCAGGAGCCAACCACAGAAGACCAGATGTTCTTCTCTACCCTCTCGGTCCTGGACAGAAAGCCCAGCGTCTCCAGCGATGACGAGGACATCTACACCAGAGTGCCCCCAGTCCGTCATGAGGACACCCTGAGCCCGCCCTCCAATCAGCAGCCGGAGCCCGTTGACCAATCAGAGCAGAGAGAGAAGCCCAAAGAGTCTCTGTCCGACAGCTGGATGTGCTACAGTGGCCCAGGCTCTGGCATCCTCCGCCTGCAGGCCACCGACAGGTACTGCATGACAGTCTCCAAAGTCAGTCATACTGTATGCAGCTAACCCTTATGCAAAGAATACATTGAAAAACTTCTAAACTGCTGCTCTGACTGGTCAAGATCTTCACTGCTGTATAAGGCCTGTTCAAAATAGTCCCAGTTCATTATTTTGCATTAACACTGTCATAATGGTAGAAAGTGGATCCAACTGGATTTAATATGAGCAGAAGATTTTATTATTTAGGCTTGAGTGTGGAATTTTTTTTAAATTTAGGTTGTCCGATAGCTTCAATATTTGGTACACATATTTGCATATTTGTCGCCTCAATACAAGATTAAAATTTTTATTGTGGCCACCCCCCTGACAGACAGGTAGTCCATAAAATTGAAAAAACTTCACACACATTGTTTGAACAACTACTCGGTCGTTTCACAGATTTGTCTCAAAATTGATCCACATTGTCTAAACACCGGCAGCATCTAAAGTTATCCACAGAATTGTTATTGGGTGTCAGAGTTGAGGCTTATTTCAAAAGTCACGCATTAAAGTTCCCATGATATTTGATGGAGACACACACTCACTGATGAAGGCATTTAGAATATTAGTGTTTCTCCCATTAGGGCTGTATGCAGATAGGGTGTCAGTGCCCCCTTCTTTGCACGGTGCGGGCCGTTCGTCGATACCGCTTGCTGCATTAATTATTATTTATTCCTTCTGTTTGCAGTACCTATGTGTGGTAGCAACTGGATCAAATTGGATATAATATGAGCAGTGGGGAATATTTTTTTACAACTGTTTTTGTTCTTGAGAATAATTTTACTTCAACTTTAAAGCTAACGTACCTAACAATGTCATATGCCTTTGATGTCGATCTATGATTTGTGTTGTGATCTCTGCAGGTATCTCTGGTGTCTCGACTTCAAAGGAGGCCTCTTCTTCTCTCCGCTGTCGGAGCCTGGACTCAACTGGCAGCGCTTTGATGATAATGTCCACCAGGTGGCGCTGTCCCCTTCAGGTACTTCCTGGTTTGTATTAAACCTGGTTTAGACCTGCTTCAGACCTGGCTTAGTCCTGGTGTAGTCCTGTTTTAGGCCTGGTTGGGTCATGGTTTAGACATGGTTTAGCTCTGGTTTAGTCCTGATTTGTACCTTGTTTTGTCCTGGTTGAGTCCTGGTTTAGACCTGGTTTAGTCTGGGTTTAAACCTGGTCACATTATTCTCTACTACTTCGCAATATGAATGTGTTTTCTCTTGGTTTGGTTCACATTGCTCTAGATTTCAATCAATTTAAAAACAGCTGAGAACAGATTTGTAAATGTTTTGAAGCCGCTGTTGCTGCCGTTGCGCTCTGGGCTGATTCTTCAGATTCTGCACAAAGAACAGAACGACCTGCTCCTCTGAGGCCATTCAGACCTCTCCACTCGGAATGATGGTTCTTTTGGACCAGTGCCGAAAGCGCTGGTGCTGCTTAATGATAGACTGGATGGCGTCTTAGACCAGTTACACAAGACTGTAGAAAAGTTAAAACTTAAAGAGCCCTTTTGGATCAGAAATTGTATGTGAAACAACAACATTTGGAGAAAAAGTATGTAAGAAAAAAATTGATTCATACAAAGGTTGCTGTATAGAAAGTGTCCTGCTGGATTCATGTATCTCATTCTAAATCCTTCTCTTAAGAGAATAACCATATCATTGTTTTGAATATATTTACGTCATTTGTATTTGTCTATTTTTTAAACTCAAGTTAAATACCCATAATTCAAAATGTATTTTTATAGCACAGTTCATAGCCTGACTCTCGCCAGACCATTGTAGTTTATTGCGCTTCACACAAGGGTCTGGGTCTGCTTCATAGCGTATGAATTTCAGAAGGTGGGACCTTTAAAAAATATCCTTGTATGTGATTGGATAAACCACTTTTCTGTTATCTTGAATGACATGCACACAATGTAGCACACTGCTTTGCAGGGTTGCCAAATACCAGCCCAAAACTAGCCCAAAACCCACGAGAATGCCCCCCCCCCACCCCCAAAAAAACCACATAATTCAATCAACTTGGGCTATCATGGTTCTGTTTTTGCCTGAACCACAGGCAAAAACACAGCTTAAAACACAGCTATAAAAACATAGAACCGTCAACATCTCGCCTCAATTTGCATTAAAAGTGACATCCATGTCTTAATTCTTTCCTATTTAAACTTTTTTTTTTTTATTCACTGAATTTATATCCGCCATCTTGGACTGATTTGGCTGAGACGCGCGAGAAGGCGGTGCAAACCCGACGTTACACCGGCGACGACTGGCCAATTATTTTTTGATCGGCTAATCCCAGACCCTTTTGTTCAACGAAATGCCTCTGGTGGAGCATGGCGGAACTACAAGTGTCTAGGCTACAGCTCATTAACCTGGCAAGAGCCAGATTGATGATTGTGTAGAACTCTAATGCGTTCTCCACAATATCAATCTGGGACTTCTGCAGGAGAATCCTTTCGGGGAAAGGAGGGATAAGCAGCAGAATACTTCAAGCTGATTGGGCGAAGTGACGCTGTGTGCCCGCCTACCAAGGTTGCCGTCCAGAAATGCACAAAGCGCCTCTCGCTGTTCATCTTTCAAAAAAGAAATTGGAGATTCTGCTAAAACTGACTTGATAGCCTCAGCTACGCGTCCGTCCTCCTGCGTAGCCATGTTTGTTTTGTTTCGGCCCGGCACTTCTTGCTTTCGTCAAACCCGGATATCCCGCCCTAAACCCCCAGACTGGCGCGTGATTGGCTTGAACACCTAGATGTTCTACTCGAAAAGGGTTGGCGGGAGCGGGGCAAGATGTATTCTCGAGTGTTTGTGAACTCACAAATACCGCGAGAATTCAGCTTGCAGGCAAGGTTAACAGCTCATACATAATGCAACTAAAAGTGCTTCACATGGACAACATTTCAAAAACAAGCTTTAGTTTAAAATATAATAAAATAAAAGTAATAACAGCATATGATGATGATCGAGATTTAAGCCGAGACTTGAAAATTAGCTTTGGTAGCAAATTCCTTCAGGAAGACTGTTCTAGATTGTTCCAGAATTTTACCACATTTCTCCTCACTCTGGAGCCATGATCTCTGCTCTCTTCCCCTTGTGTTAACTTCTCCACACGTGTCCGTCACAGGCAGCCTGCTGTGGAAGGTGGAACAGCGCTCCCTGGTGGCCATGGCGTGTGCTAAGGCCTCAGTGAAGGGGGCCGGGCAGTCTCCTGTGAAAGGGGCAGTCCCATCCTCGGTGAAGGGACGGAGACACTGGTACCAGGCCCTGGAGCAGTCTGTCTATGTGGACCTGAGCGAGGACTCGGCCTGGATCATCCGGACCAACGGAGACCTGTATCTGCAGACAGGTGAGGCCTCTGTGGACTGTAACTGTATTCACACAGCGGCAACGGGAGAAATCACATCGCAATTTTAGTGACTGCAATTAATAATAGTACATCATAATTATTTTGCGCTTTTTTAACACTCAAACAACACTCACAAATAGAATAGAATATCATTCATTGTGTTACTCGGCCTACATCACATCAGAAACACAAAACCGTGAAGAAAAGACATGAGAAACAAGAGCAGTCCTGAAAACAACACAGGGCTTCAGCCAATAAAGCAGAGACTGAACCACAAACTAACGCAGAGTTGGTTCAGTCTCTGCTGTAGCTGATTGGCTGCTCCATCTCCATCACTCCATCTGACTCTGAGTGTGATAAGCTGCTGTGGTTGTGCTTGTAGCTGAACATGTGAATCCTGATGCTGTCTCCTCTGTCTCCTGCCTCTCTGTCCCAGGTCTGAGTCCGGACCGTCCCTGTGCTCGCTCTGTGAAGGTGGAGACCCCAGGTGTGTTTGTGCAAGTGTGTGTGGGAGGAGGCGTGGTCTGGGCCCTCACCGAGCACAAGGCCGTGTTCTACAGAGAGGGCGTGGACAGTCTCTGCAGCGAGGGAGAGAGGTGGCTCCAGGACACTGTCAGGTAGACACACACGCACGCATGCATCTGCGTGCGAACAGTCTCTGCTTTAGTTTCTGCTATAGTCTCTGCTTCAGTCTCTGCATCAGTCTCTGCTTCAGTCTCTGCTTCAGTCTCTGCTTCAGTCTCTGCTTCAGTCTCTGTTCCAGTCTTTGTTCCAGTCTCTGTTCTCTGTTCACAGTGAGGCTCAGGGAGTGGAGCCGGTCTGTCTGTCTCTGGGACCTGGTCTGGTCTGGGCTCTGGACTCTGATGGCCGACTGTGGTTCAGGACTGGAATCAGCCCGAGTCGACCTCAGGGCACTGACGACCACTGGTGGGAGGTGAGACCCAGGGATCCGATAACAATGCATTTGTGACTAGGGTTGCCGAGATTAATTGGTTTTACTACAATCGCGATTATAAAAGCCAGCGGTAGATTAACCGTAATGATTTTAGATGGCACAGTTTACCGCTGGTACGGAATACCTTTGCGGGAAGTGCATAACCAGCTGGTGTCCTGGTGCAGTGGTAACAACTTGGAGCTGAACGCCCAGAAGACAGTGGAGATGATTGTGGACTTCAGGAAGAGCACAGTCCCCCTGCCCTCGCCCTCCCTGATGGACTCCCCCATCACCTCTGTGGAGTCCTTTCGTTTTCTGGTCACCACCATCACCCAGGACCTCAAGTGGGAGCCGACCATCAGCTCCCTCATCAAGAAGGCCCAGCAGAGGATGTACTTCCTGCGGCAGCTCACGAAAGCCAAGCTGCCTGCACACATGTTGGTGCAGTTCTACACGGCCATCATCGAGTCCATCCTCACCTCCTCCATCACCGTGTGGTTCGCTGGAGCCACAGTCAGGGACAAACGGAGACTACAGCGCATCGTGCGCTTTGCAGAGAAGGTGATTGGCCGCAGCCTTCCATCGCTGCAGGACCTGTACTTCGCCCGAGCTCGAGGCCGGGCTGGTCGTATCACAGCCGACCCCTCTCACCCTGCACATGGACTATTCCAACCACTCCCCTCAGGCAGGAGGCTGCGGTCCATCAGGACTAGAACCTCCCGCCATAAGAACAGTTTCTTCCCCTCTGCTGTTGGACTCTTGAACACTTCTTAACCTGTCCCCCCCGCCCTTTATAAAGTCACTTTACTGCCCATCATACGTCACTTTACTTCACTGTACTGCTGTCACCTTACATTGTGTGCACCATGTGCACTTGTATATTGTAAATAGTAACTGTAACTCTATTTTCTTTAAATTTATCTTTAGAAGTGTTTTTTATTTTATTTTTATTATCTCTTTTTCTGACTGTTGCACGAGCCAAAGCAATTTCCAAGTCTGTGACTTCCTGTTACTTACGTGGCAAAAAAAATCATTCTGATTCTGATTTTGATTCTGATAATGGGCCGCTGCACACAAAGCAGCAC
This sequence comes from Knipowitschia caucasica, assembly GCA_964034765.1. Taxonomy (NCBI): domain Eukaryota; kingdom Metazoa; phylum Chordata; class Actinopteri; order Gobiiformes; family Gobiidae; genus Knipowitschia; species Knipowitschia caucasica. Next base: position 17,371,247 of record OZ035834.1, read on the forward strand.
AGACTCGCCAAAAAAGCTTGTTGTGTTCTTCTCCAAGAATGCAGCTCTGCAGCGTCTCTGTGTCCAGGGACTTTATATAACAGCAGTCTGTGTTCACGGAGCTGCGCCATACATTTATTTTATTATTAAACGGTACTTCCACATCGGCGATCATGCTAGCTGCACTTGTTTACAGTCACTGGAGAATGAGATCTCAGTCTCTAGACTGTTCACAAGCACTCTGTCCCCTATTGTCAGTCCTGGTTTAGTCCTTGTTTAGTCCTGGTTTAATCCTGGTTTAATCCTGGTTTAATCCTGGTTTAATCCTGGTTTAGTCTTGGTTTAGCTCCTGTTATGGGCTGTTTACGAGTATCTCCAGTCTTCTCGCGCTGACAACTTTGCGGCTCTCTGATTGGTTGCTGCATCTGTGACCATACGTGCGTGCCGTGACACACATGCAATTCCTCGCACAAACGGACGTTACCATTGACTTTACATTGAAACCGAACGCAACGCATGATCCCGTCTGAACCCTAACCCTTTAGTCAACAAAAGAAATGCAGACATAACGCCAAGATTACTACTACTACTACTTCAAAACAATTAGTTGATAAACATTATAGATATTTAGTATAGAATTGTTATCTATTTACATATATGTATTTTTAAATGTACTACATACAATCCAATCATCTACAATATTATAAGATGTATTAAGTTATCCATTTGTATTTCAGAAAAGTCAAAAACAATCTTAGTTGATTTTCTTTCATAATTTAGATAATCGTGAATAATCTAAAAATCACAATCTTTTCTCTATCAGTAATCGTGACTCAAACATTTGACTAAATAGGAGACATTTTTTACATAAAAAAAAAATAGAAAGCAGGCAACAAATGCATCATTTGCTGCTGATAATTTCTGAGCTGGAGTTGTTTTTACCTATTATACCTACAGGTAAAATCAGGGAAGGGCCTGGTTAGTACTGCGATCGAAGACCTCTGGGAACACCAGGTGCCACACCAGGTGGAACACCAGGCTGCGGCTGTAAAGTGTCAAACTGGTTGTGTCCTTGGGCAAGACACTTCACCCACATTAGAATGAATGTGTGAATGGTTTGTGGCGGTCAGAGGGGCTGATGGCACAGACTGGTTGCCTCGCTTCTGTCATCTTTAGATCAGATTTTCAGACATACCACCCTTTGCTATTAGCCAAAAGTGTCAAATAGTGACTTGCCGGGCTCTTCCTAGTGTGAATTATAAAGTTAGGTACCTCAGCTTTAAACTAAACCTGTTTCAATCTCCTCCCTCAGGTCCGCATTTGGGACTACGCTGCGTTGGACCAGGGAAGTCTGTTCCAGTCCCTCTGGTCTGGTGCTGGTCTGGGGTCAGGTCTGGGGGTGCGGGGGGGTCCTGTAGACCGTGTGGTGTCCTTCCTCTCTCAGTCCAGTCAGGTCCAGCCGGATCTCATCTGCTCTGGACTCTCTGGAGTCTGGGTTGGGTCTGGGAGGAACCGGATCCACCACCATCACAGCGGCAGACTCACAGGTCAGAGCTTCAGGCCTGGTTCAGTCCTGGTTCAGGCCTGGTTCAGGCCTGGTTCAGGCCTGGTTCAGGCCTGGTTCAGGTCTGAACCAACACAACAAGCCTCATTACATTTAAGAAACACTATAAACTTATTGTGTTACTGAAATCTGAACGAAGTTAAAATTCAACTTAATATTCTGGTGTGGTGGTTTTGTCCACAGTAACTACTTTTACAAATACTTTCATAACGGTTTTATAAACATATTATTTAATGATCTATGTGTTTTATTATTGTAAATTTGTATGTGTGTGCTTGCATATGTACAGTATTCGGCCCCCTTGAACCTTTCAACATTGTGCCACATTTCAGGCTTCAAACATAAAGATATAAAATGTTAATTTTTTGTCATGAATCAACAACAAGTGGGACGCAATCGTGAAGTGGAACAAAATTTATTGGATAATTTAAACTTTTTTAACAAAAAAAAACTGAAAAGTGGGGCGTGCAATATTATTCGGCCCCTTTACTTTCAGTGCAGCAAACTCACTCCAGAAGTTCAGTGAGGATCTTTGAATGATCCAATGTTGTCCTAAATGACTGATGATGATAAATAGAATGCACCTGTGTGTAATCAAGTCTCCGTATAAATGCACCTGCTCTTTGATAGTCTCAGGGTTCTGTTTAAAGCGCAGAGAGAACCATGAAGACAAAGGAACACCACAAGGCAGGTCCGAGATACTGTTGTGGAGAAGTTTAAAGCCGGATTTGGATACAAAAAGATTTCCCAAGCTTTAAACATCTCAAGGAGCACTGTGCAAGCAATTATATTGAAATGGAAGGAGTATCAGACCACTGCAAATCTACCAAGACCCGGCCGTCCCTCCAAGCTTTCATCTCAAACAAGGACAAGACTGATCAGAGATGCAGCCAAGAGGCCCATGATCACTCTGGATGAACTGCAGATAACTACAGCTGAGGTGGGTGAGTCTGTCCATAGGACAACAATCAGTCGTGCACTGCACAAATCTGGCCTTTATGGAAGAGTGGCAAGAAGAAAGCCATTTCTCAAAGATATCCATAAAAAGTCTCGTTTAAAGTTTGCCACAAGCCACCTGGGAGACACACCAAACATGTGGAAGAAGGTGCTCTGGTCAGATGAAACCAAAATCGAACTTTTTGGCCACAATGCAAAACGATATGTTTGGCGTAAAAGCAACACAGCTCATCACCCTGAACACACCATCCCCACTGTCAAACATGGTGGTGGCAGCATCATGGTTTGGGTCTGCTTTTCTTCAGCAGGGACAGGGATGATGGCTAAAATTGATGGGAAGATGGATGAAGCCAAATACAGGACCATTCTGGAAGAAAACCTGTTGGAGTCTGCAAAAGACCTGAGACTGGGACGGAGATTTATCTTCCAACAGGACAATGATCCAAAACATGAAGCCAAATCTACAATGGAATGGTTCACAAATAGACGTATCCAGGTGTTAGAATGGCCAAGTCAAAGTCCAGACCTGAATCCAATCGAGAATCTGTGGAAAGAGCTGAAGACTGCTGTTCACAAACGCTCTCCATCCAACCTCACTGAGCTCGAGCTGTTTTGCAAGAAAGAATGGGAAAGAATTCCAGTCTCTCGATGTGCAAAACTGATAGAGACATACCCCAAGCGACTTGCAGCTGTAATTACAGCAAAAGGTGGCGCTACAAAGTGTTAGCGCAAGGGGGCCGAATAATATTGCACGCCCCACTTTTCAGTTTTTTATTTGTTAAAAGTTTAAATTATCCAATAAATTTTGTTCCACTTCACGATTGTGTCCCACTTGTTGTTGATTCTTGACAAAAAATTTAATTTTTATATTTTTATGTTTGAAGCCTGAAATTTGGCGAAATGTTGAACGGTTCAAGGGGGCCGGATACTTTCGCAAGACTGTATATGTGTTAAATTATTTTGCTTTTCATTAGTTTGTTATTATTACAAATTGTGCAGATTGAATGTGGGGTAAGTGCTCAGAAGTTCTTTGAACTTCTACCTACTCCTTTTGAGCAGCAAATATGCTAATATATAAATTTAGCAATTTTGTTTTTGTTTTGTTGTTATTGTATAACTTTATTTTATGTTGCTCAAATAAACCAAATGAATAAAAATAAGTGCTGGTCTAGTCCTGGTTAAGATCAAAGGTTACATATGTGATGAATATGAATCCCAGATAACCGCCAGAGGGCAGTAGTAGGACTGAATGTTCCCTGCGCGTGCGCGAAGGCGGTCAGGAGGGATGAACTGTTTTTGTTGTGGTTCAATCCTATATAAAACTGGTTAAGACTTTAACTAATTACTTCTGTTTGTAACTTTTGTTTCACGTGGTTTTAAGTCATTATAGTAATTACCAGATGAGTTAAATCTTAATTTGATTTAACTCAAGACGTTTCAGTCCGAAGCTCAACATTCTCCTGCGGTTGTGGTTTTGATCTGTATTAAATAAATAAATAAATATTGTGTCTGTTTCAGGGACGTTTTGGCAGAATGTTGTTCCTCGAGGAACAGTGTCATCCACAAAGTGGAGCTTCATTGCTTCGTCTGCAGTGCACCCCCCCTCCTCCGGTGACTTTACTGCTGCATATACTACCACACATATACTACATATACTACTACATGTTCCACAATTCACAAACTCCAGATAGTGACCAAAGTCCTGTCTGTGTCCTGTCTGTATCCTGTCTGTGCCCTATCTGTGTGGTTCAGGTTCGTTCCTGTGGTTGGCTCAGAGTCGTCGAGACCTGTTCTGTGTTTGGGACAAAGACGGAGACCTCAGACCGTCCTCAGTGCCACTGCCTGCGGAGGTGAGCACTACACATTGTTTAATTACTCCAAATAAATGTACTACTCCAATTACTACACAGACGCACACAGCATCAGCTTCAAATGCTGAATGGTTTCTTCATGTCACAAACATCAAACCAAACTTCTACGATTGCTACTTCTGCTACTACAACACAGGCTAAACTTACACTACTACTGCTACTAGTTGTACTACAACTGCTACTAGTACTACTCCTACTACTACTGAGACTGTTCCTCCTTCTCCCCTGCAGGTGGAGCTGTGCCACCTCTCTGCCTGCAGAGATGCTCTCTGGGCTCTGGACTCTCACGGTCGGGTTCTGATCCGGACTCTGACTCAGTCTTGTCCCTCTGGTCTCACCTGGAGCATGCTGGACCTCAGTCAGCTCGGTACTAACACATTTCTTTGTCTCTGCTGCAGTTTCCACAACATGACTAACAAATAGACAAGATTCTCAACAGAAAAAAATTATTACATTTATGTTTCAGAGGCTGAAACTAGGCAAGGCAAGTTTATTTGTGTAGCACAGTTCATAAATAAAACACCACACATACCTATGAACAATGAATGTATTCAAATTACTGTTCAGGGCTTGGGAATCCACAAGTTTTTACTTATTTCCCACGCTCTGGGCCTCTCTAGTCTCTCTCTGGTCTCTCTGGTCTCTCTCTGCTCACTCTCTCTGGTCTCTCGTGTGTGTGCGTGTGTGTGTGTCTGTGTGTCTGTGTGATTGGTGGAGGTCAGATAGAAGCGATACATTATTTTAAGATCCAAATCGTTCTAGAGACCGCAGAGTAGGCAGAATGTCAAGTGTCCTGTAGTGAAATAGTTGTATTTCTGTGTGTGTGTGTGTGTGTGTGTGTGTGTGTGTGTGTTCGTGTGTTCCCCTGATAGGTTTTCTGTGATTGGAGGTGTGTTTGGTTCTCTGCTCTGGTTGGTTCGCTTTGCCTTCCTCCTCTTACATAAATCAGATTGTGTTTCTGCTCTTCAGGACCAGCTGATCCTAGTTAGCACATAGCACAGACAGACACAGAGAGACATGTAGAGACACACACACACCGAGACACACACACACACACACACACACACACAGGGACAGAAAGACACGCACACAGACACACACACACACACACACACACACACAGGGACAGAAAGACACACACACACACACACACACACACACACACAGGGACAGAAAGACAGAAACACACGCACATAGACACACACACACACACCGACAGACACACACACAGATATAAAACAATCAAACAATCTCTCATTTACTTGAAAACTACTGCAGTTCATCCACTGGGTTGTGAAACAGTAATACATTTGCAAGATTCTTATTGGTCAAGATTAATCCTTATTGGTACTTTGAAATACTCTTGTTGACCGCTAGGGTCTGGGGTTGTAATACACACACTTACCCGCTTACACACATGACTGGAAGGACGAGACCCTCTGACGTCAAAGCTCCACCAAAATACCCCTCAGCTGTCACCACAAACACACACACACCCCTCTCTCCTCAGACCAGTGTCGTAGCGGTTACACAATCTTTTTCACATTTTTTATTACAGCATGTACATTTTGTAAAAACATCAAACACATGCGACTCATTGTCATAGGTTACGTTCATGTTGTAGACTTGTGTTTCAGCAGGTTCCCACATAACTCGATGGTAAAGTAGCAGTCCTGTTGTTATCCCAGATCATTATTTGATAGATGATTAGATTAACAAAGTGTAATCAAATAATCAACCAAGAAAGAGGGACTCGAGAGAGACAACAGAGTGAGAGATTAGGGAGAGAGCAGAGAGAGGGACCAAGAGAGAGACTATAGAGAGAGAGATTAGGGAGAGACCACAGAGAGGGACCACAGAGAAAATAACGATACAATAGTTGATATTTGCTCATACAGAATACATTGTATTGTGACTTCACTCATTTTTGTTTGGATTGTTTCAGGGTTTACAGAGAAATTAGCTCTGAACTAAGACCAGGATCTGACTTTGAACCGTTACCATAGTTACCTGGAGAGATGTTTCAGCTGCCGTCCACCACAGTGCTAAACATTGTTATTGTGTGGACACAGGACAGAGGCTGTGTGTGTTTGTGTTTGTGTTTCTGGAGAGCATTCATGTTGCGGGGTCAGAGGTCACAAGTCACTGCTCTAAACGTGTTTCTAGGTCACATGGATGATAGACGTCAGGATCAGGTTTTAGAATATTCCTCATTCTCCGTGCTGGATCTCTGCCCCTGATCTGGACAGGGGGCAGAAACAGAAAGATGCAGAGACTGAGAGATTTCCAGAAACACACAGAAAGAGGCCACATAGAGAGAGACCAGAGGCAGAGAGAGAGACCAGAGAGAGCGAGACCACAGAGAAACAGGGACAGTAAAGAAAACAAAAAGTGTGCTTCACAATGTAGCTTTGTTGTTGTAATCTTGTGTAGTGTAACTTGTGTGTTGTTGTGTGCTGCAGGAGGAGTGCGGCTGGTGTCGGTCTCCTGTGGCTCTCAGAATGTTTGGGCTCTGGACTCCAGGGGCCAGGTTTACTTCAGGGTCGGGACTCAAGCCCTCAATCCTAGTATGATGCTGCCTGCCTGGATCTGCATCGAGCCTCCTGTGCTGGTGAGAGTCTCTGCTTCAGTCTCTGCTTCAGTCTCTGCTAGAGTCTCTGCTTCAGTCTCTGCTAGAGTCTCTGCTTCAGTCTCTGCTTCAGTCTCTGCTCCAGTCTTTGCCTCAGTCTCTGCTTCAGTCTCTGCTTCAGTCTCTGCTAGAGTCTCTGCTTCAGTCTCTGCTTCAGTCTCTGCTCCAGTCTTTGCCTCAGTCTCTGCTTCAGTCTCTGCTCCAGTCTTCAGTCTCTGCTTCAGTCTCTGCTTCAGTCTCTGCTCCAGTCTTTGCCTCTGTCTCTGCTTCAGTCTCTGCTTCAGTCTCTGCCTCAGTCTCTGCTTCAGTCTCTGCTTCAGTCTCTGCTTCAGTCTCTGCTTCAGTCTCTGCCTCAGTCTCTGCTTCAGTCTCTGCTCCAGTCTTTGCCTCAGTCTCTGCTTCAGTCTCTGCTTCAGTCTCTGCTTCAGTCTCTGCTTCAGTCTCTGCTTCAGTCTCTGCTTCAGTCTCTGCTTCAGTCTCTGCTTCAGTCTCTGCTTCAGTCTCTGCTTCAGTCTTTGCCTCAGTCTCTGCTTCAGTCTCTGCTTCAGTCTCTGCTTCAGTCTCTGCTTCAGTCTCTGCTTCAGTCTCTGCTTCAGTCTCTGCTTCAGTCTTTGCTTCAGTCTCTGCTTCAGTCTCTGCTTCAGTCTCTGCTTCAGTCTCTGCTCCAGTCTTCAGTCTCTGCTTCAGTCTCTGCTTCAGTCTCTGCTCCAGTCTTTGCCTCTGTCTCTGCTTCAGTCTCTGCTTCAGTCTCTGCCTCAGTCTCTGCTTCAGTCTCTGCTTCAGTCTCTGCTTCAGTCTCTGCTTCAGTCTCTGCCTCAGTCTCTGCTTCAGTCTCTGCTCCAGTCTTTGCCTCAGTCTCTGCTTCAGTCTCTGCTTCAGTCTCTGCTTCAGTCTCTGCTTCAGTCTCTGCTTCAGTCTCTGCTTCAGTCTCTGCTTCAGTCTCTGCTTCAGTCTCTGCTTCAGTCTTTGCTTCAGTCTTTGCCTCAGTCTCTGCTTCAGTCTCTGCTTCAGTCTCTGCTTCAGTCTCTGCTTCAGTCTCTGCTTCAGTCTCTGCTTCAGTCTCTGCTTCAGTCTCTGCTTCAGTCTTTGCTTCAGTCTCTGCTTCAGTCTCTGCTTCAGTCTCTGCTTCAGTCTCTGCTTCAGTCTCTGCTCCAGTCTTTGCTTCAGTCTTTGCCTCAGTCTCTGCTTCAGTCTCTGCTTCAGTCTTTGCTTCAGTCTCTGCCTCAGTCTCTGCCTCAGTCTCTGCCTCAGTCTTTGCCTCAGTCTTTGCTTCAGTCTCTGCTTCAGTCTCTGCTTCAGTCTTTGCTTCAGTCTCTGCTTCAGTCTCTGCTCCAGTCTCTGCTCCAGTCTCTGCTTCAGTCTCTGCTTCAGTCTCTGCTCCAGTCTCTGCTCCAGTCTCTGCTCCAGTCTTTGCCTCAGTCTCTGCTTCAGTCTCTGCTTCAGTGTGTCTGTCGCCGCGCAGAGAGAAAATGGAAAAAAAGACCGACTCCATGTGTCCCTGGGAATTGTATAAAAAAATCTTACTGACTATCAAAAAGCGGTAAAGATAGCAAAGACTAACTACAGTGCCTTGCGAAAGTATAACCTTTCAACATTTCGCCACATTTCAGGCTTCAAACATAAAGATATAAAATTTTAATTTTTTGTCATGAATCAACAACAAGTGGGACAAAATCGTGAAGTGGAATGAAATTTGTTGGATAATTTAAACTTTTTTAACAAATAAAAAACTGAAAAGTGGGGCGTGCAATATTATTCGGCCCCTTTACTTTCAGTGCAGCAAACTCAGTCCAGAAGTTCAGTGAGGATCTTTGAATGATCCAATGTTGTCCTAAATGACTGATGATGATAAATAGAATGCACCTGTGTGTAATCAAGTCTCCGTATAAATGCACCTGCTCTTTGATAGTCTCAGGGTTCTGTTTAAAGCACAGAGAGAACCATGAAGACAAAGGAACACACCAGGCAGGTCCGAGATACTGTTGTGGAGAAGTTTAAAGCCGGATTTGGATACACAAATATTTCCCAAGCTTTAAACATCTCAAGGAGCACTGTGCAAGCAGTTATATTGAAATGGAAGGAGTATCAGACCACTGCAAATCTACCAAGACCCGGCCGTCCCTCCAAACATTCATCTCAAACAAGGAGAAGACTGATCAGAGATGCAGCCAAGAGGCCCATGATCACTCTGGATGAACTGCAGATAACTACAGCTGAGGTGGGGATGGTGTGTTCAGGGTGATGAGCTGTGTTGCTTTTACACCAAACATATCGTTTTGCATTGTGGCCAAAAAGTTTGATTTTGGTTTCATCTGCCCAGAGCACCTTCTTCCACATGTTTGGTGTGTCTCCCAGGTGGCTTGTGGCAAACTTTAAGAGACTTTTTATGGATATCATTGAGAAATGGCCACTCTTCCATAAAGGCCAGATTTGTGCACTGCACGACTGATTGTTGTCCTATGGATAGACTCTCCCACCTCAGCTGTAGTTATCTGCAGTTCATCCAGAGTGATCATGGGCCTCTTGGCTGCATCTCTGATCAGTCTTCTCCTTGTTTGAGATGAAAGTTTGGAGGGACGGCCGGGTCTTGGTAGATTTGCAGTGGTCTGATACTCCTTCCATTTCAATATAATTGCTTGCACAGTGCTCCTTGAGATGTTTAAAGCTTGGGAAATCTTTCTGTATCCAAATCCGGCTTTAAACTTCTCCACAACAGTATGTGGAGAAGTCTGTTTTTAAAATGTGCTGTATAAATAAACTTGACCTTGACCTTGACCTTTCCTCCCCCAGCCTGTAGGGGTGCTACTGGTGCAGATTGTGAACAGTCCGTCTGACCGGTGGCTGTGGGCGCTGGATAACAGAGGAGCCGTGTTCGTTCGGAGCGGACTGAGTGACGAGATGCCAGTGGGCACCGCCTGGGACCACGTGCCAGGTACAGCACCCAAACAAGTTTACATTTAATACAATCTAAGAAAGCTCTCAAATCTATTCATGCCATCATCTCTATGCAAAACAAGTTAATCCCACGAAACCAATACCTCAAATAATAGATAAATACCAACTGTTGGGCTAATTTTCTCCATTCATCTCATTTTTAACATAAATCCTAAAATATAATTAGATACATATTTTAGTTGACTTTGGTGGGATAGACCGATTAATTTAAGACGTAACCAAGACTTACAGCCCTTGCATTCCAGGTCTCTCTCTGGTCTCTCCCTGGTCTCATCCTGGCCCCTTCCTGGTCTCTTCCTGGCCTCTTCCTGGTCTCATCCTGGCCTCTCCCTGGTCTCTTCCTGGCCTCTTCCTGGTCTCTTCCTGGCCTCTTCCTGGTCTCATCCTGGCCTCTTCCTGGTCTCATCCTGGCCTCTTCCTGGTCTCATCCTGGCCTCTCCCTGGTCTCTTCCTGGCCTCTTCCTGGTCTCTTCCTGGCCTCTTCCTGGTCTCATCCTGGCCTCTTCCTGGTCTCATCCTGGCCTCTTCCTGGTCTCATCCTGGCCTCTCCCTGGTCTGACTCTGGTCTCTCTCTGGTCTGCAGGTCTACAGGTGTCCCAGATCCTGCTGGGTCTGGACTCGGTCTGGGTTCGCTGTGTGAACGGGGATGTAGCTCGAAGGATCGGAGTCTCGCAGAGAAACTGTGCAGGAGATTACTGGAGACGCAGCCCTGGGACCTGCTCGTGTCTCACAGGTGAAACATTAACAACACTCACTTAAAGCTGGGGTCCGTAACTTTCTAACCACAACAATGGATATACTACAATCCATGTCACTCGTTCCTCGCTCTTGAAACAGATTGGTTCAATAACTGGTTTGTATTGTTGGTCTCCGTCACATCTTAGATCAGCTTTTTAGACAGAAAATTGAAAAGAGAGAACCTGCCTAACTCAGCCAAGCAGTTCTCAGGGCTCTTTCTTGCACAAAAGATAACTACCTCGGTCTCCCTCTGGCCTCTCTTCTGGTCTCTCTTTACTCTCTTTCTGTTCTTTCTCTGGTCTCTCCCTCTGGTCTCTATCTGGGGTCTCTCTGCTTTCTCTCTCTTGGATCACTCTCTGGTCTCTCTCTGGTCTCTCTCTGTGATCTCTCTCTGGTCTCTCTCTGGTCTGTTATTTCAGCAGTGATGAGTTCAGGTGGTCTGTAAAATGTAAAAAGTGCGAGAGTTTTAAAGCCTTAAAACAAACAGCTGCTACTGAGTATTTACCTTATTGTGGGTTAATTTAAGAACACATCACCCCAGTCATACAATACAATACAATTTATTCTTGTATATCCCTAAATCATAACAGAAGTCATCTCAGAGGACTTAACAAAACCATTGAAATCACCAACACAGATCAGTGAATCAACAGTTAAGACACAAAAAAGAATATAGAACACATGTTGATAAATGTCCATACATGTTAGAGCAGGGGTTCCCAAAGTTTTTAGCCCGCGACCCCCATCATAAATGCCCTGCTAACCCGCGACCCCCGCCCCCCCCAACAGCCCTTCCGTCACATGAAATGAGCATGTATTTCCTTGATAAGGAGTAACGCTTTCTAGAGACTCACGCCACTACCGAGCTGCACTGTCCAGCCCAAAAAAGGAGGCTTGCATATTTTTACTCATGTAGTGACACAGTGATGGGCTTGGTGGGCTCCCTCCTCAGGTCTGTTTCACACCGCACACGAATTCGTGAACAAATTTGTCTTCGAAACCCGCTCGCGTGCATTCGCAAGCTGCGCTTCAAGTCGCGTCCTGTTGTGCAAATGAGAAAGCTCTTCTGTGTACAGACCGGCGCTGAGGCGGCGCGCAGGGAATCGGCGCGCGCCGCTGCCGCCTCCGCTCCTGAAACCAAAAATGGAACTTGAGCGCATTTTTTCCGCGTGTAGGCTGCGCAGCGAAGCGGCTTTCAGCACGAAAATATTCAAAAAATAACTTTTATAAAGCAATTTCACGTTTATCTAATCTCATTATTGTAATGCATAAGTACATATAAGTTTATTCTTTTAATTACACAATTTTCCATGTCATACTTTTTTTGTATGCATAAAATATAATTGTAACATATATTATATATATAATAATATATATATATAATAATATATATATATATATATATATATATATATATATATATTATAATTATAACCTAACCTTAACCCCCAGAGATCCAGGCCGCCCCCACGCCTGCACTAGCCCCCCTGGAGATCCAGGCCTTCCCCACACCTAACCTTAACCCCCATGGAGATCCAGGCCTTCCCCACACCTAACCTTAACCCACATGGAGATCCAGGCCTTCCCCACACCTTATAATTAACTATGATAATGAAACGACAATCAAAATAGGCTATAAGATACATTATAAGGAGATGTTAGCAATTTATTTAAGGTCTACATGTGCTATTTTGATTTCTGACCTGTTATTTCAGACAACATATGTAAATATACAACATGTTTATTAGTTTGGAGTACAATACTACTCCTTTTGTGCGTGCTACTCGTCTAGGCGCTTCGCCCACGCTCGGCGTCAGTCTGAATACATGCGCTCGCCGCGAGGTAGTTCGGCTGGAAAGGGCGCTCGGCTCTGCGCTCGGCGTGCGGTGTGAAACAGGCCTCAGCAGAAGTGGAGCGCATTTCTTGCGGCTCGCCCTCACTGTTCTCCTACCGCGGTAAAGTGGGCCGGCTTTCCGGAGTCAGCGGTAAAGAGGTCCGCACATTAAAAGCGGGCGGCCGCTTTCTGCTGTTACTTTATGCGGTTCATCCCCGCGGCTTCTCTTTCCAAAGTTACTGTCAGTAAAGGCATCAACCGGCCACCCGCTTTTAATGTGCGGACCTCTTTACCTTTGACTCCGAAAAGCCGGGCCTCTTTAACGCGCTGTTCTACCGCTGTCCTCCCTCCCTCCTCTGCCCTCTCTCCCTCCTTTGCCCTCTCTCCCTCTCTTCGCACCATCAGCCTGACCCCTGATACAAGTGACTTTTCTCCCCCTCCGGGTTTTTCTGTTGTGGATATTAACCATGTTTCATTTTAAAGCAGGTATTATTTATTTGTAGCCTCCAAACACTTTTAGTTTTAGCAAACAACAGCAGGACACGCTTTGTCGCTGCGCATGATGTGAGCTGTGTTACGTGATGATTTTGATTGACGCTGCAATGACTGGGACAAAATTACTAACGTTATTAAAATATATTATAGTCTCCAAACACAATTTAACAAGTAGTCCTTTTGAATCAAATCAAATGCTAAATAAATATTTAAGGGCTTTATATTTGCTCAAAAAAAAAAAAAAATCTTTTTTGTTTGTTTGTGTGGAAATCATCTTGCGACCCCCCCAGGGGTTCCCGCAACCCCCCGGGGGGTCGGGACCCCCACTTTGGGAACCACTGTGTTAGAGTGTCCTGGATCATCACCACAGTCCTTTTTGTTGGACACAAACTGCCCAACAGACTGCCCTTCGGAAAGGAAGAACTCATAAGAAAAACCCAGTGGGGAAAAAAGTGAGAAACCTCAGGGAGACCCACTTCTTGAGAGAGGGGTCCGCTCCACACGGACGGACGGGCTATAGATCCAACTAGTACACTGGTCTTAAACCAGGGACCAATGCATTACACTTTGTCTTTGATGAATAATAATTGTGTTTTCGTCAGTGACTCCGGGAGACGAGCTCTGGGCTGTGACGCCAAACGGACTTCTATCTCGCCGTCTGACTAAGCTCCTCCCACAAAGCCCTGACCTCGCCCCCTCCACCATCAGAGGCCCCGCCCACTCCATCACATCGTTGAGTGGGGACGACGGTGACGACGAATGGGAGCTCATCTGAGTAATGCTGGAGCCTCAAACGGACCAATGGAAAGAGTTTGTGCTGAAGAATCAAAACCGAGGATTTTAACTGTGTGAATATAACGGCTTTTAAATAATACAGTTAATTTATTAGTAAAGTTGTGTGGTCAAAGCGGCACATCCAGACCAGTGTTGGGAATATTTACTTTTTGAGACCAGTTCTTTTGTTTTCCAATCAAAACCTGGAGCCTGACCCTGACTCAGCCCCAGTCCAGACAAGGTCCAGACCAGATCCACAAGAATTGCATTTCATTTCTAGGACTTTCTTAAACCATGTGCTTATGTGGTGGTCACAGACTGCATCTCTTGGCGGAGGTCTGTGCTCTACAAGTGCTCTTTTAATTCTTCCTGTAACATGTCAGAGGAACATTCCTAACACTGGTCCAGGCAGAAGTGAGTCACAAACAAAATGGCGGTTCATCTGCTTCCGGAAGTGCGCCGTTTTACCTTATCATTAACATGGAGCTGAGGGGGCGGAGCTTAAGCATTCCGGAACTGAAACTCTCCACAAATCCACATTCCGAGGTTTTGATATTATTCTTAAGAAAGATTCTTCAAGAAAGATTCTTGGTCTGATCATGACCAGAGAGTTTCCGGGTTCCAGCCCCAGTCGGAACAGGATCTTTGTGAGTGGAGTTTGCATGTTCCCTTGTCTGTGTAGGTTTCCTCCAAAAAAAAACTCACTTTATACACTGTTCTAACCACCTGCACTCCCGACTAAAGAGAGACCAAAGAGAGCAAGAGACCAGAGGGAGAGAGAGACCAGAGGGAGAGAGAGACCAGACAGAGAGAGAGACCAGACAGAGAGAGAGACCAGAGGGAGAGAGACCAGAGAGAGAGAGAGACCAGCGGGAGAGAGACCAGAGAGATAGACAAGAGAGAGACCAGATCTTTTCAATGTAGAATTTTACTTCTGGAATCCTAAGCTCCTCTCAACTCTGCACCTCCATCCTATACTGCCGGGAGCAAGGCCTTATGGGAAATAATGTGACCTCAGTTTCTGTTTAGTGACAAAACCATAACTTATCATTTAAATAATAAACGTGTTAAACTGATCAGTGAATCTAAAAAGTTTGCCGTGTCAGAAGCTGCTGGGAAAGGGTTAAACTTTAATATATTTTAGTTTGAATGTGTCAGCGTTCTGAAGAGAGCAGGGGCTGATGGGAAATGTAGTCCGTGTCTGTGGAAGCACTTTACTGAAGGAACTGCACTGATATGTGTTTTTTAATCGTAACGTTTTTAAGTTTACATTTGACGCCTCTTGTTTTCGTTGCCAACTTTTGTCTGTGTTTAAAATTTGAGAAAAAAGTTTACTGACGTTTGTATAGAGTCATAATATCTACAGCTCAAAACCTTTGTGAAGTAAAGAGGATTTGGGAAAAAAAACTGTGTTGTTATTTTAAAGGGAAAGTGAAGGGATGTAACATGTGACTTGTTTCTGGAGACGCATCAAATTACATGTGATAAAAAGTTAAAACTGGAGTCTTCATCAAACAAACTCACAATGTTCCACCTCTTCATCAATTAAGGTCTTATTGTTTTCTCTTTTTCATCCTTTTGTGATCTCTGTCTCGGGCTTCTCTAGTATCTGGTTGTTCTCTGTGGTCTCTCCAATCTCGCTGATCTATCTCTAGTATCTGGTTTCTCTCTGGTCTCTCCTTTAGTCTCTGGCTCTTTCTGGTTCCTCTACAGTTTCGGGTCTCTCAGGTGTCTCTGTATAGGGTCTCTCTAGATTCTCCATCCTCTGTGGTCACTAGTCTTCAACATGAACTGTGGTCGGCCTCCAGATAAATCTGAGGAAACTTCATCAGACTTCTGCTTCTTTCTCGTGTTTATTTACAGAAAGTATTTACAGACATAATCCCATAAACAGCGGGACGCAACAATGTACAAAGACAATATTTACACTTATTTACATAAGATGAAAGGCTCAGCTTTCTTCTGTGCCCATGCTCTACTTCCTCTTAGTTAAACCAGGCATTTATCATGAAACTGATAGAATCTGGAGCTGGTGAAGATCACAGGTTTAAACAGTTCTTTGATCAAAAAATACACTGCAAAAAAATATAAAATATGAGGTAATAATTGCTTGAGTGTCAAGTGTCATCTTATTCTGAGCACATTCTGACTGTTAAACAAGATTCTCCAATGGGACAAAGCCATTTAAATGTGAAATCTTCCGAATAAAGGATCTCTTAATCTTAATTTATTATTAATTTAGAATTTCTTATTTCAAGAGCTATTACTTTTATCTCATTCCAAGAGAGACATTTCTTATATCTTTTTAAAGCAAGATAATTTTCCTAATTGTCCCAGTGGCAAATATTGTTCAAATTTGAGCAATTCTTTACTTTTTGATGATCCATGTCAGAGTTGTTATCATTCATGTTTGACTTTGAGGTCAGACTAATGGGCCCAGAGGGAACTACACCCCCCAATGTAAGCAGCGAGAAACATCAATGTTTTAAAAGCTGGGGTTCCTAACATTTTGTTTATCCAAGTAAAATGCTGTTAACAAACCAGGCTAGTCCTCTCAGTTTCACTTTTCTGTCTAAAAAAATCTGATCTAAAGTTGTCACAGAGGCTTGAAATAAATCCATGTACAACATTTTGAACTAGAGACATGGATTTGATCACTCATTGCTTTAGTGGTTTGAAAGTTAGGTACCCCAGCTTTAATGTAATACAGTGAACTGGTCAGAACTTATTCAGAGACGATACATTGGTTGACAGATGGTCTCCTGCTGTTCCTGCTGCCTCCACTAGGGGCGCAGTCCAGGGGGCAGGGTGCTGATGGCGGCCGGTGCGGTGCGAGCGATACTTCTGAGCGCATGCAGAAGCAGTGTGGGCGGAGCCTGACCCGACAGCCAGCGGAACAGTGGGTCTCCCAGAATGCACTGCAGCTGCGAGTCCAGGGGGCGGGGCGAGGAGGCATGTCCGAACAAAAGCAGGAAGTACACACACCTAGAAAGAACAATCAAACACGTTATTACAGAACAGAAAGCCTTAGCTCCGCCCACAAACACGTAGCTCCACCCACACGTAGCTCCGCCTACAAATATACGCTGCTCAACTTGATAATTCTTCTCTACTGAAACTCGGATTGAGACCAGAGAGAGATACAATATATTCCAAATTCTAATCCTCATCCTCAATTATAACTCACCTTAGAGCTTCTTGCTTTGGCCCTCGTCCCGCCTCCAGCTGCTGTAGCCCCGCCTCCAGCCCTGTTGCTGTGGCACCAGATGCCAACAGCATCAGCAGACAGCGGGAGTGACACATTGCCACGGCAACCGCCACTGCCGTCTCGCCACTGTCCAGGTGAGAACAGGGCGACCTAGAGTCCAGGTACGAACGCAGCTCAGCGGGGGAGAGCGATGACTGTGGAGACCAGAGAGACCGGGTTTAGACCAGGGAGAGACCAGGAGAGAGACCACACAGAGACCACAGAGAGACCACAGAGAGAGACCGGGTTTAGACCAGAGCGAGAGAGAGAAACCATAGAGAGAACACAAAGAGACGAGGTTTCGACTACAAAGAGATCAGGACTAAGATAAGAGAAGCAGATCAACACTTTCTGGAGGGAAAAACAATGTTATAAAACTAGAAGAGCACCCGTAGAGCGCAGACCTCTGCCAACCGGCTCAGTTCCATTTGTTTTTGTTTTTTTTTACGATTTCCCAGACAGTGATGTCAGCCTGATGGAAACAGAACCTCTTTGGGAGATGTAATAAAACATGAGGACAAGTGACTCGTTTAGACCACAGAGAACAGAGAGGGGCCAGAAAGAGACCAGTGAGAGACCAGTGAGACCAGTTAGAGACCAGAGACTTCACTCCTCACCTGCAGTGTGTCCAGGATGAGCTGCAGCGCCTCCTGACGGTCGTAGGTGGCAGCGAGGCGCAGGTGTGTGGCACCCACTGAGCGCGTGCAGAAGGCACAGGGCGGCGGTGTCAGCGCGACGCGTCCATAGCTCCGCAACAACATGGCGCAGTAGTCTGTGCGGTCATGCACCAGGGCGTAGACCAGAGCGTGACCTGGTGACAGGGGCTCCAGCTGACCCAGACCCTCGTCCCACACCCGCACCTCCAGCCGCCGCACCTCCTCCAGCCGCCACACAGGGGCGCCACTGCGCACTAGCCGGTAGAAAGCGAACAGGCAGCGCTCCGACTCCCTCAGGAGCTCAGGGGGCGGGCAGCGGGGAGGGGAGGGGGAAGTGAGGGGAGGGGGAGACAGCAGCATCTCAGAGGAGGGGTCACAGGTCACACACAGCAGCTAAAGTCCTCCTCAGGTGATGAAGACCGATTTAGTATTGACGCAGAAAGCAAACAAGTCCAAACAGAGGAGATAAGAAGGAACAGAACGAGCCTCAGTGTAGTCCTGCTTCAGTCTCTGCTTCGTAAGTACGGATTTAGAGCTGTTCTAGTTCTAGTTCTTGTGTGGTTTAGTCCTAGTTAGTACAAATTTAGTCCTGCTTTAGTCCTGGTTTAGAGCTTGATCTTGTTTTTGCTCAGTCCTGGTTTTCTTGATCTCCTAGCTCAGTTTGGAAATAGGTTCCTTCTCTCTATCTGCCAAACTCCGGTCTCTGGACTCAGAGGGCTTTTATAGAGTCCAGAGTACCCCCTCCCATACACACACACAAACACACACACACACACACACACACACACACAGTCCAAAGGGGGGGGGGGGTCACATACAGAACATAGCGTCAGAGTCTCTCCTTATGTAACTGTCACCACAGGTCGCTCTAAACTGGGATCAGACCAGAACTAGGACTGGATCAAGTTCACAAACACAAATAAAAACATGTCCAGACTGGAACAGGACTAAACCAGGTCAAGTTCAGGGTTTTTGTACAAATATATTCCTTAAAAGAATTGCAATTACAAACAATAATGTTGGGGAACAGGCTTTGGGAACTCCATTCAACATCTTTCTTTTGAGTCAGAAAGTCTTTGTGAGGTCATCAGGTTGAACACAAGCTGATTATACACAGACACACACACACACTAAACAGGTCTCAGCCCAAAAAGGCATATATTGACTCTTTCTTGCAAATGTGTAAAAGTTCGAATGGTAACTATTGACGAACTAAGACTGAAGAATGTGTGTGTGTCAATGAGTGTGTGTGTCTCTCTCTGTGTGCATGGGCCTCTTTGTGTATGCGTGTTTCTCTCTGTGCGGGTCACAGTGTGAGTGTGTGCAAACTATGGCACTTAAAGTTTGTGTAAGCCCTCAGTCGTACAGGGATTAGTCAAAGCAAAGGAAGGTTTCTCACCCATCATCTGTACTTCTTAGCAAGTTTTCCCGACGTTTCGTCCTCAACCTGGGGACTTCTTCATGAAGAAGTCCCCAGGTTGAGGACGAAACGTCGGGAAAACTTGCTAAGAAGTACAGATGATGGGTGAGAAACCTTCCTTTGCTATGGCACTTAAAGGGAAAACATAACATGTTTGTGTCTGCTATGTCCTGATAATCTTTGGTTGTGTGTGTGTGTGTGTGTGTGTGTTGTGTAGTGATAATCTCTGGTCGGGAACTTTCCTCTGACATTGTTCCTCTATCACAGACCTGAAGTGGTTTTTAGATCTGTCCAAACTATACACAATATAATATAAAATAATAATTTGCTGTTAAAAGTGTCTTCAAAAGATCACGCTAACACACACACACACACACACGCACACAACTTCATCTAACAAAGCTTCCAATTCCGGATCTAGAGACAATAGGAAATCATTATCAGATCACTGAAGCCACAGAAAAAACTTGCGCAGAAGACCTGAGCCCTTGGACCTGAGCCTCAGACCTGAACCCCCAGACCCATTGCAGCTGCTGTTCACCCTCATGCCCACAGGGAGGCGCTAAAGATCGCTGACTCTGTCCCTGTTTCTGCCATAAGGACACAAGAATCACACAGTTAGCAACTGTCTTTTGTTGAGGTCCAGTCCTGCTTTACTCATTGTCAACTTCTGCTTTAGTCCTAATTTAGTCCTGGTTTTGTTGTTTTTCTCCAATAATACAGCAGACATAAGAGTGGTCAAAAAGTTGTATTGCTGTTTTATTGCAAGGCCATTATCAAATATTCTAACATTTACGAAAGTTGATTGTATTCTATCTCCTTTCCAGAGTCTTGGTCAAAGTTCTCTGTCTCAAACCTCAGGCAGAGCTGAGGACCAGGACAGAGTCATACCTCCTGAGCATCAGAAGCAGGTCTTGACCTGGTCCAGACTCGGGTCTGTGTCATGGGTCTCGATGTCCGGTCTCCAGCAGAAGGCCCTCCAGCTCCAGCCGGGTCCGGACCGGGAGGTGGGGCTCGTGGACCCACAGACTAAGATAGACTAGCACCAGGTCCGGACTGTCGCAGTGGGCCAAGTCCTGGAGGATCAGGGTCTTCAGCTCCAACTCAGACCGAAACCACGACCGGACCGAGCGAGCCCAGCATTCTGCAACAGAACAGAACAAGGGCTGAACCAGGAGAAAACTAGACTTTTGTTTCTCTCTGTTCTCCAACAGAGAGAGAGAAAGAGACAGAGAGAGAGACCACTCAAAAGAAATTTTCTGGCTTTCAAAACAAAGCCAGAATAAATAATCTTGCTAATCAGAAGTAAATCCAGTCTCAAGATCCGGTTTAAGGACCAAAATACAAAAAACATTTTAAGACCATATAAATGAAGAATCACTGAAGAATGGAATGGATTTATTTGTATTTTTGAGTTAATTGAATGTTTCAAATGATAAATAGACATTTTAATTTTTGCTGCTGCTATTAATGTTACCATGTGTGTGTGTGTGTGAGAGAGTGTGTGTTTTTGATATAACATTTCTGTATTTTTGTTCAAAGCATATTATTTGTTTGTACATTCATTTGTGTAACATTGATGAGTATATAGACCCTCGGAAGAATAGAATCTGTATATTTCAGTAGCCAATGGGGATCTGAATTTTTAAAAAAAACATAAATTTGGTACATCAGACCCTTCATCAGACAAGGTACAAAACAGGTACAAAGTCCGACTTGTCTGATGAAGGGTAGTGACCCGAAACGTCACATCGTGTGGTGAGAATTAAAATCTCTTGGGAGCAAAAGCTGTGCAGTCATCTACATTTTTTACAAAGTCGGACTCACCAAAGTCTGCAGTGGTCCAGGTGTGGAACAGGGGAGGGGTCTGGCCTTGGGTCCTGAACCGGTCCAGATCTGCGAGGCCTGAGTGAGAGTCCAGCAACCGGTCCAACTTCAGCACCAAACCAGACTGAGCCAAGAGAAACGAGGGTTAGAACAAGACTAAATCAGGACTGAACAAAGACAAAACCAGGGCATTCCCAGGACTAAACCAGGACTAACCAGGGCTAAACCAGGACTGAACCAGAACTCACCATTTTTTTGACAATCTCCTGTAGTTTGCAGCATTCGTCCTGCAGCTCCCCAGCTCCTGCAGGGGAAGACTGGAACATCACAGAGTCTCCAACCACAGCACGGTCCGGATCCAGACGAGACCGAGTCCTAGACCAGAGACAAGGAAAGACTAGCTAGAGTCGTATTGTAGTCTTGATCCAGTCCTGGTTTTGTCTTGATCCATGCCTGGTTCAGTCCCTGTTCAGTCCCGGTCTAATCTAGGTCCAGACCTCATGTTGCTGATCTTGGTGCAGATGTTTAAACCTTCGTTGTTCAGTCGGTCCCAGCGCAGGATTATATTGTGAAAATCTGCTGCATTGTCCTTTATTTTACGACCACTTCCTGTCAGCGCCATCGACTTCTTGTTGGAGCCTGAGGAGGACCAAAAACAATCTCAGATATAACTTAAATGACATTTATTTAAATATATATATATAATGAATTGAATTGTATATTACCATCTATCCATATTTGTTTACTTCTTACCTACTGTATGAAGGTCTGTACCATAGACAGTAGGTAAGTCTGTTCCATAGACTGTAGGTAAGTCTGTACAATAGACTGTAAATTAGTCTGTTTCAGACTGTACCTGGTCCAAATACAGGATCAGGATCTTGTTTCACGTAGACGACAGAGCAGCGTCCCTACCGGTTAACAGAGGCACTCCAATGTACTGTTGAACTTACAGATAGACAAATAAAAAATGACATAAATGTTAAGTTTGTCATCAGGGCAGAGTCACAGCTGCACGTGTGGGCGACGCAAAATCCTTCAGGCGCTGACCTCACACACCGGAAGTGAGCAGGAGCAGCGGAAGTAAAAGCCCACGTGCTGCGTTCTGTTGGATCAAGATGGCGGACGTGGAAGGTGAGGCTCAGCGCCGCTCTGAGAGACACTCTCTGAAATCTGCGTTTTTGTGCAAATAGGGGCACATTTTTGCGCTGGTTCTTCTGCATCAGGTTTAAATTAAACTGCAGTGATGCTCAAACGCCTGCGTCAGTTAGTGGCCACGTGTTTTGTCTCTTAAACAGCGAGAGATCCACTTAGTACTGCGATAATGTACTTGTGCGAGGCGTAACTGTTCCTATTATGCTCACTTCGTGCGTCTTATTCACAATTGCACATCTGATTGTATTTCGCTCTTTCTATTATATCGACATTTGCGCCATTTCTTTCTGCTGTAAACTAAAACGTGCGTCGCCTGCAGCTCCACCACGTGTTGTCTGCAAGACTGGGGCTTAAATCTTGGCATTTGGTCCGGGGATAAATATTCATAGAACTCTGTAGTAAAACATTAAAGTTTGAAAAGTTATTCATTTAACTACAATCGGCATGTTTCATTGTCAATATTACGGTAAATCTGCTAAAGAGGTGCAAATGTATCGGTATGGCATCTAAAATGGATATGACCTTATATAATTCGTGGTTCAGGGAAAACGTTTAAATATTCAAACAGTGGCTTTGTTCTGGTTTAGCAAATCGTATGTTCTATGAATTCGAGAAATGATTGGATTTTGGCGAGACTGCATATGATTTATAGCCATAAAATTAATCTAAAGCATATGTTTTCACTTTTTAACAATTGGATGGGTGCGGATTGACTACTTTGCTTTTAGTCATGGCTGTTGCCCGAAGCCTGGTCTAAGTTATCGTACTTATCACAAATTGGGCTAAACTTAAGCTTTTCTGAGTAGGACGACATGCCTAGATTTTACGAGCCCCATTCCCACGCGTGAAGTGAGAAACACGTGTTAGCAGCCACGTGTTCAGCCACCATCAGCCTGGATCTCTGGTTAAAAGTTGTGGCCTGTATGAGCACTGTTTACCTGTGTCGCTGCTGTGAAGCCCTTTAAACGTGTAATTCTGTTTTAGTGTCTGCGAAAAAGAAGAAAAAGTCCAAGAAAGCGAGCGAGGATGACGTCGGGGTGAGTGGCTCTGCACTTCCGGGTTACAGGGCTCGAACAAAGCTCTGGGACCTGGGTTTAAAATTTAGCGGCGGAACTAGGTGTATGAAATTACGTTCTAGCCCATTAAGAGGTTTTAACTTTTGCTTTTGTGAGTGATTTCATTTAGACTCGGTTATGTGTATTTTTTTAAGTGAACTTAAGATTTTATTTTGGCCATATTGTTTCTCGTTATGAAAAGTCATGTTATATTTAATACTTGAATCCATGCACCAAAAGAAGCATTTTACTGGAGTACATATCTAATTTTCATTACATTGTTTGAGACTCTATTATAAAAGGATATTTTTTTTACAGGAGATTCAGCAAAGTGCAGACTTCCTTATTAAGCCAGAGTCTAAAGCTGCGACTCTGGACACGTCACAATGGCCTCTTCTGCTTAAGGTGAACTTTTATTCCAGTAACACAAACATGTAAACTGATTCAAATGTAGATGTAGAACAGTGCCCCCTGAGCCTGTGACGTGATGAACTTGTTTATCCATTCGCTGAGCCCTGAATGGTTGATGCCTCGTTGTCCTGGCTCCGCTTCCGTTCTGGTGGCGGGGTTTGTCTGTGCGGCGGTCGGCTGCTCTCGACGTTCTGTCGATGAGACGCTTGGGCGCCGCACGGAAATACGAGGCATCGCCACAGCGCCGAGACGATCGACAGATCTGATCCCAGACCAGGGGAGTCACAGAAGTGAAGATCTAGGAACTGATGACAAATGTTTAGGTTGTGTGGATTACTAGTTACTGCTGCAGAACTATTAATAAAGTGCAATTTTTTTTCTTGTTGTAGAACTTTGACAAACTGAACATCAGGACGAGTCACTACACTCCTCTGGCCAGTGGTAGCAACCCTCTGAAGAGGAACATCCATGACTATGTCAGGACTGGCTTCATAAACCTGGACAAACCAGCCAACCCCTCGTCTCATGAGGTGGTGGCCTGGATCAGAAGGATTTTGCGCGTGGATAAAACGGGTCACAGTGGAACTCTTGACCCGAAGGTGACGGGCTGCCTCATCGTGTGTGTGGACAGAGCCACACGGCTGGTGAAGAGCCAGCAGAGCGCAGGTATGTACTATGTACTGCTATCTGAGCAGAGCGGTGTCACCAGTCTGTGTGGCCCCGCCCCCTCCTTACACCCTGCCCCCGGTGGGCTACAGTAAACCGCCGGTCCCTGCTCTGTTTCAGGCAAAGAGTATGTGGGCATCGTCCGGCTGCATAACGCCATCAGCTCCCAGCACGAGCTCGCCAAGGTACTTGGACTGATGCATGCTGACTGTGCTGCTGTACTAGTTATACTTTATTGATCTGTAAGAAATTCAGGTGTCAAGCAGAAATGGCCGCATCATTAAGTTACTAAAGCATGTTATAAAACCTCTGTGCATCCAACAGTAGTTATCTGGCACCTTGGTCTACATTGATCTTAAACGTCTGGAAACCATGGTAATCTTTTCGTCTGTCCTCAGTGCCTCGAGACTCTGACTGGAGCGTTGTTCCAGCGCCCCCCACTGATCGCTGCAGTGAAGCGTCAGTTAAGAGTTAGAACTATCTACGAGAGCAAACTGATAGAGTACGATCCGGAGAAACGGCTCGGTCAGTATCCGCTTTTCCTCAATCTCCTGTGCCTCTTTTCTGGAATCTAACTTCTTCCTCTTCTGCAGGTATCTTCTGGGTGAGCTGTGAGGCTGGCACGTACATCCGGACCCTGTGTGTGCACATGGGGCTGCTGCTGGGGGTGGGGGGGCAGATGCAGGAGCTGAGGAGGGTCCGCTCCGGAGTCCTGGGTGAAAAGGTTAGTTTCTATAAAGCATTGGAGGCCTGTGGAGTCCAGAGTGTTGAGTCCAGTCCTGGTTCTGGTCTAGAGGCTGTCAATTAATCTCTGGGAAACAAAGGGCACGGGGCATAGCTGCGTTCTGATTGGACACTCTAACAGGAGTGTTTTCATTGGAGCCGCCAGACTCCCTGTGCTGACATATTGTCAATATTTTACCAGTGTTACTGAATTTCCCCACTGTGGGACTAATAAGCGCTTTTCATTAAATTTCTCTTGCTTTTCTAAGCATGGATAGATTAAGACTGCTTGTTGTATTAGTTTTTCAGTCTCTAATGCCTGTCTGTGATCAGGATAACTTGGTGACGATGCATGATGTCCTGGACGCTCAGTGGCAGTTTGACCACAACAAAGACGAGTCGTATCTGAGACGAGTAATTTACCCGCTGGAGAAACTGCTGATATCGCACAAACGCATCGTCATGAAGGACAGCGCGGTAAGTCACTAAACATTATTTTTGTGTATTTTACGCTGTAAGTGATCAGGATGGTTCTTTTACTTAACCCTCTATGCACATGGGTCATTTTGGGGAACTTTCCTCGCCTGGTTTTCTTTGTGTATAATTGTTCATAAAACAGTCATCTTTTGATGCAGAGTCAAGCAGTATACTTTGTTTTTTTCAGTACAACCTGGGGTTTTAGAATATTCATATTGTAAAGCTGTCATATGAAATATATAAAAATGATGGAATCATAAAGACAAAGAAAAAAATCAAACGGAAAATCAATTTACCAAAAATGTATTAAAAAACACAATGAAATGCTATAAACAACTTTTTACACTGCATAGAAATGTTATTTATGGTCTTGGGGATAATGGGGAAAAAAATTGAATCTCTAACTATTATACCTTTTACAAAATTCCACTATAAAAGCAAAAAAACTCTGTACTCCTGATGCGAGTACAGGCGGCACGGTGGCTGAGTGGATAGCACTCTCGCCTCTCAGTAAGAAGGTCCTGGGTTCGAATCCCGGTCGGACCAGGGCCTTTCTGAGTGGAGTTTGCATGTTCTCCCCGTGTCTGCGTAGGTTTCCTCCGGGTACTCCGGTTTCCCCTACCACTAAAAATATGTCCAATAGGCATGTCTGGCATGCGCCTCCTGTACTGGCGACCCCCGCTCCCATCTCTGTGTGGAGTGAGAGATAAATGCCCATAATTAACAATTGTAAACCGCTTTGAGACTCAGATCTGCAGTGAAAAGGCGGTATATAAATAAAGATTACTTACTACTTACTGATGCCCTTCCTGAAGCAGTTTGTCTACAATGCTGGGGTTGCTTCTGTAGTACAGCTGTAAAACATACAAAACTGAGCCAAAAAAAAAAAAAATAATAAAATAATAATAATTATTATAATAATAAAATAATAATATAATACATATATTTATATACACATGTCATTTTACTGTTTATTATCGTCTTTATCAATAATGCGCACTCTTCAGCCAGTTATTGCAATCGCAGCTGTAGTTTCAACTGTGGGAGAACAAGGAAACGCAGAGGAGTGAGATCTCACTCTCTGACGATCTTTGGCAGTCCCCGTGTGTTTGTATCTCACAGCTGTTTGTACCTCACGGGTCACGCTTTGGACACGGACTTTCAGACAAACGTAGTTTATCCTCCGTGCATCGCACAGACAAATCAAATCTAGTTTCGGAAAGCCCTGAATACGCACTTCACAGAGGTAAAAAAAGTAAGTTGCTACGTTTTACCGTTCGCGAGTAAATTGATCATTTGTAAAACATGTGCGCGTGCATCGGCGCCGATGCACGCAGGCATATAGGGTTAAAGCTGCACTAACTGACTTTATTTTTGTATTCATTACGAAAATGCTATCCATGTCCGTGTAGGGCATTGGGATATACGTCCTTTTGACGAAAAAGTAGCGCAGATTTGGCTGGCGTGACATTATATTTTAGATCGAGTTTTGATGAAACAAGGAAGAGAATGTGTTTCGGGTCGCTGATTGTGACCAATCACCGCGGACCACTGGCCCCCACTTTTGTGAGAAATCTACAGGTCTCCGTTAGCATAGACGGCTGAGTTAGCACAACAAGCCAAGGAGCTAACCTGAAGCTTCGTCTCTTCATCACCGGTTACTGCTTACACAGCAAGACAGCCATCCAAAAGAAAGTCTCGTTCCTCCGCGCTTCCCGGTTCTATCGTTCTATGGTCACGCCATCCACGTGCATATCCATGTATTCTCCATATTGGGAGACGCTAGCTTCGTCCCAACAGTGGGTGTGTGTGGGGGGCGATAGCTTCGTGGGGAGGGGAGCAGAAAGAGGCCAGCGGGTCTGCTGCTTCAAAATCCCAAAGTCAGTTAGTGCAGCTTTAAGTCATGTGGTGACAATCTGCTACCTCTACAGCCAAGGCTAATTTGCAGTTTCTGTCCATAAAATGTATTTTGGCACAATTAAAATTCACTTTGGCTGAGTGGTTTGCACACTGGCTTACTAAAAGTATTGTGCGACGAGAACTAAACTGACTGGAGTTTACAGTAATTTGACTTAAATGTTTGGGAGTGATGATACAAAGAGATGGTTTCGCATTTACACTGAACTCTGTGATGTCATCATCTCTTGGCTGTCTGACCCGCCTCCTGCTCCTGTCCAGACTCGGTGGCTACACCTCTGACTTGTCAAACTTACTCAATTTAATCCATCTCCAGGTGAACGCAATCTGTTATGGAGCAAAGATCATGCTTCCTGGAGTCCTGCGCTACGAGGACGGCATAGAGATGAACCAAGACATCGTCATAATCACCACGAAAGGAGAAGCGGTCTGTACAGGTGAGAACTGCTGCATAAGACATGGGTCCCTTAGGGGCCAGAGAAGACTCTGTTCTGGTCCCACATGATGAGATGATAGAACCATGAGCATCTGGCTGTGCTGACCTCCATCTATCACCCTACTCTGATGGGACAGTCTGCCCCAGGGCAGCTGTGGTAGAGTATCCCTGTGTGGACAGAAAGCTGAGGCATCCTATCAGGATTAGCTAAGAACTTACTTTAGGATTAGTTTAGTTTTGCTGTTCATTTGTCTGTGATCTGAACATCCTCCTGTTCCAGCTGTCGCACTGATGACTACGGCGGTCATTTCCACCTGTGATCACGGCGTCGTGGCGAAAATCAAGAGGGTCATAATGGAGCGAGACACGTACCCGCGCAAGTGGGGGCTGGGACCCAAGGTACCAACTGCACCTGATTCATACATTACAATAGCTGATAAATTAATATTCAAACATGTGTTTAATAGTGATGGTGGTAGTACTTGTACTGCAATTAAAAAGGATGTGAATGTGTACTTAATATAGACTCAATATTTGTTTTTTTAAAGATAGACTACACACATCAGTGTGTCCTGATGCTGAATCAGGACATTAGTTCTAATCCCACATGATGAGATGATAGAACCAAGAGCTTATGGCCGTGGTGACCTCCATCTATCACCCTACTCTGATGGGTTCAGGACTGTAGATTTCCTGCTTTATGTAGTTTTCTACACTAAAACTAGAAAAAGTGTTACCTGGGAAGTTTTTTTATTAGAGCGACAGTCACAATGGCCCCACAACAGAAGAAATTAATGTTCCTGACTGTTCAGGGAAACTTGGATCACAACTCTTATTCTTGTTCAAGGCCAGCCAGAAAAAGCTTCTTATAAAACAAGGTCTGTTGGACAAACATGGAAAACCCAATGGCAGCACACCCTCAGAGTGGACCAAAGAGAATCCAGACTACAGGTGAGTCCCAGAACGGGCAATAAGTAATTCTCCAGGGCTAAAAGATTCATAAACATCACATCTATTTTCTGCAGTTAATCTTAAGCGATAATGTGTGTACAGCAGTTGATGCATAAATATTTAATGCCTAAGTTGTTAGCCTGGCAATGACGCAGACAGTTATCCCTTTTTGAGCTGCAGTGCTCTCTCAGGGAGTCGGTCTGCTAAAGGAACACTCATGAGACTGGGTGATGTCCTTGTGACCATGCCCACATCTCACCTGAGGACATGCCCTCTAAAGTCTTCTGCCCTAATTTCATCTTTCCAATCCCTTGGACCTAGTCTCATGTCTTTGCTTTTGTTTCAGTGTAAAGGTGAAAGATCCAGGACAAACTCCGGTGAAGGTTAGTCTCTGCTTCATTTAATCTTCCTGAAGACTTTCCAAATGTCAGAATATATATATACTAGCTTGTAACTGCTCCTATAAAATTATTCGGAACTTTAGTGCACTGCAATAAGCTCCAAGGTCTTCCCGTAGCCATCAGTCCTGCTCCTGCCCCTCGGCGTCTTCTGCAACTGTATTTTATGGTGTATGCATGGCTTTTGACAGCTGAAGCGCTGCTCGTACAAAATGCAAAAGCCCAGTTCTGTCTGGGAAATTTCAGAGCTTGCATGAACACAACCAAATGCTGCTGAGGAGTGATGATGCTAGAGATGGTTTCGCATTATTCCTGAACACTGTGATGTCATCATCTCTTGGCTGTCTGACCTCAAATCAAACCTACTGAAGAAGGATCAGTTATGGAAGTAGCCAGATGTTTTGGCTTTGAAATGATAGTAATTAGTTTAGAACAGTCCTGGCTGCATTTCTGTACTATAAAAGAACAATTTGGTTGAACTTCAGCGTAACGGGCAAAGCTTAAACCTGTTCCAGTTTAGCCACGGCTGGTTAAAAAAACTAATTTGACTTTTCAGAGGAAACGTGATGAGAGCGACTCGGACGCTCCTGAGACGCCTGCTGTTACCCCTGGCGACGCAGAAACAAAGAAGGAAAAGAAGAAAAAGAAAAAGGACAAAAAGATAAAAGTGGAGGAGGCTGAAGAAACTACAGAAGAGACGGCAGCTACAGAAGAGCCAGAGGTGGGACTGCAGTACAGCTACACCACCACTAGAGGCTCTGGTCTCTGTAGTACATGGAAACAACCACTGTAGGTGCTGTGAGGAGTTATGCTATAGATAGTTTCTAATTGAGCCAGAACTCGGTTGGTCTGAGTTCTGGCTCAATTAGTACATTTAGACTGTACAAGTGACACGAGTCGCTAATCTACAGCTGGGAAGTGACCAGTAGTCCTCCACAGGATGTAGAAGTTGCATAAATATTGAGTCCGTTTTGGGAGCCTACTGTGAAAGCGTAAATGGGGTTACTTACACTTTCTGTAGCCGAAGGCCTCATGCTTGCATTAACTTTCCCAAGAGCCTAAAAGCAGTAGCCCTCTAGATGAAAATAATGGCATTTAGACTGTTCCACAGAAGGACAGATGCCTTCGTCGTCATAATGGTAATCTGGTGGCGCCAAATGGACTAATGTTTAATTTGGACAATATAAACTAAAAAAATATAATCTAGATCAAATTTAAATGTTTTAAAGGACTCAAAGGCAAAATGGAAAATATTAAATTTAAATTCTGTAAATGATTATTGTATTATGGTTCACAAATCTCTCCTTAAACTCCTTGAAGGATGAGGCTTTTGAGCTGTTTTTACAATATAAGGTAAATCCTCAGACTTTAGATTAGTTGTGATAATGTTTAATTTTTCAAGACCATAATGACTGTACTTTCTAAAACCAAAGACGAAATTAATCTTATGACTCATTAATGGAGAGTTGCACTTCAGTGTTTTAACTTCTTCTTTTTTTCAGGTAAAGAAAAAGAAAAAAAAGAAGAAAAAGGAAATGGAAGGCTCAGAGTAAAGGCAAAGCATCATGGGAAATGTAATGAACTGAAGTGGCTCCAAGAGGAGGATCTGGAGATGCCAGAATGTACCTTATTTTTGTATAAAACATGTGTTTTTGTAAATATTTTATTTCAGAATAAACTTTTTACTTCTATGAATGGGGTTTAAACTTGGTTTTGAATTAAATACGGTGGTAAATTCTAACCTGCAACTTTATTTATATGAACGTAATGTTTACAATTTGTTTTGCACCATATCGAAGCTTATTCCTAGTTTGAGTTCCCTGAATTTAACATAACAGGTACAATTTTTTTTTTTTGTACCACTCTCAACTGTTCATCTCAAACTCATTGGTTGTGGACTAGAAATGAGATTTACTGTCACATAACCTTACAATTTGAGCTTTAACGCCTAACATTGTATGTTCCAGTGACTTAATGTTGCGCCTTGACTGGAATAAAGCTGAATCGAACAAGACTGACCTCAGCTGTAATAGTCTTGTTTTTCTGACCGCGGGTGTAGATCTGACTTCAGAAAATTATGCGACTGTTACAACATTTATGGTGAAAAACATTGCACGCTCTACTTCAGGGTCAGTGGGTGGAAGTGTGACACCAGAGCCAGCAGAGGGCACTGTTAAAGTGATCTGCGAGCAGTCGCCGTAGTTTAATAGACTATGGTTTAAACCAAGAAAAATCACTTTAAAACTTTGTTCCCGCTCACGCGTATCAATCCAAACTGGAAAAATACAGCTGTCCCGGGGCTGTCTCATGAAATACTTGGAACAGTCCCAACAAAGCTTTTAGTGGTCTGAGAAATTTTGAAACATGTCTTAGTGTGATTCTCTGGGCTTTAGTTTCAGTTTCATATGTTTATAACCATAGATCTATAATTTGACTTTCAGACTAGTGACCGCAACATGACACAATTTTATTCTTACAAGTGATAAGTGGCGCTTGCACAAGTATTCATACAGTACTAAACTTTTTAAATAATTTGACTGTTGAATGATCACCTGGCCCTAACAAACCCATCTGTGGGTCACGTTCTAATGTAGAATCTCAGCTGTTCTGTTGGGCCTCAGTCCAGTGGTTACTAAAAGCATGATTGGAAAGAGTATGGCACTACTGGAAATCTACCCAGACTCGGCTGTCTGCTCCAACTCAGTTTGAATATTGAACACAGATGCAGACACGAGGCCAATGGTTCCTCTGGAGGAGGTGCAGAACTCCACAGCTCACTGTCATACACTACACCAGGGGTGTCAAACTTATTTTGATTGAGGGCCAAATAAAAAAAAGAAAAAATAAGTGGGTTTAATTTATAAACATTTTTGGGAATATGAAGGTATCTAAATAAATGCCTTGTTTCACAATAGTTAGATTGGATTTTCTATTCTGATTAGAATTAGTTCAGTTTCTGTGGACTGAACCAAAACTGGACCAAATATTGAAGGTATATCGGAAGATTTTATACTTTTGAGTGGATCATCAAGATTATTGCTCCTCCCAATTGTCAATCATTCTGGTGATTCGTGCTCGTCAAATAAGACCAGAGAGATTTGTTCAGAAAGGGGAGAGGGCGGTTCTTTCCTAAGAAAATTGGGAAATCCTTTATTTCCATGGGATTCATATAAATCTTATGGTTGTTTTCTTCGTAATGGATAACATGCCATTGTCGCCTAATACCATTTATGATGCTATTTCATATAATGATTCAAAATCATCTCAAGGGCCACTGGAAATGGTCTCGCGGGCCGGATCTGGCCCCCGGGCCTTGACTTTGACATCTGTGTTTTAAATCATAGGATGAAGAGCGCGTGTTGTCCAATCAGTTCACAAAATATTGACGTATTTCTAGTGTCACATCACATGTTCATGGGAAAAAGGCAAAGGTTCACTGGGATAATTGAGGAACCTTAACTTAAGGAAGTTAAAATGCTGTGGGGGTGCCAGAAGAACCAATCCATTTGCAAACCTTAAAGCAAGGACTGGTTTCACAGGGAGGAATTGCTCCCAACAGTCAGAGAGTGGAGAAGAGCCGGTGGAAAGAGGATACATGTTCTATTCTGTCTCCTCTGACCTCATGTCGGATACGTCCTGTGTTTTGCTGCTCGTAGATCTACCTCTTATCGACAAAGGCCAGATGTGTGTAGTGCACAGGTGTCAAAGTCAAGGCCCGAGGGCCAGATCCGGCCCGCGAGACCATTTCCAGTGGCCCTTGAGATGATTTTGAATCATTATATGAAATAGCATCATAAATGGTATTAGGCGACAATGGCATGTTATCCATTACGAAGAAAACAACCATAAGATTTATATGAATCCCATGGAAATAAAGGATTTCCCAATTTTCTTAGGAAAGAACCGCCCTCTCCCCTTTCTGAACAAATCTCTCTGGTCTTATTTGACGAGCACGAATCACCAGAATGATTGACAATTGGGAGGAGCAATAATCTTGATCCACTCAAAAGTATAAAATCTTCCGATATACCTTCAATATTTGGTCCAGTTTTGGTTCAGTCCACAGAAACTGAACTAATTCTAATCAGAATAGAATATCCAATCTAACTATTGTGAAACAAGGCATTTATTTAGATACCTTCATATTCCCAAAAAAATTTATAAATTAAACCCACTTATTTTTTTGGCCCCTGACCAGCTTTTTCTTTTTTTTATTCGGCCCTCAACCAAAATAAGTTTGACACCCCTGATTTAAAACGTGATCTTTTGCATACTTGTATGACAGAGCCCTGTGAGTCACTATATGACTCTTTGTCACATCTTCATATCAGACACTCCTGTGTTGATATGAAGGCATCCTATCACAGACACAAATGTGAAAAAAAACTTGTTAGTATACCGCTAGATCACTTTAACAATCCAAGCGACTTCCTCATTCTTTTATCCTAATCCGACGCCAGTTAACGTAGTTTTAGGCTTTATTGGAATAAAACAGACCACACGTTGTTCTTGAACCTGGTAATGAAACAATGACATCACCAAAAGGCCCCATTGTTCTGAGTCTCACATCCTGCAGTGTCTCCTGAGAGTCTGTGACACAACCAGGTCGTGCTCAGGTGAAGGGCTTTTAGTGAGATTTACCTGCCCAAAGCCCCGCCCCCTTTGGCTCGCAATCAGACTGTAGAGTGAGTAACACAGTACACAGAAAGTTCCATGAGATGATCATTTTGGCAAAATATTTTTTTTACTAACAATCCATCAGTTTTTGATACATTTCACAGACGCCTCACATTTTATTATTTATTCACTCCAAACACATGTAGGGATAAACTACTACTGCAGCCACAGCTGCCCTGTGGCACACTGACAGAAGTTAGGCAACCAGCATGTCATAAGCCCCTCCTACCATTCACACACACACACACACACACACCAGACTCATTCTAATGTGGGTGAAGTGCCGCAGCCACCCCACTGTGGCACCTGGTGTTTCCAGGTCTCCCTTCACAGTACTGACCAGGCCATGCCCTGCTTAGCTTCTTTGAACGTACATTTATTTTGAAATCCTTTGCTTTGTAATTTTCACCCATAATTATGGCATTATATATGACCATCACCCTCTGTCTCAGCTGAGTGAGTCATTTCATTACAGACAGGTTTATGTGAGAGCCACGCCCCTCTACAGGCCACAGTGAGTCAGGGGTCAGAGGAGGGTCCAAATAATAACAACAATAATTATAATGCTACTGCTGCTACTTTTTACTTTAGAATGTTCTGGAAACAGCAACGAGTCCTATAGCAGCTCTGAAACAGTTGATGTTTTGTGGGTTTTTTCCATCTGTAAAAGTTACAGAACAGTGTTCATGGTTTTACACTGATCCAGAGCAGAGAGGATGGTCCCAGCCAAGCAGATCAAGCAGAAATACTCTGCAGGAATGCCAATGTCTTTGAAAAATTACAATAAAGCATTCAGCATTTCACTCTGAACCAGAGCAGACAGACTCTGCAGACATCAACCAGAGGAAGCCGCTCACCACCTCTGCTGCACTTTATTACTATTGTGTTTAAATATCCATACACACTATTGTTTGTTTGGACATGTTTCTGGAGACCTGAATTTCTCCCACGGGGATCACTAAAGTATCTACTACTGCTCTGTAAAGAGGCTGATGTCACCATAGTCACAGAAGGTCCTGGCTCCTGCACTCCCAAAAGACCAGAGTATGGGTCCTGTGGTACAGACCAGAGGTTCTCTGCGGGATCCATCAATATGTGTGTCTATTCAGACAATGATTCTTACTGCCAGTGAGGAACTAAACCAGGACTGAACAAGAAATAAACCAAGACTAATCAGCACAAAACCAGGTCTAAACTAGATCTAAAGCAAGTCTTAGGTCTAAATCAGGACTCGTGTGTCTGCTCTGTCGGATGCTGTCACACTGTTTTAATGAAAGTAATTTTGGACTTCAGGCGCGTGCGTTGTTCTCGGCGTGCATGTGAGGGGAGGGGGCGTGAGGAGGAGCCGAGAGCGCGTGGGGTCACAGTCTCTTAGATCTGCTTAGTTCTGGTTCAGACCTGGTTCAGACCCGGTTCAGACCTGGTCTACACTCAGACCTGGTCTTGGATCTGACCTGGATTAAACTTGGACAGAGTCTGGAACAACCCCGGGCGCGTGCGCGATGCTCGGCGCAGTAAAGATGGAAGGCCACGAGGACTGGAGCGCGAGCTTCTACAGCGACGAGGTGAGCGCGAGAACTGACCCGGGTCAGACTTGCTTTAGTCCGGGTTCAGACCTGGTTCAGACCTGCTTAAGTCTGGGTCTAGGCCTGCTTAGTCCCACAGTCTCGGTCTAACCCAGTCCCGAGTCAAATAACTTTAAGTGTTTTATTCTGCGTTAAAGTCACTTTGTAAAATATTTAACAAAATGACTTTTGATTATGATGATTGATAATAATAATAGCAATAATAATAATAAAACTTATCTATCCTACATTTCTTAGAATAGCGTATAATAATAATAATAATAAGATGATAATAATTTGGAGTCATATTAATATGACGCCAAATTAAGCTTTAAATGTTTCTAAATATAAGCAGGTCATAAATATTTATCCACATGGCGAACATTTATGAATTTTCTGTCAAATTTAGACAGCTCGAGGCTTAAGACCCTCAGCACTTAAATTCAATTTCAGTTCAATCAATTTTTTACAGCTCTAAGTCACTCGGGGGACTTACGTTTTCGATTACTCAACAGATTAGAAAATCAAACAGTTGAAACACAGAGAATACAACAGCGAACTGGAGCCAAAGGGAGCGGGATGACACTGTTCAGAAATGTTCAGAAATGTCTCGGGTCATCACTTGAATAAAACGTATAGACTGATTTTTATTACTTTACACTAATATAATTATGAATATGTAAAGACAGATTTCTTTGTCGAAAGGTTATTTTCCTCTTGGTTCAATCTCTAACATCTTTTGAAAACTATATTTGTGTGGAACTAAAAAATGGAATCGTATATCTGTCAAATATTCTCAGGCCATGTTATTTTCTCTAACGTTAAAATGATGTAAACGCGGCCTCAGTGTTTAAAATGAAATCTGACGTTTATTGTTAAATCCGAAGAGATAATTATTGTTATTGTAAATCATGGGAATTTCCTTTGGCTCTGGATGCAAACAAGTTATACAAGTAAAAATCGATTTAAAGCATGCAGAGAAAATCTTCATATATGTCTTAAAATGAACGTATACAAGTGCGCCCTAAGTACACAGATCAAAGAGACAAAGGTTTGTGCAAATTAGATAAAAGTGTGATATCTGAGACTCAGTGAATACAAATATATATTTAAGAATAAGTCCACGCGGGAGATCAGAGGCCTTTACAGACCGCGGCTTTATACCTTATGTCTTTGATTATATGTTCCGTTTCTTTATCTCTGATGTTAATACGTCAATAATGAGAAGACGGGGCCGCGCGCGTGAACGGGTGATTTTTGGAGCGCGTGTGTGCGTGAGTGAGTGATCAGGTCTTTGTTATAACGTCATTAAAATAATGTGACCATGAACGTTATAATATATTGCGCACTAATCACATAAACAAACTCCTCGTGGATGCGGCGCGTGGAGGCTCCGGAGCAGCGGGACTTGCACGCGTCTCCTGCCTGAACACAGAGCGCAGTGCTCGGCCTCGATCCGCGAGAGGCCCCGCTCTGGTCCACGGAGCATCAAAAAATACAGTTATTGTCACATTCAGTTCAAATGTTACAATGTTCTCGCAACTCTTCAAAAGGAAATATCAACGAAGATTCTGTCCTTAACATATTGGTGTTTAAGACAATATTAGTTGAAATGCATTTTTTAATTTCATGCTTTGTTGCTGATGAAAATGACTCATAAAACGTCTAAAATAAAAAGCTGAAATAGACTATCTTTATCTGTGTAATTACTGGTCTCATGAAACAGACGAGACAGACGCGAGTTCCAATCCCAGCGCCTTATACAATATTTACCTGTTATTCAATTCAATAAAAGTGGGCTGTGACTGACTCTGCACCAAAGGGAAAAATAGTCAATGGAAGAACAGTCATTTGATTCAGAAACAGATCAAAAGTGTTGTTCTTCCAGTTAAAACAGCGTATCGATGAACGAAAGCTTTTGCTCAAAGGCGAGACGAGAATATTTAATGTCACAAAGAGAGAAACCTTGTAAGTAGATATATTATTATTATTTGTATTATTTGTATTACTATTATTATTATTACTAATATTATTATTTCTATTATTATTATTATTATTATTATGCGCCACATCAGAGTTACAAATGGAGAGAATGTAACTCCATGAGACATTTTCATTAATGTTTCATGGTCTATAATATTTCTGACACATGTCTTAAAATAACTAATTGATTAATTTCCTTTTGAGATTTTTTGCTCCAGAAGTGGATGAGACAAAAGTTTGGATGTAAGCTTTGTCTATATTCTAACTGCAATTTTCTGTTTTTACAAATGTTTTCTTAATATATCGTTTATTTTTATATTTGTTTTTGCCAAAGGGACATTGCACATTATTTTTCAGTTAGAGCTTAATTTAACTTTGACTCGTAGTTCGAAGCAAAGCGACTGCAGAATTACTGTGTGCACATCATTAATACAGTTTTCAGCATTTAAAATACAGGTAAAACACAGATAATTAACAGTATTTCCGTGTTTTACAAATACAGCTCCTTCTTGAGCAAATCTTTTCAAATCTAAACTGACAAAAACAAAGTCACATGTGAAGGTAAAACGATCGTCTTTGATGTTTTACCGGAATTAAAACTGTTGGTTCTGTTACAACCTTAATCTCAATTCCAGCCTTTATTTTTATATTTATTACTATATTTATTCAATCTTTAATTCAGACACAAGGGGTGCATATAAAACAAGAACAGAGACAAACACACAAACATGTGTTTACAAAATTCTGTATTATTTATTGTTATGCTATTTTTTGCTTCTATCCCCTTTACTTTAACTCTTTACTTTTATTTGTGTATAACTGACCTCTCTGGAGGCCTGTTTGATTAAATGTGCTATATAAGTGTTTCTGCAGAGTTTTAACCCATTGATAAAAGGTGCATCTAAAAAAACTGTCAAGTAAGTATATATATATATATGGTGATAGTTTTAATGGAAATGGCTTTAAATCTGTTTGACAGATGAAGTCTGCAGGTTTTGACGTTTCTCTATATTTCACTGTCGGATCAGAGAGAGATCCTTGAAATTGACAATTACAAAAAACTGTCTATTTAAAAAAACAAAATGGTAAAATCCTTCACATTATTTGTCTGTATTTATATGTCTATGTATTATTACTGTAATTAAATCAGCTCAAACACAGGTTAAAGTTTTTTGTAACTCTAAATGTTATATTTAAGTTTGTGACAAAACAACTGTACAAAGCAAAACACATTATTTAAGACATTTTGACTCGTGTGAATTAAAGAATAAAACACAAGACAATATAGTTTTCTCTTTTCATTTGGTTCTAATATTTCTCACATCCGTCTCTCATCGGTTTCAGGTCAATATTTATAATTCTACTTTGTAAAAATGTTTAATTCATATGAAAATCCAGTGTTTGTGTTGTTTGCTGATCCGTGTGTAAACAGGCGGCGGTGAAGAGAGGTCACACTCTGCAGACTCAGAGAAAGCACCGCATTTAACAATTATTATGATTATTATCGACTAAAAAGCTTTTAATCATCTTAATGTGACAGATCCCACCAGAGCAACATTCTTTAGTTTCTATCCGTTTCCATCGACTGTAACTCACATATATTCATCATTAGAGATTTACTGTGGGGGAGATTGTGGATGAAGTTTAGTTTTTGAGCTAAATCCGGTTCAGATAAAAATGTATTTGTGTCGATTCGGCAGTAACATACTGTATCAAAGAATAAAACAGTTTTAATGCAATAATAACAAGCACAGGGTGACCACTGTCCATATGGACACGGATGTAATCTGTATAAACTCTTGAAAATGACAACACAGGATATGTATTCAGTGGAACGAATAAAGCATCTTCTCATCTTAATCTGAGTTTTAAAAAGTAAATTTCCTTCATTTCTAATGTGACACAAACTGGAGATTTTCTTTCGACTTCAGAAAGAACAAAGTTGTTGGTCCTCGTTCGGATCGTTGTAACTAATAAAAAACAATGAACATTACAAATGTATTATTGACAAAACTGTCAGAATTGTGATCAAAGTCAAAGTTGGTATCAAACTGAAATGTATATAAACTGATTTGAATATTTATAATTAATAAATTATAATTAATATAATAGTAGATTTTGTTTTCAAGCGCCTTTAGACACTTAATCAACAAGTGAAACATACATTTTAAAACAGATGAAATACAAAGTTAAAGCAGCATAAACAGAGGATGGTGTGGTCTGAACAGATGAGTCTGAGGAGGATGCCTGTGCGAGTGTGTTATGGAGGTCAGGGATCAGGAGGAGAGAGGAGGAGGAGGGAGTAGGGAGGAGGAGGGATTGGGAGGAGAGAGGAGGCAGGAGGGATCAGGAGAAGGAGGGACAAGGAGGAGGAGCTCAGTGACCAGGAGGAGAGAGAACAAGGAGAGTCAAGGCAGAAGGGACCAGGAGGAGAGAGGAGCAGGCAGGAGTAAGATTATATAAACGTTGTCACACAAATGATACACTCACTATAGCTCAATGAAGCCCAATGGAGAAGTGCTCATGGACAAATTTTGGTTCCTCTCTCTGGCAGCTTTTGACTTAACGCTACAACTCCTCTAGCTCAGTCACTGTTTGCGTCGCACATCATCAAAAATGTGTGATCCTGTGATATTGTCTTTGTAAATCTAGATATGAGTTTGCCACAACACATCTGCCCCTGTTACGGAGCAAAGCTAACGGCGTCGGAGCAAAGCTAACGCCGTCGGAACAAATGCCTATATAAGGAAACTGGCTCCAGCTTATGTTCAGATCTGCCTCTTCCGCACCATTTCAAAATTAAAACATCAAAAACATTATAGAAACATAGAAACAACTACATAAAGAAAGCAGACACTAGTTTGTTTTTGGTTGGTTGCTAGGATACATCCTCTGTTCCTGCTGCTTTTAATTGTGTTTTAACTGTTTTAAAATGTACTTGTGTGTTGGTGACCTTGAGTGTAACGATGGAGCAAAGGGCTAAATGTAAATATAGCAGAATGTGACTTTTAGCACTTTGTATTCAACCTGATTTGGGAAAACCTGCTGATATGACCCAGGAACTCCCAAAACAGTCGTTTTGACGGCTCCCAATCAAATTCTGAACAAATCTCCAAAAGTTTGAGTTTGTTTTATCAAAAGTAAGTTTTAATAATAAATGAGGTTTTCAAAGGGTCATAACTGAAATACTGCAAAACAGTTTGTGAAAGGGTTCATATGACTGCTGCTAGTAAACAACATGTTGCTATGGTAACTAGCACTGGCTCTACAGGAAACCTCTGGTTCAGACCCGTCTCAGTCCTGGTTCAGAACTGGTTCAGACCTGGTTCTGTGGAGTCCCTGATGGACAGGGCCTCCTCAGTGTAATAAGGTGGTTTCGGTGTGAAGAGGCGGATATGAATCTAATATTAATAACAATGAAGATCTGCGGCACGTGTTTAATTCTGAGGAAAAGGTCAAACGACACAAACAGAAATGAGAAAAGTATTTTTAAATTGACTTTTCTCGAAACATGTTTTTTTCTGCAAAAAGACAGTGGCTTTATTAAACGGGTTATTAATAAAAGTCAGAGTTTAATACTTTGCGTCCTGCATCGCGAAGCAATACAGAGACTCACCTTTTTGAACTACTTTTAGAAACCCGCACATTAAACATTAAAATTCTAAAACTCAAAGTAAATTGTGTATTGTGTCTAATTTATGTTTTATGCTCTATAAATAAAAATTACTTACTCATAAATATCAAGAGATTGAAGATTCTTGCTGTTTGCCAGAGTGCAATCGTTTCGACTGAAATAAAGACCATTATAATGTAAACATTTGCTTAACTTTTAAGTCATTACCATTGACTGTATACAGACAGACAATGCTGACGTGCTAGCCAAACAAAACCCAAAAGGGAAGTGCTCATGGACAAAGTTTGGCTCCAACTCTATTAAAACATTGGCCTGTGTTACAGCATGACGCTAACCCTGTCAAAACAAATGCCCACAAAAGGAAATTGGCTGAAAAGTTTCATTAAAAAATTCTAGAGATAATGCAATTAATGTTGGTCTAAACTCTGACCTTTTTTACCTCAGGAAGACTACCCTGGTGCTGGTGTTCTTGTGTGTAGTAAACCTCGAAACTACACTGAAGAGTTAGAAACAATATAAAAATGTATGTATCCTGAGGTTCCAGGCTCACCTGGGAGTAGAGTAGAGTAGAGTAGAGTAGAGTAGAGTAGAGTAGAGTAGAGTAGAGTAGAGTAGAGTGGAGTAGGACTGGATGAAACAGGGCTTTACACAAAGGTGTTTTTGATTTTACAAGTATTTTAACTTTTCAGTACTCTCTGGGCCTGCTCTGAACCTGCTGGATCTGGTCTGGTGCTGTGGTTCTGAGGCCTGACCGTCGGCCTCTGGACTGAGTCTCACGAGTGTGTCTTGTGTCGCAGGTCTACTCCCCGATGTCCAACAGTTTAACCGGGTCTCTGCAGATGTCGTCCCTGTCGTCGGCTCCTCTGTCCTCCTCGGCTCCTCTGTCCTCAAGCTGTTTGGGCTCTGGTCTCTTGTCCCCGATGTCTCAGATGTCCTCAGTGTCTCAGATGAACGCTGCATCTCCTCACGCCTCGTCCCATGTCTCGTCCCACGTCTCCATGGCGACGGCGGTGCAGATGCAGCCAATGTCGCAGATGCAGACGGTGTCGTACATGTCAACCTCTGGCTCTCAGTCGTTCGGTTACTGCGAGGCGCCACAAGGGGGCGCTCTGAGCCCCGCCTACGCCTCGTACGGTGCTAATAGACGCGACACCAAGTCTTTCCGCCGTAGCTATCCTCACGCCAAGCCGCCGTATTCCTACATCTCCCTCATCACCATGGCTATACAGCAGGCGCCCAATAAAATGCTGACGCTGTCGGAGATCTACTCCTGGATCATGGAGCTGTTCCCGTTCTACCGCCACAACCAGCAGCGCTGGCAGAACTCCATCCGCCACTCACTCTCCTTCAACGACTGCTTTGTCAAAGTCTCTCGTTCTCCAGAGAAACCAGGGAAAGGCTCTTACTGGACGCTGCATCCGGACTCTGGGAACATGTTTGAGAACGGCTGCTACCTGCGCCGCCAGAAACGCTTCAAGTGCGACAAGAAACTGAAGGCTAGCCCCGCCTCCAACACTGCTAACCCCACCCCCGAGCAGCTGCCCTCCCACAATGCACCTCTGCCCTCCCACAATGAACCTCTGCCCCCCCACAATGCACCTCTGGAGCTAAAGGACGACCCGCGCTTTGCCTTCGATCACCCCTTCTCCATCCACAGCCTCATGTCACATGGCGCTAATGCTAATGTTGCTAATGCTAACATTGCTAATGGCTACGGCGGCCGCGGCTTGGAGCTGGATCCAAACTACTACAGCGCCCCCTACCCCCGGACTCTACTCCATAGCTCTTAGCCGATCACAGCCCAGGGCTGACCAATCACAGCTCAGGACTGACTGCATGGACCAATCACAGACAAGATCTGTGCTGGTTTTAAACCAGGACTAAACCAGGACTCGACTGAATGTCCTGATGCTGCACTACTTTTAGAAAAAAACTGATTTGGACTCAACCTTTTTGGCACTTCCTATTTCTGCACTGTGACTAATGTCAGAATGAGCCTTTAAACAGAACTGACCAATCAGAGAGAGTTAATGGCTGAGCCATTACATTTAGAGGGTTAAAGTTCAGGTCAAAGTTCTGTGAACATCAGCTGCAAAAACCAGGACTCTCCACATGTTTAGCTCTAGTTAGCTCTAATCTGGTCTCTCTGCAGCTCATTGTTCACATCTCCTGTATTTACTCTGAAGTCTCCTCTGATTGTTGACAAACTAGCCCCGTTTCCACCTACTCTACTCTACTCTACTCTACTCTACTCTACTCTCCATACTCTACTCCTCAGAGCTTCTCCTCTCAAGTGTTTGTTTTTGTCAGAGGTTGTGTCTCCGTGAAAGGGTCAGAGGTGACAGCGTTAGCATAATCCCAGAGTCACATGACCTTGGATCGTTGTAGTTTGATCACAGACTGAACAATAGTGGGGGACTGACCCCGCCCTCCAGGGGGCAGCACTGCAGAACACAGCGTTCTCTCCCAGAATCAAACTATTTGCACTTTTAATTCTCAGATATAGATGAAAATTAATCTGTGTTTTTATCTTTTAGTCGGATCAGAAAGATCAGAGAGATCTCAGTCACAATTTAACTTCTTTGTCACCACCGCAGCTCCAGGAACAGGTTCTTCTCCCTGAGCTACTAACCAGACCTGTCTCTGTCTCAGACCTGCTTCAGACCAATCACAGAGGTGCACTGTGGGGTAGAGTTCAGGGGACTCTGGCACCTGGAATCTGGCCCCTGGCCTCTGTAAGTGCACACGTTTACACACAGACTGTATGATAAAGTCCTGTTATAAAGTCTGTGGCTCTCAGCTCCAGACCCTGAGGCCTCTTTGGGTTTTCCTCCATGTTTTTCACAGATGAAGGTTTTAATTTTCTTCCCAAACAAAGGCCCCGGGCCCCTGGGGAGTCGCTGATCCTCCTCAGGAGCCTCCTTTTTGATCTTCAGTGATGGTGATGTCATTGTGAGAATTATTCCTATATATATTTAGGCCGAGTGTTGTTTTCAGTTCTTTAATTAAAACAATGTTTCTCTCAGGCCTCCTTTAACTCTCACATTTATTAGACAATGATATAAGATTAATTTTGTGTCTGATTCATCTGGAAACAGGACCTGTGTCACATGTTTGTTTACGTGTTTGTTCCCTCTGATTCCCACGGTCGGGTGTTTGGTCCAAACGCCGTATAGGCTGCTCTCTGATTGGTCAGTCGTGTGGGGCAGGACTATTATAATTCTGATGCATGAGAAGTTTCTACTGAGCGTCTGTTTGTGTCTTTGCTGCATGTTTAACTTATTTCTCTTTTTCAATAAACAGAAAAATACAGATGCGTCTTTGACCTTTGTCCAATAGGAGCCGCTTATACCAGTCAGACCCAAGTCCAGACCCGAGTCTAGACTCAGATCCGAGCCCGTGAGGAAAGGCTCAGCCCGGTCCTGGCCTGCTCTCCTCAGTCCACATGGACCAGGTCTTGGTTCTGTGGTCCGCACTGGACCGTAATCTTGTGTGGTCTTTAATCCGGACTAATCTGCTGAATGGAGGCGTGACCCTCGTGCGCGTCTCGTGCGCGTGTCGTGAACCGTGTCTGATTAAGTGTTTGATCCGCGGCGTTCTCACGTTCCGCATCATCTCGCGTTATCCACTGATCATCCGGGCATTATGCGCGTGTTATGCTCTTATTATGCGCCAATTTAGAGGCTTTGATCCGCCGCTGATCCGCCCTGAGAGCGCGTGAGCCCTCATTATCCGCGCACTGCTCATTTCGCGCTCAATTATAAAGAACAGGCCGCGCGTATTACGTGCGTCTCCGCTCGGGCCCGCGCGCTCCTGGGCCGCCCGCAGCCTGGATTACCCGGATGTTAATAAAGTTATCATTGTTTTG
The DNA here is from genome assembly GCA_964034765.1 of Knipowitschia caucasica. Taxonomy (NCBI): domain Eukaryota; kingdom Metazoa; phylum Chordata; class Actinopteri; order Gobiiformes; family Gobiidae; genus Knipowitschia; species Knipowitschia caucasica. The sequence continues at coordinate 17,416,109 of OZ035834.1, forward strand.
GGGGATTTAGGGACGCCCGCACCTGTTCACGGAAATTTGAGGCGCCACGTCAGCAGCGTCAAGACACGATGCCGATACACATTGAGACGTAAACAACATAATGCTTTAATTAACACTTGACACGGCTGAAACATTGCGCTTGCGTCCTCTGTACGGCATAAACTGACGAACACGGCATGACGATGAGGCTGTGCACGCGGGCCTTCTGCTTGTTTATTGTAATTGAATGATTTTTGTCTTCTTTGAACATTATTTAATTAAATTGTTTTTTCAAATTTTTTTTTTCTTTATGTTGATTAGACTCTGCACTCGACAAAAAAATGAAGAAATAATAGATCTTATAACAAACTAAAATAATACAAATATAAATGTAAAAACATTAAAACTAATTCCAGGTCTGGAACAGGTCTGAACCAGGTCTAAACCAGGTCTGGAGCAGCCTGAATCAGGTCCGAACCAGGTTTGCACCAGGTCTGAACCAGGTCTACCAGGGTCTGGTTGGCACAGCTCTGCAGGGGCCCCTGAGCTCCTCTTATGGCTCTGAGGTCAATCTGCTGCAGCTGCTGCTCTTTATTTCATTAAAGCAAAGAGAGTTCATTATGAGGCTCTGAGCGGGGGCCAATAATCGGGCCCCTCAATCTCCGCACAATAACTCTCAATATGCCTCACCCCCTCATCCCATAATACTCCACAATACTCCACAATACTCCCACTCTCACACTGAGAATAATGTCAGAGCACAGAGCTGCTCCTGGTTTATTCTTAAGAACTGATTTAGTCCTGTTTCAGTACTGGTCCAGTCCAGCTTTCATCCTGCCCCAGTCCTGGTCCAGTCTCAGTCTAGCTTTCGTCCTGCCTCAGTCCTGGTTCAGTTAAGATTAAGAGATCCTTTATTCGTCCTAGAGTGGGGAAATTTCAGTTCAAGTCCGGTCCTGGTTCAGTCCTGGTCCAGTTTTAGTCCTGCATCAGTTTTGGTTCAGTCCCATTCCAGTCTTGCTTCAGCTAGCTCAGTTCTGGTTCAGTCTCAGTCCAGTCCATCTTTGGTCCTGGTCCAGTCCTGGCCCGGTCCTGGTCCAGTCCAGGTTTAGTCTGAGTCCAGTCCTGGCCCAGTCCTGGTCTTGTCCTGGTGTCAGAGGAGTTTGAAGATTACGTGGGGATTAGAGAGAGCCACCCACGTCGCTCTCTTCAGGGTCAGACTCTCAGAGCTCAATGAGATAAAATCCAGTTTGAAATCGATTCCAACTTTGAACCTATTCTAATGATAAAGTATTTGGTTTGGAATTCCCCACAACAGTTTGATATTAAAACTTGGGGTACCTAACTTAAATAACCTAACTTGTTTTGACAAATGAATTATGAATGTCTGAGTATTCTGTGAAAGTGAAATCCAATCATTTTAAAATATAAATGTTTTTGTCATAATACATTTGATGTTGTTGGGTCCATGTGACTGCACTTATGTAGTGATGATGATATGATGATATTAATAATAACAATAATGATAAAAAACTAAAATAAAAAAACAAGTCTGAACCAGGACTAAACTAGGTCTAAACCAGGAGTGAACCGAACCAGGACTGAACCTGGACTGGACCAGGACTGGACCAGGACTGAACCAGGACTGAACCAGGACTGGACCAAGACTTAATCAGGACTAAAGGAGTAGATTCTCTACATGTATTTACCTTGTGTATGCAGCTGCGTTATAACAAACACAAACAAAAGCTCAAAAAGAACGAGATATTTTGCACGTTCTCCATCTCGCTGCTGCTGAGGCTCCACTCCCACAGACCCGGAAATTACATCTGAGAGACTGGGAATTTAACTGCAGATTTTACAGATCATGATCTGGACCAGGCCTGGACCAGGGCTGAGGCAGGACTAAACCAAGATTAAACCAGGACTGATGCAGGATTGAACCAGACCTGGACAAGACCTGGACAAGACCTGGACAAGACCTGGACAAGCCCTGGACAAGACCTGGACAAGACCTGGACAAGACCTGGACAAGACCTGGAAAAGACCTGGAAAAGACCTGGACAAGACCTGGACAAGACCTGGACAAGCCCTGGACAAGACCTGGACAAGACCTGGACAAGACCTGGACAAGACCTGGACAAGACCTGGAAAAGACCTGGAAAAGACCTGGACAAGACCTGGACAAGACCTGGACAAGACCTGGACAAGACCTGGACTCAGAAACAACAGACAAGGATTCTATTTCAGTTTGATTAAACGTTTATTAAAATATAATTTCTTCATTAAATCTTTTGTTCAAGTCTTTGGCCCAAAACCAACAACAACAGTTCATTATTTTTGATCAAAGAACAAAGCAAAACAATAACAAGCAGCTCTGGGGTTATGTGTGACGGACAGGGGGATATGGGGGCAAATGATTGGCAGGTAAAGGGGGTGGGCCTTGTGATTAGACAATGGCGCGAGCACTTCCTGTTCCAACCTTCTTCCTCAAAACCTCCACCAGTCGCTCCAACCTGAAGATGACAGAAATACATATACGTTATTTTATTTTATTTTATTCAGGAAGTAACATCACATTAGTCCTGGTCTCTGCAACAAAGTACATCTGTGACATGTTAATGCCATATGAACAACTCTGTGGAGCACAGGGACTGGCCTCCTGCTGGTCCCGGAGTCAGAACTAAACATGTGTTTCTGATTTGTGCAGATAAAATCTGGAACAATTCCTGAAAATGTGAGACAAGCTTCTTCTCTGACAATGTTCAAATCCAGGTTAAAAACAGTTGTTTCGCTGCAACAACAGAGAGACTTTATCTTCACTCTTTTTAATGTACTGTGATTATTTATGATTTTGTGTTTATCCTGTTTTGGCACTTTAAGTTGCCTTTAAACTTGCCTATTTCATTATTTAAAGGTATTTGTTTCACTGGGTGTGTTATGTGTGTTGCTTAGTCCTGGACAGATCTTTGAAAACTGTTCTGTTTATGAAGTGTGCCATATAAATAAAGTGGATTTGGATCTTGTGTCATATAAATAAAGTGTACTCACATGGACGTCACTGTTAAAGCTAATAACACAGCTGTCACTGTTTATTACATATATGTTTTTCCTGATTGTAAAATTAGGTACCGCAGCTTTAAATAGGAACAGTTCCAGTGAAATCTCATCGACTCATTGCTGCCGCCGTCACCGTAGCAACGGACTCTGAAGGCACGGGTTTCATTAAAAACACAGAAATAACTGTTTTTGGACGCGAGAATCACAGAGAGGAATCCTGAGGCCTCAAGTGTTTTTGGGCTAGTTGTACGCTAAAATAATGAACGTCCGACCACAGACTGTATGTAGATGGACAATGCTAACCCACTAGCTCAATAAAGCCCAATAGGGAAGTGCTCGTCGGTGAAGTTTTGCTCCAACTCGCTCTGGCTCCTCTAGCCCAAAAAATTGCTTCTATTGCTCTCTGTGATCCTGGTGTTTTGATATTATTTTTGTAAATCCAGACACGATCCAGATACTGACCAATCAGTTAAATTTATTCTTCTATAGCCCTAAATCACAACAGTAGTCATCTCAGACTAAAGACTAAAGATAACCATTGAAGTCACTAACACAGATCAGAGAATCAACAGTTAAGACACAAAAAATATAGAACACATAAGGCATCTGATCGTAGCATAGAGACCAATGTCCATGAATGTTGATAAATGTCCATACATGTTGTAGAATGTAGAGTGTCCTGGATCATCATCACAGTCCTTCTTGCAGGACCTACGCTACAATCAGATGCCTTCATTCACAGGGTAAACTCTTGCCTTGGCAACCGTCATAGCAACATGTCTGCCCCTGTTACAACTAAAGATTACGCCGTCGCTACAAATACCCATTTAAGGAAACACACCTCGAATTGTGAATCTGAGCGGGAATGTGGAGCCAAACATACGTCCATTTTATTGGTAGCAATGACCAAAGAACTAAGAGCCAATCAGGAGCTGTGACTATGACGAGAAGGCTCCTGATTGGCCAGTTGTTTGGGCTCATATCTGCATTTACAATATATAATATCAGGATCAAAGAGAACTATAAACCACAGATATAGCCCCAGCATTATGTCCTCTGAAAGGACTACTGTTGTGATTTAGGGCTATACAAGAATAAATTGTATTGTATTGTATTGTAAATAGTATTGAATTAAAATCAGGAAAAGTAAAGTAAATTATGTAAAGTATCTTTCCTTCAACATCATTTCTTCTTTTTCAATTCAAATAAATTTGTATTCAAATCTAGACACAGGTCATGTGACTCACCTCTGGATCTTCTCATTGGCCTGAACAAGCTCCACCTCCGAGCTCTGCTTCTGCTGCGACATCATCATAAGCTGCTGCTGTAGTGCGGTGACGTCATCAGGAAGCGACAAGGCAGTGGCATCCTCAGTGGGCTGCGCAGTTGGCGGGGCTACTGAGCGTCTACAGAACAGTTAGAGTTAGCCATAATTTTAGCCCTGGCTTTTGGCTGCAGTGATCTTCACTTGTTACCCATTAGTTTGATTCAAACTAATTCAATACATTTCATTCTGCAGTCCTTCTAGAATTATCTGGGTGTTTAAGTCAATGGAAAGTTAAATACTTCTTTGGTAAACAACCGTTTCAAAAATGGATTAGTTGAGATGAATCAACTTGTTACTATAGCAACAAACTGACTTGTGATTGACTTTGAGCTCCCGCAGCTCCGCCTCCAGACGCCGCCGCTCGTCCACACCAGCGTCTCTCTCTCTCTGCAGCATCACCAGCTCCGCCTTAAAGAGGCGGGCACAGAGGTGATTCAGATCCTCATTACAATTTAGTAAATGCATTTAAACATTTGTTTATTTTACATGTAGCTACACAGATACATCCTCCACACACACACTCCCATCACAGTGCTAACCAGGCCTTGCCCTGCACATCTGCACAAAGACAAATATAAAGTGAGTTTTCATTCTGATAGTATCAGGTGCAGGTCTCCTCCTCAGCTGCTTTTCTGTTTAGAATTTACACACTCATGTTTTGAGGAACCAGGATTATCCTGAGTTTGGGATACTAAAACTGCCATGTTACTCTGGTCCTGGTCCAGGGCTCTGGTCTTGGTCTAAAGGTCTGGACCTGTGGAGTCCACACACACGTCTCTGTTTGAACTTCTCTAATTAAAAAGCTTCATCAAAATTCAGGACATTAAGATTCTCTCATCAGGATTCAGCAAACGGCATCAAAGAGACCCCACAGAGACCAAGATCTGGTTCAGACCAGGAATGAGACCCCAAAGAGACCAAGACCAGGTCAGACCAGGTCTGAGACCCCACAGAGACCAAGAGCTGGTTCAGAGCAGGACAGAGACCAAACAGAGACCACACAGAGACCAAGAGCTGGTTCAGAGCAGGACAGAGACCAAACAGAGACCAAGAGCCGGTTAAAAAACAAATAGAACTAGTAGTATTAGTTTATAAAGACAGTGGATAAATAACCAGAGTTAGACACTCACTAGTAGTAGTAGCAGTAGCAGCAGCAGTAGCAATAGTAGTAGCAATAGCAGTAGCAGCATCAGTAGCTGTAGCAGCAGCAGTAGCAGCAGCAGTAGCAGCAGCAGCAGTAGCAGCAGCAGTAGCTGTAGCAGCAGCAGTAGCAGCAGCAGTAGCAGCAGCAGTAGCGGTAGCAGCAGCAGTAGTAGCTGTAGTAATAATACAAACCTGAAGCAGTCGAAGCTCTCTGAGCTCTTCCTCCAGACGTTTCACCTGAAACAAATTAAGATAAAGGTGACTCTCTGTTTTCTTCATCTGCATTTGACCCTGATGCCACCAGGGCATCTGTCGCAAAAGAACTATCTGCAGATCGTAATGTTCGACATGTTCAGGCCAGAGCAGGAGAATTTCCCTATTGTGCATGTTTTTAGGAATAGAACACGACCCGTCTGTTCCAGATGGTGTGTGCGCGGACTGGCTCCAGGGTGGGGCCCCAGCTATGCTATACCGGGCGACGTCACGGTTGTCGTTGTTGTGCAATCCATGGTTGGCTTCGGACTGAGCTTTGTTTGACTCGTCACCCAAGACCTGTTTGTCATCGGAGGCCCTACCGGGGGCACAAAGCCCCAGACAACATAGCTCCCAGTATCAACAAAGTACTCAAACTTCCCTACCACGTTAAGGTGGCAGTCCAGGGGGTGAGCTTTCGTCTCGGTTGTTTAACACCGGACCAGCTCTATACTCTCCATTGGATACTTGAGGGATCATGGGAATTTGGAGAAAGCGTTGGACCAGGTTTTCCGGGGGGGTATCCTTTGGGAGGTTCTCCGGGAGTACGGGGTCCTGGGTCCTCTGCTGAGGGCCGTTTGGTCCCTGTATGACTGGAGCTAGATCCAGTAGTAAGTCATGACTTTATGAACAGAATTTCTAGGCGCTGCCAGGGGTCGGAGGGGGTCTGGTTCGAAGACCACAGGATTTCATCTCTGCTGTTTGCGGACGATGTTGTCCCATTAGCTCCAACGAACCAGGACCTGCAACATGCACTGGGACAGTTTGCAACTGAGTGTGAAGAGGCTGGAATGAGAATCAGCACCTCCAAATCCGAGGTCATGGTGCTTGACCGGAAAAAAGTGCCTTGCCCTCTGCAGGTGGGTGGAGCAGTCCTTCCTCAAGTGGAGGAGTTCAAGTATCTCGGGGTCTTGTTCACGAGTGAGGGAAGGATGGAGTGTGAGATTGACAGGCGGATCGGTGCAGCGTGCGCAGTGATGCGGTCTCTGTATCGGACCGTTGTGGTGAAGAGAAAGGCCGAAAGGCAAAGCTCTTGACTTACCGGTCAATCTTCATTCCCTCCCTCACCTATGGTCATGAGCTCAGTCACACGGGAGGAGCTTTGACTAAAGCTGCTGCTTCTTCACGTCGACAGGAACCAGTTGAGGTGGCGCGGGCATGTGTTGCAAATGACACCTGGACACCTCCCTGGGGTGTTCAGGGCACTTCCCACCGGGAGGAGACCCAGGGGAAGACCCAGGACACGCTGGAGGGACAGTCATGTCTCTGTCTTTCTTTGAAATTAACCATTGTCTTTACAACAGTTTATATTTACACTTCATCCACAAATGCAACAGGAGAAATCTCACTGTCACACATGAGCAGCTGGTGGTGGTGGTGGGAGGGGCCAATGGCACAGATAGGTTGCCTCATTTCTGTCTATGTGCCACAGGGCAACTGTGGCTACAGTAGTTGTTAATCACCACTGTGTTTGGAGAGAAATAAAAGTGAGAAGTGTCTTTGAGCGTCCAGAAAGTGATTTATTATTATTATAAAAACCAGAGTCGAGGCTATGGGAAAAAAACATTTGTATTTGCTTTAATGTTGCAGTTTGGAAGGTTCAGAAGGCGTGGTCATTCTGGGCGTGGCCTTAGAGGGCGTGGCCTTTAGGGGCAGGGCTCACCTTGGCAGCGTTGAGGTCCCGCTCGTCCATCACGGCGCTCATTTCCTGTGCGGTTATGTCACTCCTGCGTTGCCTTGCCGACCTCACACGCTGCACCAGGACTGAACCAAACTGCCCCATCTGCTGGACAGAGTCTGCAGTGCACACATGGTCCAACAGCTCCAGGACGTCCTGAGGAGACCATCAACACATTACACATGGTCCAACAGCTCCAGGACAGCCTGGGGGGACCATCAACACATGAACACGTGACAAGTGACACATGAAAACTCACCAGGTCACAGTCCTCCACAGAGTCTGGATCCACAGAGAAGCTGCAGAGACCAAGACCAGAGTCAGAGTCAGTTTATTTGCCATTTGCAGTAAAACCACAATGGAATACAAGTGCAAGAGTCCTCAGTGTGCACTAGACAAATACATACGTAAAACAAGCTAAAAAGTACAAGAAACAATCATCAATGTGAATCTGAAAGCATGTTAGCATATCCAGATGTTCTGCAGCCAACGATATCTTCTGCCAGAGAGAAGAAGCTGGATGGCTTTTCCAGGGTTCAGAAGAGTCATTGATTAATCTAAGATCTGGATAAAAAAACAAAAAACCTCCCAAACAGAGTCCAGGATTAGATTGAAATTTAGACCATAGACTATAGACTGGGACTGGATCTCAGGGTGTATTCAGACCTGAAAAGTCCTTTGCTCCGCTTGCTTGATCCGAATCAAAAGTGGACCAAACTTTTTTCTTTTGCTTCGGTTCGTATTCAGACTGTCCTTTTTGCAAGTGAACTTTTTTATATAAACATATTGACACGTGTGACGATCGGCGCTCCTATTGGACAGAGAGAGCTCACGGAGGATAGACGCGGAACCGACAGAAAACATTGAGGGCTCGTATGTGCAGCATGTCTGCTCTGCCTATGTTTGCTCTTTTTAGACCAAAACCACCTTCAACATCAACAGCAGCTCATATGACACAAGCCAAACACGTTGTTTTAAATATTGGAACAAAGTCGGAGAATGCGTGAGGAGAAAGCCGAAGGAGACTGTCTGTGCGCTCCGTGTCCTGTCCCACACATGGATCTATGATAATAACCCTGTTCCACAACTTACTGACAGCAGCATTGTGGATAAACCATGGATCTATAATAACCACGGGACAAACAGACGCTGAGGATCAGGTAGGAACCAAAGAACACAATTCACTACATGATGCGGAATATTGCTCTTTGAGACGTGAGTCAAACAGTGTCAGGCTTTTAATAATGCAAATGGTTTGAAGATGCTGCCATAAACATCACTGTATACTGTGAACAGTTCTAACTCCATAAGCCTGTTGCACAGCGTCTCCTCACTGCTCCAGGTCTGCACACGGCTCAGTGTTGTTGTGTAGCGTTAGCATCATAGTTAGCATCATAGTTAGCATCATAGTTAGCAGCATAGTTAGCCGCTGCGTGGCTAAATCCTCAGTTTCTGTCTGCGGCTTGTTAAGCCCAAAAAATGCGCACGTATCTTGGAGTTGTGTCGGATCGACATCGGATGTATTCAGACCTGATTCGACTTGGACCAGAATTCGTTTGGAAGCGGACCGAGACCACCTAAAAAAGTGGGTCTCGGTTCGGTTCTTTGGTCCGGACCAGGATTCGTTTGTGTGTATTCAGACCTGCATAAAAGCTTCGGATCAGAGTTCCAAACGAATCCTGGTCCGTTTAAAGTGGAGCAAATGTGCAGGTCTGAATACACCCTAGGTCCATCCTGAGACAATATGTGAGACATGGCTCCCGATAATATCTCAATAACAAGTAGAAGGCTGGGTATTGGTGACTGATTTACACATTTATTTTGAATATACTGTATTTTCCGGAGTATAAGCCACACCTGATTATAAACCGTATCCTTCAAAATGCAGGAAAAAAGCCACATCTTAGAGTCCGGAATTTAAGGTACTCATTACCCATTTCATCTTCTTTACGGTAGAATATGGCTAATCTAGTTCTCTTAATAAGAAGCTCTTAAGCCTGAAAAATACTCTTAGTTTTTGTAATTTATTGCAGTATTTTGTATCTTGAATAATTCTTACAATATGCAAACACTGTAACTGTTGTTTGTTTCAAAGCTGTCGAACCTCCCTGCTGGAGTATGGTGGGATTACACCTGGATTACACTTTGTTACATTTATTTATTTCTTTGATCACCAGTTAACCCTCCCCCCTCCCCCGCTCCTCCCCCGCCCCTTTCTCCACTTTCCCTCTCTCTTTTTCATATAGTGTGTATTTCTCAGAATTTCTCATTATTGTGTTTTGATCCAGGGCCCCTTCAGTCCAGTCCTCGGTCCAGAGTCTGGACTTTATTAAACCGGGTCCCTGAAGTCTCGGTTTGGATTCGAGACCGGATCTCGGACCAGCAGCTCTGGGAGTGAGCGGTAATAAACTGTAATAATGAAACTGCTCAGAGACATGCAGCAATAAGACCCCCACAGACCGGGTATAAACCATGGCTGAACCAGGACCAGAGCAGGACTGAACCAGGACTGAACCAGGACCAGAGCAGTGAACCAGGACTGAACCAGGACCCGAGCAGTGAACCAGGACTGAACCAGGACCAGAGCAGGACAAGAGCAGGACTGAACCAGGACCAGAGCAGTGAACCAGGACTGAACCATGACTGAACCAGGACCAGAGCAGTGAACCAGGACTGAACCATGACTGAACCAGGACCAGAGCAGTGAACCAGGAATGAACCAGAACCAGAGCAGGACTTAACCAGAACTGAACCAGGAATGAACCAGAACCAGAGCAGGACTTAACCAGGACTTAACCAGGACTGAACCAGGACTGAACCAGGACTGAACCAGGACTGAACCAGGACCAGAGCATGACCAGAGCAGGACTGAACCAGGAACAGAGCAGTGAACCAGGACAGAACCAAGCAGGACTGAACCAGGACCAGAGCAGTGAACCAGGACTGAACTTGCGGTACTTTTACTTATGCACCTTGCTACATTCCATCAGCTCTTTCCGAGGCGAAGTTTACCATAAGGACAAGAGGAGAGAGGAGCCATGGAGGAGTTAAAGAGTGGATATTAGGAGCAGGTGATGAGGAGTTAGGAAAGGCGAGGGAAGAGAAGATGAGGGGATGAAGAGTGGGTATTAGGAGCTCGGTGATATAGGAAGGAGTTAAGGATTTAGGAGGCGCACAGATGAGGAGATGAGGGGATAAGGACGTAAGGATCCAGGAGAGAGGTTTAGTGAAATGAGAGGACTCGGCGAGAGCTCCACTGCCGCAGAGAGGGATCCGCGGTGCATGGACTAGAGAGAGATGGGAGGCAGCCATCTTACAACTACAGAATATCATAGGAGCAACTTCTAAAAATAGGTTAGAAATATTGTTGGGTGAAAGATGGACGCATAAAGGTAAATGTGTCTTAATAAAACCACAGATAGATAGAAAGTGCCGACAGACAGAGACTTGTATCATAGACCATAACACTCAGGAGGGTCCCAGGACCACTGTCCTGATCAAGGACATTTATGGACATTGGTTTCTGTCACTTATGGACCAATGTCTCTATGTGTTTGTTATCACTGCAATTCCTTTCTGTGAACAGTTTGATTCTCTGATCTGTGTAGGCGAATCGACACCTTTGTAAAGTCCTCAGAGATAACTGCTGTTGTGATTCTTAAGTTGGTGAGTTTGAGTGGACACCCATGTCTTGGTAGATTTGCAGTTGTGCCATTGTTTTGTGGGGCAAAAACTAGGTACCCCAGTTTAAATACAACATGAATGTCTATAAAAACCTGTATATTTAGTAGGGCTGTCAAACGATTCAAATGTTTAATTGCGTTAATTAAAAAAGCTTAAAAATTAATTAATCGTAATTAATCGCATTTCAAACTATCGACAAAATGATGCCAAATTTTTCTGTAAATGGTTGTTTGAATGGAAAGATAAATGTCAACATAGTGTACATATTTACTGCATTTGTTTATTATAACAATAAATCCATATAAAATGGCATTAACATTATTAACATTCTGTCTTTCTGTTTCAACTATTGTGTGTTACAGATGAGGGACATTTCAAAACAGTCATGAACTGGTAGTGGAATGGAAAATTAGGTACCCCAGCTTTAATTTAGCGAGTCCACTTCAGGAGAAGACACGGAGGAGACTGAGGCTCAGTTGTCCAGCTTCTGCGCTGTATTTTTTGTGTGCAGCGGATACGCAAAGACAATTACATTACAATCAGAGAATAATTCTGTGTGTGTCTTGGATATGATCACGTTGCGGCCGCTGGAGGTGGGACCTGCTGTCCAGAGCGCCCGCAGCTCAATTCCCAGAGACCTGCTCTGTTTCCATCTCACGCACACGTGTCCATGGCATTCTGAGTGTTATTATGGGATGCATGGGCATGCGTTAATTTTTTTAATGCGATTAATGAAAAAAAATAATCAACGTGCGTTAACACGATAATTTTGACAGCCCTAATATTTAGTTAATCTGTTTTTGTAGAATGAAAGTTGGGTTCCCCAGCTTTAAATGCATTCAGCACTTTTTCTGATGTTGCTTGCAACATTTGCATGTAATGTGTCTTGGTATAAACCTGTACCTGTATTGAATTACAGATGTTTTTACTACTTAAAAATCTACATAGGGACATTGAGTCAACACTCCTCTCCGCAGGTATGACCTGTAACTTTCCTAACCAGCGATGTAAAGGCAAAGAGTAGAGAAACCGAAAGTGAGCGTGTCCTTAGTGGCCGTCTGTATCTATAACATGGCGCCAATGTTGAGGTTACCATGGTGATGTGGGCAGGACTCACTGATTGGCCGCGGCCTCTGTCAGTCTTTGGGCGGTGAGCAGGGCCTGATCTCGCTCCTCATTGGCCAAGCGCAGCCGTGACATCATCGCCTGTTCGCGCCGCTTCTGTGCCTCCATCAGCTGCTCCACCACCTCTGAGAGAAACAGACAAATACTGGACTGTTCTTTATTTGTATTTGGCTCCTATCGCTGCGTTCTATCAGCAATAAGACTCAGATCTGTCTGAACTAAACCTGTGCACTTTATTGCTATTGTTGGCAACTTTTAGAAATATCTATTTTTTTATTTTTGTACAGAGGTATTTCTGCAGCTGGACACTGGAATTTTTCATATCTGATTTTATATATGGTTGTATAGCAACATCCACCTCTCTATCCCCTCTATGACACCTCTCTCAGCCATCTCTCACATCCACATGACATTATTTTAATTTAAATTCAATTTCTTGCAAAACCATAAAAAAACAATTAAATCGTCATTGAGAGACGGATTTTCTTTCTTTTCCATAGAAATCCTTGTGTTATTAGTATAGATTAACATGGAGACCCAGCGCCCTGACTACAGCAAAAGAGGCATGTTAGGTGATTTTTAACTTCTGCTCTTGACTCTGGACCCTGTGCTCTGGTACCTGTGGTCCTGGTCCATATCTCCTGCTCCATCCGGGTCTGAGGGTCGTCCTGCTCTTTCTCTTGAAGCTCCTTCTCCTTCTGCAACAGCTGCTCCTGGAGCTGGACACGGTCAAAACAGTAAGAAACTTTTAAACTGGGTATTTTTATAGTGATGTTTCTTTGTCACAGCAGTAGCACCTTTTTCTGACAAAAACTACACGTTTTTGTCTAATTCACTCAAAAGAGACAATACCCACAGTAAAGCATGGGGGTGGAAACACTAAAGTTTGGGGCTGACTTTCTGCAAAGAAGTTTGGACAACTGATCCGTATTGAGGAATTAATGAACAGAGCCAAGTGTCGTGAGATTTCGAAAGATCCAAAACACACTTCTCAGGCAACAAAGGAGTGACACTGGAATCATTTCAAGGTCCTGGAGCCGCCTCAGTCTCCAAACCTCAACCTCAAAGCGAAGATTTACATGGAAGAATGGGCCAAAATACAAGCTACAGTGTGTGGAAATCTGATGAAGACCTTCAGATACTGCCACTAACAAGAAAGATAAAATTTCAAAGTATCACATACATTTTACTTTCTCTTTCTGTTGGTAAAAAAACTCTATGTATTATTAATGAAGAGTTAAAGTTAGGTCCCCCAGCTTTAATGCCGTAGTGAATACCTTGGTGTTGAGGTCTCGTAGAGAGTCCAGCTCCTTCAGCAGAAATGTGATGTTTTTGTCGCGGCCCTGAAATGCTGCTCCCTGATTGGTCGAAGGCTCCATCCTGCGACACACATGAGAACCAATCACAGCTCTCTGCCCTGCCTCAACCCCACAGTTGTCTACTCTCTCTCGCCACTCTCTTGCACTCACCTCTCTCTCCCCTCTCTCACATCCAAATTTCTCTCCCTTCTCTAACACTCTCCCCTCTCTTACATCCACAGCTCTCTCCCCTCCCTCCACCTCAGAGCTCTCCCCCGCTCCTCAGAAAAATGTGATATTATTTCGTTTTTCGAGCGGCTTGAACTCGACTGTAATAAACCGTGCGGCTCTTCGGTGAAGCTAAAGGTCGAACCGTCAATGAACCAAAGCAAACAGCACGGCAGCAGAAGGTTGCGGCGCCGGAGACGGGGACAAAAGACGGCAATAAAAAACAGCCCGGGAAAAGACACGCTAAATCAAAATAAACGTTTAATAAAGGTTTCTCTAAAAAAAAAAGGCAACCTATGCTACAGCATTTCCTGCCGAGCCGCCACTACATCCAGACGAGAGAGACTCAGGGCCGAGACTCTCCCTGTGTCTGTGTTTTAGTGTCTAATAAATGGATTAGGCGATTATCTGCAAAAATGGGCAGTGAGAATATTCATAACATGAGGTCCAGGAAGCAGAGAAATATCTAATCTAATCCTACTGGTTTTGGTTGAATATTTGACAAGGTTTAATTAAAATGTGTATATCCCGGAGATGCTGTTATATTTTGGTCCAGTATAAAGGGAGAGAGACCCTCCCTTCTCTCTCTTTATAGAAAGTAGTTATTTCTTTTGAATCACTTGTTAAATTCTTGTTGTGTTCCATCTGTTTTATTCTCCTGTATTTCTCTTGATATCTTATATCATTATGAATGTTTTATTATATCATTATATATTTTCCCAATACGAAGTTAGAGGATCTCTCACTCTTCATAGAAAGAAATTAGGGTCTAGGAACCGTGATGGTCATTGGTCGTCCTGCTCTCCTCTAAGGACCAATGGCTTCTCTGCTTCATTACTGTATTTTTTATGTTCATATTGTTTGATCTGTTGACGGAAAATTTTGTGAATTCCCTCACAATTATAGCTGCAAGCGGCAATGAGTGACAATCGCTGGCTACACTTGGAGGAGGACTGTACCTGTCAGGTGCAGATTTAAGGTCCACCTCCATCGTGAAGGGTCCGAGCTTCAGTCCGTGTCTGGGTCCTGAGGGGGACTTCCTGATGGGGGAGGCAGATGATCTTGGGGGAGACGGGGGAGCTGTGGACACATGTGAACAAGGACACATGTTGAATTATAAGTCATTAGGAAAAGTCTTAGTTTGAAACAAAAGGATGTTACCTGGGGGACAGGTGTGGTCCGGGCTGATCACAGATCTGTGGACGACAAAGACCAGAGTCAAACCAGCAGAGAGAGAGAGAGAGAGAGAAAGAGAGCAGAGAAAGACCAGAGAAAGAGAACAGAGAGAGAGATCAGAGGGAGTGATCAGAGAGAGGGATCAGAGAGAGGGACCAGAGAGAGAGAGACCAGAAGAATTCTGCTCCCAGTAAGCTCTCAGTTTCCACACAAGTCTGTATTAGACTTCCTGTTCTCTGGATCTGTAATCGGACCTGATAACTTATTTGACCGCAGATATATGCACTCTAGTCCACTGTCCAAACAGCTCTGAGTGCAGACGCTGCTCCCTCTCACCTCCGTCATTCCCTCACTGAGATACTTTCACACCTGCTGCTGTGAGTCCACTACAAGGTTTAAAGTGTGTATTGTAAAAGTAAAACCAGAGAGAGACCAGAAAGTGACCAGCAAGAGAGACCAATGAGACACCAGAGAGAGAGAACGGAGAGAGGGTCCAGAGAGAGACCAGAAAGAGACCAGAGAGACACCGACTTTTAAACTAAGTAAAATTTAGAGGAAGCTTTCAGCCTCTAGCGAGCTCTCAGTTTCCACATGAGTCTGTATTAGACTAATGTACTTCCTGTTCTCTGGATCTGTAATCGGACCTGAGAGCTCATGTGACCGACCTCAGACATAGTCCACTGTCAATACAGCTCTGAGTGCAGGCGCTGCTCCCTCTGCACCACAGCAGTCTGATACAGCTCTGAATTCAGACGCTGCTCCCTCTCATCTCCATCCTTCCCTCACTGAGATACTTCCATACCTGCTACTCTGAGTCCAATACAAGTTTTAAAGTGTGTGATGTAAAAGGAACTAAGTGGTCCCTGGTTTATGACAGGAGGGATGTTTTCTAAACTTAAGGTAAATCATAGCAGCTGTAAAACCATTGAGAGATCAGAGAGAGCGACCAGATAATGACCAGAGGGAGAGACTAGAGAGAGACCAGAGAGCGAGACCAGATGATGACGAGAGAGATCAGAATGAGACCAGAGAAGAATCAGAGAGACAATGACCAGAGAAAGATCGGAGAGATCAGAGAGAGACCCAAATAAAAGAGCAGAAAGATACCAGAGTGAGATATGAATATTATCTTCTGACTTTAGATAAAGGTAATTATCATGTTATACCTGCGGTTATTGAAAAAAAAAAAAAAAAAAAAACATAAAATTGCCAATAAAGGAATTGCCTCGAAAGATGAACCGTGTGATTGCTGTTGAACACAGATGCTCTTACCTGTGGCTGCCTGGACTGCGTGGAGGACTGCGGCTCTGGATCTGGATTGGGGCTTTAGGGCTCCTCGGGGGGCTCTTGGGGAGGCTCCTGGGGGGGCTCCTAGGGGGGCTCCTGGGGGACAGGGGTAGGGGGCTCCTGGGGCTGCGTCCAGGAGAAGGAAGTCTGTGTCGCAGTTCCTCGTTCACGCGAGGGTTAGCTGCAAAGAGGGTCAGGGGTTAGAGCAGAAACCAAAGACAGGTTAAGATAAGAAAACTTTTACATCTCATCTGTCAATACTGAAATCATGAGCAATACTGCAATTTCAGAAGGTCCACAGAATGTCACTTTATCACATTATCCACAGATAAGTATACAATTTACACGTCCTCCCCTTTACACCTTTTGTCTGTCTGTGTTTGATTATATGTAGGCAGGTTTGTATATGTTTGAATGTACTAATTTGTCAGCTAATGAAAAAGCTAGAAATTATGTTTCTACCTTTTTATTAGCTGACAAATTAGTACATTTAGCCCAGTTTCCACCAGCTCTACTTGGCCCTACTCTACTCCAGGAAGTAACTTTATATAACAACTTTCACAGACCAGGGTCACAAAGCGCTTTCCAATTGTTGTTCCAATTTGTCTTCTCACTCCACACAGAGATGGGAGCGGGGTCGCCATACAGGAGGCAGATGCCAGAACTACGGTACACGGGGAGTACCTACTCTACTCTACTCTACTCTACTCTACTCTACTCTACTCTACTCTAGTCTAGTCTAGTCTAGTCTAGTCTAGTCTAGTCTAGTCTAGTCTAGTCTAGTCTAGTCTAGTCTAGTCTAGTCTAGTCTAGTCTAGTCTAGTCTAGTCTAGTCTAGTCTAGTCTAGTCTAGTCTAGTCTAGTCTAGTCTAGTCTAGTCTACTCTACTCTACTCTACTCTACTCTACTCTACTCTACTCTACTCTACTCTACTCTACTCTACTCTACTCTACTCTACTCTACTCTACTCTAGTCTACTCTACTCTACTCTACTCTACTCTACTCTACTCTACTCTACTCTACTCTACTCTACTCTACTCTACTCTACTCTACTCTACTCTAGTCTAGTCTAGTCTAGTCTAGTCTAGTCTAGTCTAGTCTAGTCTAGTCTAGTCTACTCTACTCTACTCTACTCTACTCTACTCTACTCTACTCTGATTGGCAGTGTTTCCAAAGACTCTTAATTTTGAGAAAACCCAATGCAATATCAATGAATCAAATAAATGTAGGTGCCCAGCTTTACAGCAGAACGAGTCCAGATGACACTATTCTTCTCTGAGGATTAACCAAGAGGTGAAACACATGGATTAAAATTCAGTGACTATTGAAGATCACCTGCTGTGTGTTTAATTATTCTGCCATTGGAAAAGTCCGGATCGTGGTGGAAACGTGTCGGCAGCAGATAATTAAAGGACTTTGATGGAGGAGCTCCTGACCCTCATTATTCTCTCTGCACTGACACACACTGGTTTAGTTTCTGAATCATATTGAAAAGCAGAGTTCATATTTGTGTGTCCAACGGCCCTACTGACTCCTGTTTACTTTTGAATGTTCTGGAAACAGCAGCGAGTTCTGAGTCGCTCTGAAAAAGTTGTTGTTTTGCGTTCGATGTTTTTCAATCTGTAAATGTTACTGGAGAACAGTGTTCATGGTTTTACACTGATCCAGGCCAGAGCAGACATAGCCCAGCCAGACGTCTCAAGCCAAAATCCAAAGGAGGAAAGATATTTTTTGAAAAATGGTAATAAAGCCTTCAGAATTTAACTCTGAACCAGAGCAGAGAAAGGTCTGAACCAAGCATACTCTGCAAATAACAACCAGAAGAAGCAGCTCATCACCAGCAGCTACACCTCTGCTGCTGCTGCACTTCATTACTATTGTTAGTCACTTTTAAGAATGATGTATTTCTTTGTTTGTTTGGATGGATGTGTTTCTGCTGCTCTAGTTGTCTGGAGTTGTCTGCTGTAGTTATCTGGAGTTCATCCAGAGCGATCATGGGCCTCTTGGCTGCATCTTTGATCAGTCTTCTCCTTGTTTGAGATGAAAGTTTGGAGGGACGGCCGGGTCTTGGTAGATTTGCAGTGGTCTGATACTCCTTCCATTTCAATATAACTGTTTGCACAGTGCTCCTTGAGATGTTTAAAGCTTGGGAAATCTTTTTGTATCCAAATCCGGCTTTAAACTTCTCCACAACAGTATCTCAGACCTGCCTGGTGTGTTCCTTTGTCTTCATGGTTCTCTCTGCGCTTTAAACAGAACCCTGAGACTATCAAAGAGCAGGTGCATTTATACGGAGACTTGATTACACACAGGTGCATTCTATTTATCATCATCAGTCATTTAGGACAACATTGGATCATTCAAAGATCCTCACTGAACTTCTGGACTGAGTTTGCTGCACTGAAAGTAAAGGAATAATATTGCACAACCCATTTTTCAGTTTTTTATTTTTTTTAAAAGTTTAAATTATCCAATAAATTTCGTTCCACTTCAAGATTGTGTCCCACTTGTTGTTGATTCATGACAAAAAATTAAAATGTTATATCTTTATGTTTGAAGCCTGAAATGTGGTGAAATGTTGAAAGGTTCAAGGGGCCGAATACTTTCGCAAGGCACTGTATGGCAGAGACCAATGTTTATAAATGTGGAGTTCTAGATCATGACCACTGTCCTTGGACTCTCCTGCAATAATAGACTAGAGCCACATCTTAAAACTATTCCAGTCACAGAGAGAACATACAAACTGTTTGGGACTCAACTGAGGTTCTAAGGGTTAAGAGAAAAAGAGGAGTTTTTTACCTGAGGGCTTTAAATCTGCACAAACAGTTTAGACGCCGCTCTGAGCCGGTTAAGCGGCGCATTAGAGCTAGTGTGGAGTGTTTACAGCTCTCATCAAGGCCCTTAATGCAGCGTGCTAATACCTGTGCTAATATGTGACTTAATGTGTGTTTAATGCTTATACGGCGCTAATGAGCTTGCGCTAAGAGCTGAGCAAAGGGAGATCAGGTGAAGAACAAACAAAGAATCAATGAACGGAACAAATGGGACACAGCCGGGTCCACGGAGCGTCCTGATTATTGATCTGACACTAGAGTAGAAGACACTGGGAATGATCATCATCTATCGAATACCTTTGGTGAGAGCACAGGAGGCGGGACCATAAGTACACACCAGCCTGGTCTTACTCTACTATACTCTAAGAATTGGTACTGGTTTGTTGTGGGTAGTTTGCTCGGATACAATTCCAGATCCTAATGTGTCATGGAAAAGTTTAATTTAATGATTCAAAAAGGTTTATTTTGTCTCAAGTTAAAACTCTTTTTTGTGGTTCTTTTGAATGACAAGTTAGATGTATTACCTTGTTAACATGTTTGTCTTTTAAAAGAAACACACAAAAGTTTAATTTAGGTTTAACATGCCTATTCTTTTTTCAGACCTTAAATTGACCTTATTTTCCAGAGAGAGAGACCAGAGAGAGAGGGACCAGAAAGAGAGACTGGAGGAAGATCAGGGCGAGTTTTGTAGGATTAAAACTGTATTAAAAACTATACTCTGTTTGATTTTGATTCCAAGTCGTGGGCAGAAAACAAAAACTGGAAGCAATCCAACATGACTGAATACCAACTCTACAACTGAAGCTTTGAGGCAGTTGCATATATGTTAAATTCTTCCTCATTTCATCTGGAAACTGCCTGAACTCGGCCCCCACAGGCGCAGGGGGCTCAGAGTGTGATGAAAGAGTTCCATTAGAACCACAGCAGCTGGATTTAAACTGTGATAAAGTTTATCTGGTGTAGAGTAAATGTTGTGATACGACTCACATCAGATCTGTATGTTTACCATGTACATAAAAAAGGTTGTATTTTTTATTATTTACTCAAAAAGGGAAAAGGGAGGAGATCTGCACACGCACTCCATGAGCCTTGTCTATCGAGTGTTTGGAACCCGTTAAAACTGGAGCAAACTCATTGACTACAGCATGGTCATGTGACATCACAACATTTCAAAGAGCCTATAGTTTAACATGGTGGTGGAGGACAACAGAAACTATGGTCAGCAATGCCATTTATATTATCAGAAAAATGTAACCCTAAACAGAAGAAAGCTAGCGTTACACTCAGCAGTCTACGATACAAAACCTTCAGTCAATAAGGCTTTGTTCAATGTTCACCTTCTCTACTGTTGACAAAGAATATTTTGACAATCTTCTCATTCTTAAATAATGACAGGTTGAAATAGTTAGTAAGTAAGTAAGTAATCTTATTTATCTTGAGCCTTTCACAGTTTGTTGTGTCAAATCTATGCACAGAGGAGTAAACTTTTATTTACCGTTACTACAAGAGCTTTTGCCGCAACTACAATTCAATTCAATTAAGCTTATTTTTGTATAAACCCTAAATCACAACAGAAGTTATCTCAGATGACTTAACAAAACCATTGAATTCGCCAACAACAGATAAGAGAAACAAACAGTTTAAACACCAGAAATGAAATGATAGAAAACACATAGAGCCATTTATCCATAAGGGGCAGAGAGAGACCAATGTCCATAACTACTACTTTTGTTTTTATATCCCAGCCCGGAGTTATCGAGTGAGAAAAAAGCTATGCCACACGGTTGACTCTGGTCTTGTTGCCAGAGAATCCTGCCTCGCTTCCCTGAGCAAGTGGACTTACAGATGGGCTTGTTCACACTAACGGGTACAAAAGTGTGACAAAAGGCCAAAAATTAGATATTAATAATCAGAAGATAAGCAATAATAATTTGTTTAAAAGTGCCAGATAATAAGTAAGTAAGCTTTATTTATAAGGAGTGTAGAAAAACATGAGGCAGATAGTAATAAATGTAGGAGGAGAACATGAGGCAGATGCAGAGATCTGAGCTGCTGTGGTTTGATCTGCACACGGCACCGCTGCAGACACCATCGCCCCAGGGGCTCATGGGAAATGGAGTTTATTCAGATTCCCACTCCAGCTGTTTCTGCCGCAACAAAAAATCCAAGAATCACAACAGACGAGGAAAACTTCCACAGAAACCACAGCGATGCGAGATTTGATCAAACAAGGAAACAGGATTTAGTTCCTCCTGCTTTTATTCTTAGTGTTTTAGATATTGAAATATTTTAGGATATGCCAAGTCAGTAATCAATAAAATCTAATCTATTACTGCTGCTACTACTACTAATGCTGCTGCTACTACTACTGCTGTTGCTACTGCTGCTACTACTACTACTGCAGCTACAGCCACTACTACTAATACTTCTATTACAACTACTGCAGCTACTACTACTACTACAACTACTGCAGCTACAGCCACTAATACTACTACTACTACTGCTGCTAATACGACTGCAACTGTTACTACTACTACTACTACTACTGCTGCTACAGCCACTACTACTAATACTACTACTACTACTGCTGCTAATACGACTGCAACTGTTACTACTACTACTACTGCTGCTACAGCCACTACCACTAATACTACTACTACTACTGCTGCTAATACGACTGCAACTGTTACTACTACTACTACTTCTGCTACAGCCACTACTACTACTACTACTACTACTACTACTGCTGCTACAGCCACTACTACTACTACTGCTGCTACAGCCACTACTACTACTACTACTACTGCTGCTACAGCCACTACTACTACTACTGCTGCTACAGCCACTACTACTACTGCTATTGCAGTGTTAAATTGTCAACTTAGTAAAGTCCTCAGAGACAACTGCTGTAACTGTAACTGAGTCTGGTTCACATCACATGGTTTTACTTCCACCAATTGAGCCTTTTTGCCCCAAGTGAGCCACAGGTGATCCAGTTAAAGTGAACCAAACTCAGTCCAGTTAAAGTGAACCATCAGGTAGTTTATACAAAGCAGAGGCTGTGAAGTTCTTTTGCCACATTTCCAAATTTTTGTCTTTGTTTAGATTATTGCCGATGGCTTAGATCCACAGCCTTGCTTCTGCCTGTCGTCCCCAGGGCAGCTGTGGCTACGGCAACAGCTTACCACCAGAGGGAATAAGCTAAATTTGAAACTATTAGTACTAATACGTTTTATTTTTACACTAAATCAAAACACACTTCTTCAATATAGAAGACTTTGTACTTTTATATTCCTACTGCTACACCCTCTCTAACACCATCACTAGTAGAAGTACTACTATTTCTCTCTGTTTAGTACTGTTACTTCTAGTACTCCTGCCACATACTTGTACTAATACTGCTGATCTCTGTCTAAACTCGCACTTCCGCAGTTGGACTTAGTGATTTTCTAAGGATATTAATATTCGTCACATTTCGTCTAAATCCTCTTAAATGTCCATCCATGTTTCGCCGGACGGGCCGTTTGAAGTGATGACATCGTCGCTCCACCTCAGCCAATCATAGTGCGCCGCCGCACTCTCATTAATTTTTTAAGCTGGATTTAATTCAGCCCGGTGGCTGCGGCGCCTCCAACTGGCCGCATGAATATTTATAACAGTGTCGCTGTGATTACACGGCTCTGCAGCAAATCCTCCTGATCCCCCTGATCCAGGAGAGAGAGGGGGGGGGAGAGGGGGAGGAAGGGGGGCAGAGACACAGGAAGAACCAGGACGGAAAGAAAAGTAAAAGAATTTTAAAGTAGGAAAACATTCAACCAGCCCCTCTATGAGCTGTAGCATTTTGAATGTGTTTGACCAAAAACAAAGGGAACGCAAAGAAATTCAAAATAAATTACTTCTATTTCATTTTGGAGCAATTTCAAGTTTGTTGGATTGAGAAAAAACACACAAAGGTACAGCTTTGTTAAAGGAGCAATATGTAAAAATCTGGCCAAAAGTGGTACTGCAGTCACAGTCAATATTTTGTAGTCCTCTCCCACTCTCCCTGACTCAGGTTGCCAGATTCACACCAAATCCAGCAGCAAACACAGGGAATTATTTTATCAGTTGTTTGTCCGTCTCCATTCACATGCCATGACAGCCGTGCTAATGCTGAATGAATGTTTTGATTAATGTTTTTTTATTATTATTATTTGGAGATAAAAAACAAAAACAAAATAAAAGCAATGTAATTATACATAGTTTATGCAAAATAAATAAGAAATTGATGTCCAAAATAGGAGTGGGAAGAATGGATGTTGGAACGTATTTCTTCAGCGTATCAACATCAGGGTTTGCTCAAGAGGATATCACCTTTCAATTTTATTTATTCCCTACTTTTTAGACAAACATGTAAAAGTCCCACATCAAAAAGAGACTAACATTATTTTAATTGGGGTACATGTGGTCTTAAATGATTATTTTTACAATTACAGTAAGCTATAATCTGCAAAAAAACGTCTTGACCTTCATCTTTTACCGTTTTTAGAGCAATCTGTCATAGAATGTGATAACATGCAATAAATACAAAAAGACATAGCCCGGGATCGAACCCGGGTTCCTACATCGAAAGCGCACAGTTTAGACCGCTAGATCACCGATTCACACGAACAGAGGCACTGTGAAGAACGGACTCAAACTAGAAAATTCTGCATCACACGTGAACTTTTATCAGCTGTCTCAATTGTTCAAAGGCATCCCGATATAAATCCTCGTTTTAGTCTTTGTTTTGTCATTAATGATTTGAGAGTCATAACAAGACCTTTTTTAGTTCTGCGCCACATGTTATTTTACCTCTGAGATTAATGAGCCGTGCGGAGTTCTGGCAACCCGATCACGGACTTACATGACACTTTCTGATTGGCGAAACGGCGGAGGGTAGGACATCAAAATCAAAACAATAACAACTTTTACGGGTCGTAAAACTAATTTTGATAATCAAATATCTCGGCTGAACTACTGTTATCAGTTAAAGATGAATTCGAAAAGAGTATTATTTAATAACGCCTTTTGAAATATTCGGGTCATTTAATGATGACTTGACATGCAAATATTACATATTGCTCCTTTAAGTATCTTTGTGGTTAAAAAATAAATAAAATTAGTCACTCTTTCAATAATGGTTTAGCTTATTGAAGCCTGACTTCCTGCTTAGCTTTACAGATCAGAACGGTTGAAATCAAGTCCACTTTGTCAGCAACAAAACAGCGGTTAGTAACAGTGTGCTACGCTAACAAGATTTGACTGTGCAACTTTGTCAGACTTTGTGTATAGGTCAGAAGCCTCCCATGGGTGGCGCTCTAGAGTCATATTAGGTGTGTATTTTCACACCATTACGTACAGGCCAATACTAACTGTTAGTGATGTGAGCAACAGCTCTGTAGGGCTGAGACTGTAGCTCTGAGTGCTCAGTAAAAACACTGCGACTAAAACTAAAAAGAAATGTTTCAAACTTTTTCAAAGGGATTTTATCACTTCAAGCCGTCCAGATTTGTAAATTAAACCGTAGAAGTCTGTATGATGATAAACCAAGAACTAGTACCAATCAAAAAATGAAAACTCAAATTGGCGGAGAAACTTCAGACCATCATGGCCGACCTCCAGTTTGTCCCAGATCCAGGCTCCAAGAGCGTTTTAGGCTCTATCCCTGATCTTTCCCTGATCTAAATTTTGTGTACCTATTCTAAAATATGCATGGACCTCCAATGCGCAAACATACGTGCATGTCAGGGTCAAAAATCAAATCCTTTCGGCAGAAAAAAAACAATGTGAAACCAAAGAATAGCGTTAGCCCTCTCCAATGCTACGTTAGAGAGGGCTAAAGAATAGTAAATAAATAGTAGTAAAAATAATTCAAGCCACAGGCAGCGTTGAACGGCCCTCGCAGCACTGCGCAAAGGAGGCGCAACTTTTGACAGGCATTACTCGTTAGGAAAGCAATGGGCCCTTAACCCTGTTGGGACTCGGGCCTAACAATAGCATTAGTAGTAGTGGTAGTACTAGTAGATGTTGTAGTATAAGTAGCAGTAGCAGTGGTAGTTGTAGTAGTAGCAGCATTAGTAATAGTAGTATCTTTACCTTTGTACATATCTACCAATGAGTCGCGCAGTTCTTTGGAGATCCATGTTGAACCCGGATCTGGACTCAGAGCTGGACCACAGTCTGGACCGGTCTCTGGACCAATCTCCCTGAAACACAGAAATACACACATGAAACAAACAAATGTAAGTAGCAGTAGAAGTGGTAGTAGAAAAATTAAACCTGAAAACTTCTGACCTCATAAGAGTCTCAGACCCTTTTATGAGCTCTCCTCTAGTTCCTGTTCATGTGACATCACAACTGTCCTATAGTTGCACATTGTGGTGGAGAGCAGCTGAAGAGAAGAGTAGAAGATCTCGAGTACATCTTTAGACATCAGTACTTTACTCAAGAACACTTTGAGTAAAGTAAAGTTTGCACTGCATCTAAATAATATCTGGACCATCAGGCTCAGACCTAGTTTAGTCTATGCTTTAGTCCTGGATCAGCCCTACTTTAGTCCTGGCTCAGTCTCTGCTTTAGTACTGCTTCAGACCTGGTTTAGTCCCTGCTCTAGTCTCTGCTATTGTCCTGGTCCAGATCTGCTTCAGACCTGGTTTAGTCCTGCTTCAGGCGTGTTTTACCTGTGCACCTGCTTCTCCAGGCCCCTGATCTTGACTTTAGTCCGGGTAAGAGCCAGTTTCAGGTCCTGAGCTCTGGACGCCATGAAACCCTCTCCACGGCAACAGCACGCCTGAATGACATGAGCCCCCTGCACTCTCTGATTGGCTGAAAGCTTCAGCATTAACTTTAATGAAGAGGAGACTCATGTTTCACCAACCGGGACTGGAACAGGACTGGACCAGGACAGGCATTACTCATTGGGAAAGCAATAGGCCCTTATCCCTGTTGGGGCTCAGGCCTTCCAATAGTAGTAGTAGTAGATGTTGTAGCATAAGTAGCAGCAGCAGTAGAAGAATTTGTAGAAAAAGTAGCAGTAGCAGCAGTAGTAGTAGCAGAAGCAGCAGCAGTAGCATAAGTAGCAGTAGTACTAGTAGCAGCAGCAGCAATGATAGTAGCAGTATCAGTAGTAGTAATAGCTTCAACTTTTAACATATCTTTATTTATTTATTTATTTATTTATTTGGAGGATAAGCCCCTAGAGATGAAACATCTCGTTTTCGAGGGGGTCCTCAAAAAGGTAACAGAGGTGACAGATACAATGCAATACAATAAAGTAAACAATAAAGACAAAGGACAAAAAGCAACAATAAACAATACTCACACAAAACAAACTCACACACACACACACACACACACACACACACACCATGACTGTTGTAAATATATTTGATGCAGACAATAAATAGTGAAAATACTAAACTTATTAATATTAAAGGCAGTAAACATAGGATTATGTAACCCAAAATCAAAAACAATGACACTGATTTTGGAGATTTCGCACAAGAGCATTCTTAAACTGAGCCAGAGAACTGAGAGAGCGAACAGATGAGGGCAAACTGTTCCAATCAGACGGTGCTTTAAATTTAAATGCATGTTTCCCGACTTCTTTTTTCAATCTTGGGACTGAAAAAAAGGACTGATTTGCATGACGCAAACTGTAGGAGGATTGAAAAGGAATCAAATATTGTTTTAAATAGTCAGGAAAACTAAGATTAATGCATTTAAAAATAAATAATAGCCAATGTAGCTGACGTCTGGAGGACAGAGAGAGCCAGGAAAGCTGCTCGTACAGAAGGCAGTGGTGCGTTCTAAAGGGACAACGGAGAATGAACCTGCACAGGCTGTGGTAGGTGACGTTCAGGGGCTGGAGGACAGAGGCAGTAGTGTTTTAATAAATTATATCACTGTAATCAAGAATAGGTAAAATCAGTTGACAAATGATCCTCTTCCTAACAGATAAACTAAAACAGTTCAATGAATGGTAAAGTACTTTTAGTCTATATGAAATTTTGTTTGTGATTGTTTGTATATGAATGTTAAATGATAGAGAAGGATCAAGCCACAAACCAAGATATTTAAATTTATCAACGACTGGAACTGGACACATGTCTGAAAAAGTAAGCTGAATTTTGTTAGAGAAAGTAGGATGCATTTTTTTCTGGAACAACATGACAACTGTTTTTGATTTGTTCAGTAATAATTTGTTAGATTTTAGCCAGTGTTGAACAGAATTAAAGTCATGTTGGATAGATTGTTGAATATTGATGATGTTATCATTGGATGTGTAAATCACTGTATCATCTGCATAAAGTTGAATGCTACAGTCTGTACAGGCAAGGGGAAGGTCATTAATAAAAATGGAGAAAAGAAGTAAACCCAGTGACGAACCTTGTGGCACACCTCTCTCGATAAAAGAAAAACCAGAGTAGCTACCATTGTAAAAGACACATTGTTGACGGTGATGTAGATAGGAATTGAACCAGAGGAGTGAGGATCTGTCCAGACCAATACAGTGAAGTTTGTCTAAAAGAAGATAATGGTCAACCATATCAAAGGCTTTTGATAAGTCTATAAATAAAGCACCAGTAAAAAAAAGAGTTGTCAAAACCAGAAAAAATGTCATTAGAAAACTTTAGTAATGAAGATGTTGTTGAAAAATGTTTCCTGAAGCCAGATTGGAGTGGCGATAGAAGATTTTTAGATGATATATGTTCAGATAATTGATTAAAAACTATCTATATCTACCAATGAGTCGCGCAGTTCTTAAGATATATTTTAGTTTATAGTCAGATACACCTTAATTTATCTAAGAGCTCATATAACAGGGATCTCAGTGGGTCAAAAAGGAACCAATGGTCAAACCAAACCCCAACCCTCTGGCAAACATATTTCTGCACTTTATGTTTTTGAGACATGAGGATGATTCAGTTTCACATCTTGGATCAAAATAGACAGTTCCAGATCTCATTACCTCCTGGAGTCAGGTTTATTCACATTTGAAATAATTCATTCATAACCCAAAATTAAGGGACGGGACGGCGGATGGACAGACAGACAGATGGAAAGATAGGTAGGAGAAATTCCGGTGTCCAGTATAAAACACATCCATCCACAGTTTCCACACAAACAAAACAAATAAACTGATCATTTTGAAAAGCTAACAATAGTAATAGTAATATTAATAAACAGCACTTCAGGTCACAGCAGCAGAGGTTTTATTCAAAATTAAAGAGTCAAATGACATTTTACATCTTCACTTTGCTTTAGTCACACAAACAGAAAACAGGCACCAGGCAGAAGTCTGATGACTGGTTCTGACCCAGCCAGCATTGGACTTGTAGGCCTCAGTCCTCGGCCCCAGTCCTCGGCCCCAGTCCTCGGCCCCAGTCCTCGGCCCCAGTCCTCGGCCCCAGTCCTCGGCCCCAGTCCTCGGCCCCAGTCCCAGTCCTCGGCCCCAGTCCTCGGCCCCAGTCCTCGGCCCCAGTCCTCGGCCCCAGTCCTCGGCCCCAGTCCTCGGCCCCAGTCCCAGTCCTCGGCCCCAGTCCTCGGCCCCAGTCCCAGTCCTCGGCCCCAGTCCTCGGCCCCAGTCCTCGGCCCCAGTCCTCGGCCCCAGTCCTCGGCCCCAGTCCTCGGCCCCAGTCCTCTGTCCTCGGTCCTCGGCCCCCGTTCCTTCTTCAGACATGGTTCTCGACTTGCTTTAGCAGCTCCTCGAGTCTGTGTGGGTCGAGCCTGTGCCTCATGATCTCGGTTCCGTTGAGGTGGAACACTGGGATGTGGTACCGGTACTGGACCCAGAACCGTTTGTTCTCCGGCTTTGTGATGTCCACAGTCTCAAAGACAATCTGCGGACACAGCTAACATTCATCTTTTTGCATCATTTACAGCATTGTTCCCCTCAAAAACATTCTGCAGCCGCGCTAATATCAGGCACAAATTGTCCTCCCACCTCATTTGCTCTAATGCTACCGTCCGTTCAGGAATTGGAAATTTCTTGAGGAATTACATTCAGTAAAGTTCAGTTAAGTCCAACGTTTATGGCAAAAGAAGTATGATTTTAGCTTTTTTGCAAAAAACAAATGTATGTACACAAGAACCCAAAGAAGCTAACATGCCACAATGCCAAATGTAGTCAATGATGCAAATTTTTTTTCAACAAAAATTATGTCTGGTTTCTACAGGGTTAAAGGAGAACTCGTCTGCATTATCTTTGGCCATCATGTGAATAAACACAAATCATGGAAAGGGAAAAGGATCTCGGAGTGTAATATTCCACTTCTGGCACCAGATGGAGGTCATTGTTTTCATTTTTCTGTCAACATCAAACATTGCATTTACATCAAACATTGCATTTACATCAAACATTGCAGTGTGTGTGTGGGTGTGTGTCTGTAAGTTCTTACTCTGTGTGTGAACGGCTGCAACAGCTCTTTGGCCTCGTCGCACAGAGGACATGGATCCTACGGAAACAACAACACTTTCCTTTAAGTTTTGTCATTTGAGCACTATCCTCTCCTCATTCCTACTTTGTCAGTCCCGGACCTACAGCCTCAGTCCCGGACCTACAGCCTCAGTCCCGGACCTACAGCCTCAGTCCCGGACCTACAGCCTCAGTCCTGGTTCCCCCTCTCTATGTGGGCCTCTCACGAGGTTTCTCACTATTCCCCCACTTTCTTTTTTGATTGGTTTCTCTCTGGTGCAGGAGTCTCTAAGGACAGTGATGATACAGGACTTGGACAGTGGTCATCCTACTCCCTATATAACAATGGCTTCTATGTGTGAAGTCATTTTGAGGCCTGAATAGATAAAATTTCATCCGTGTATTATGGAGATGTGAAGCAGCAGTTTGCTCTGGTTCCAGAAGAGAAAAACTACTGGTACACAGAAAATGCTCATGGGAGTTTAGAAAAAAACTAAAAACAGAATAATAATAGTTTTAGAGATGCGATGGAGGCTCAGCTACGTAGTGAAACAGGAAAGGTGGAGCCCAAAATCTGTACAAGAAACAGAGGACTTCCAAAAACCAATAACAGAAATGCATCAAATAAAAACATGTAAGACAAATGTAGAAAAAAAGTGTGTGGGAAGCTTTGGCGTTAGAGGAGCAATATGTAAAAATCTGGCCAAAAGTGGTTCTGCAATCATGGTCAATTCTGGAGTCCTCTCCCACTTCCCTGACTCAGGTTGCCAGATATGCACCGAATCCAGGTGGGACCATAATACATTTCTTCCCAGAGGGGAATACATTTTATTACCTATTTTTTAGACATACATGTAAAGTGCCACATCAAAAAGAGACTAACGTTATTTTAATTGGGATAAAACTGGCATCATAATTTTTATTTTACAAATACGTTTTCTTGATTGTAAAAAAAGATGATCTACCATGGATGTTTAATGGTGAAATTGTCATTATTATTAACTCATTGACTGCCAACCAATCAATCTGCAAAAACGATTTGTTTTGACCTTTTACCGTTCTTGGGCAATCTGTCATAGAACATAGTATATACAGTAGTTTCACCAAAACACACCCGGATTAGATTCCGGTCCTCTGAGGGGATAGCGCAGTAACATAATCACTCGACCGCCATTCTATACTACATGTTTTTGGCCCCAGGCAGCTTTTTTAACTGTCAATGAAGAACGTGGAAAGTTTTGCATTAGACGAAATGTTTTTATCTGCCTTAAATTGTCTTCATTGTTCAAAGGCATTGCCGATGGAAATCCTCATTTTAGTCATTGTTTTGTCCTTAATGATTCAAGAACCATAATGAGACCGTTTTTAGTCATTTTTTAGACTTAAACAGTGAGATCAGCTAGCCGTGGTGAGTTCTGGCAACCCGGATCACAGACTTTCTGTCTGGTGAAACAGTGGAGGACGGGACATTGAAATGAAAACAATAACAAGATTTACGGGCTGTAAAATTCATTTCGAAATGCAAATATCTCGGCTGAACTACTGTTATCGGTTAAAGAAGTATTCGAAAAGAGCATGGTTTATTAATTCCTTTTGACATATTAGGTCCATTTAAATGATTACTTGCCATGCAAATCTTACATAATGCTACTTTAAAACAAATAAAATTATCAAAATGTGTTCAATACTTAAAATATAAAAAAAAAACATGCAAGTTTCAACTTTCGGACCCAGCCCCATAGAACTATGATATAATAATGATAAACATTATTAAAGTATTATTTCGTGATCATGGAGGCTCTAAGGCCAGTGATGATCCGAACACTCGACATTCAACAACCATGAACTTTCTCAACATTTATGGACATGGGTCATCTGCTCCCTATGAATCAATGGCTCTATGTGTTTTTATCATTGCATTTCCTGTTTTTAAACAGTTTGATTATCTGAACTTTTGAAATTTCTTGATTACAGTGGGTACCTTGGTGAAGAGGGTGAGGACTGGCAGCCGTCTGGAGCAGAAGGTCCGGGTCAGAAACATGGTCACATCTGCAGAAAAAACTCAGAATCAGATTAAATCCAAGCGGTCCTGATGCCCTCTCATAGTGATACTGACCTGTGTGGAGCTCTGCAGCTTTCCCCCAAAAGAGAACGCAAAAACACGGAGGAGAAACCGTGAATCTGAGACAGATCAGAAACACGTCTCTGTAGATCGTCACCAACACAGAAAATTCCAAAACAAGGAACATGGCAGAAATGCATGTGTTGTTAAGAATGTGCCCAGTGTGGACTCAATATGTTAGTAGGAGGTGAAAGGCATAGTATAAATAAATAATTCTTACTTGAGTATATTTGTATTGCAATTGATCTGTTTCAGCACTTTGAGTTACTTTGGTCCAGACCTCTGCTGTTTTAGACAAGTTCTATGATCATCTTTCACCAGCCCTACTTGAACCTACTCTCCTCTGCCTCTTTCTAGTAACTAATACTATATCAACCTCCCCACAACAAACCAGTAGAAACAGTGGGGATTCCTGGTACCCATGGCTTACAGCAGCTCTCTGGCCACTCACTGTCAGTTAGAACCATAGACTGTATTGTTAGAACACTTCATACCAGCTCAGCCTGAATAGAACCAGCACCAAGACCTCTAAAAGAATGTTTCTGTCATACATTATAGTAACTAACTCAGTGCTCGTGAGTTAGTTACTATAACCCACTCGACCTTTGTTGAAAAATGTGTTTTACATTATAATGATATCAATTTTGACTGTCTATGATCATGATCAGTTGAGAGCCGTCTGCGCATGCGTCAAATTCATGTTAGCATGGTTAGCTCTGTTAGCTCCAAAATTCCCGCTGGTTTGGCACTAAACTCACCGGCAGCCGGCTCGTGTGCACAGGAAGAGGTCCGCTGGAGGGACGTGGTGCTGTGGAGGGCCCGGGGGTCTAGCCCAGAGCTTCTGGAGGCTTCCGGACGTTCTGTTGTTCGATTGTCCTGGTGCGACGGCAGCTGGTTCCTCCGGCTCTACAGGTGGGTACTACGCATGCGCACCAATTCCAGACAAACCAGACTAACACCAGTTTGTTTTTTAATTGAAATAATTGTTTTACAAAAAAACCGGGGTGTGAATTTCAGCCGAGCTCAGACAAAACCATAGACATTGAAACATGCTGGTATGGAAATTTTGCCAGATATATGTACTGATAAGTCTCTGTAATTGTCTCTGCTACAGTTAGATTTTTTGTAGATTTGTTATGATAAGGTTAGAGATTTTACTGATTATAGTATTGAGCTATTGTGCTCCTCATTCCATTACTGATCTAAAACTTGTGACTGGTGAAATTCCCCCACTGTGAGAGGAATAAAGAACCTTTCTCAACACATGTTTGCAGTGTCATCTGCTGGCGGCTCTCTCACATTACAGTCTCTCCTCACGTACAGGAGATACTGCCCTCTAGTGGCAGAGCAGCGCACGGGGGGGATTTCCTGGGCGGAAGCTGCAGAGGGGGTTTCCACTCCTCCAGCACCGAATCCGGACTGAACCAGGACTGGACCAGGACTGGACCCGTACCAGAGCAGCCCGATCCCCGCAGAGCTCTGCTGATCTCCGCGCTGACCATGAGCTCCAGTACACCGGGGTTCCCGTCCCCCTGAAGCCGGGAGAGGCGCACCGACAGCCCGCAGACCTGCCACAGAGGAACCGCTGGTTCATGTGAGTACTGACCCAACCGGACCAGACCAGCCCTGGATCTCTGCAGAGACCACACATAGTCCACATGTAAGGATTACAACTGCGTTACATCCAAAGAAAAGACTACAAACGCTATCGCTAGCCTTAGCTCTGTTTGAATTGTGTTTGTGTTATCAGGGCTCGAAAACCCATGATATGATCTTTAAGTCCTGGTTTGGACCGGTTTTGTTCAGATCTGTCCTCATCCTGACCCAGTTCAGACCCAAGATAGGGGAGACATGTTCCAAAACAAAACTAAAAGTCCAGAGTTCACTGGGAAATCCCTGATTCTCCAGTCAGCTGCACCACAGACTGACTCAGTACTAGAGCACAGACTGGAGCAGAGACTGGAGCAGAGACTGGAGCAGAGACTGGAGCAGAGACTGGAGCAGAGACTGGAGCAGAGACTGGAGCAGAGACTGGAAGAGAGACTGGAAGAGAGACTGGAAGAGAGACTGGAAGAGAGACTGGAAGAGAGACTGGAAGAGAGACTGGAAGAGAGACTGGAAGAGAGACTGGAAGAGAGACTGGAAGAGAGACTGGAAGAGAGACTGGAAGAGAGACTGGAAGAGAGACTGGAAGAGAGACTTTTTGGGCTGATGTTAAAAAGCTTTTGATTCGAGGATGAAACACTTGTATCTGAGAATACTTGGCGAAATCTGGTATATTCTCTGTGGATAATTGACAGTCGCCCTCCGCGAAGAAGAGAGATACTGTGGGTGAGTGTGTGGGGACCAGACCAGCGACCGGACCAGGGAATGTCATTCATCCTCACTGAAACAGTTTCTATAATCAACCGTTTGTGAACGAAACATCTATGCTATTAGAAAACGGTGTATCTTATAAGGAAGAGTCTCAGCGAGTCACTAATAGTGACTCACTATATGCCTCTTTGGGCTGAATGACTCTCATCTATCTGAAACATTGTGACATCACCTGCGTGTGATAGTGGCCAGAACAACCACACGAGTGAAAGCTGAAGATGCACAAGGCTGGTGTTAGATAAGAAGATGTTTAGGTGTTTGAACTACAAGCTAACGAGCTAACAAGCTATTCCTGTGTTCAAACAATCCACTGGTTTAAATGTTTGCATTTCTGTCCTCTGTGTTAGTGTGTTCAAAGGTTTAACAGGTTTCCTTCCTCTGCTTCGCTAACCAGAAGCTGATCATAATTGTCAGTGTCATCCATCCAGTGCCATTGTGGACGTGTTGTACCCATTAGAGCTGCAACTAACGATTATTTTGTAATCGATTAATCTATTGATTATTTTTACGATTAATCGAGTAATCGCTTGGCTGTGAAATGTGTAGAAAAAAAATATTTTTTCATCACATAAAGCTAAAGTGGCAACACTCGAGGACGTATTGATGGCGTAAACTTAAAGTAAATGTTTGTAACAGGCTCTTTGTGCGAATTCTGCTCTGATTGGATGAGACAGACAGATATTCATGAAATTATAAAAACAAAGTCGGTTTTAATCAAAAATACTACATTTTCATGTCATTTTTGCTCTGTTTGAGTCCGTGTGAACCAGAAAACGATTAATCGATTACTAAAATTGTCGACTATTTCAATAATCGATTAGTCGTCGATTAATCGATTAGTTGTTTCAGCCCTAGTACCCATAGTTGTACCATGTTGTACCACACCAGTCTGTGGGCGACAGTAGCTCAGTTTGTAGAGCATTGGCCTTTGAGCCAGCGTGGTCATGGGTTCGAGCCCGACTTTCACCATCGACTCTCACTGTCTGCTGTCGTTGTGTCCTTGGCAAGACACTTAACCTCTAGGAACACCAGCCACAGTGGGTCGTCTGTAGCTGTAAAGTGCCAAACTGCTGTTGTGTCCTTAGGCAAGACACTTTACCCCCATTCACCAGAATGAGTCGGGTGTGTGTGTGAATGGTTGGTGGTGGTCGGAGGGGCCGATTGCACATCTGTCAGTGTGCTCCATGGCAGCTGTGTCTACAGTAGTAGTTTATCACCACCGTGTATGGAGTGAAAGAACAATGACATGTGAAGTGTCTTTGAGTGTCCAAAAAAGCGCTATATAAAACTGATGCATTATTGATTGACTGCGGAACCTTCCGCAGTCAACCATTGGTTTTGTATTTCTTTATTCCGTCATTTTTTTTGACACGTTTCACAGCTTTCACATTTTCAACAATTTCCACAAGTTATACATCAAAACGTTCCACATGTTTGGGAGATTATTGCTATTACTTTTGGGACTTCAGCGATTTCCGGTTTTTCCGCAATCGGACAAAAATCTGCATTGAGAATTCTGCAATGCATTTTAATAGGCCCTTGCATTTTAATAGGACTTCAGCTCTTTCAGACATTTCTACAGTTTCAATGATTCAACAGTTTCAAGGATTCAACAGTTTCAAGGATTTCAGCAGTTTCAAGATTTCAAGAGTTTCAAGGACTTCAACAGTTTCAAGGACTTCAGCAGTTTCAAGGACTTCAGCAGTTTCAAGGACTTCAGCAGTTTCAAGGACTTCAGTGTAATCATGCAACCTAATAGGGATTTTTCCATGTAAACCAGTATAATGCAACTTAATAGGGATTTTTCCATGTAAACCAGTATAATGCAACTTAATAGGGTTTTTTCATGTAAACCAGTATAATGCAACTTAATGGGGATTTTTCCATGTAAACCAGTATAATGCAACTTAATAGGGGTTTTTACATGTAAACCAGTATAATGCAACTTAATAGGGTTTTTTCCATGTAAACCAGTATAATGCAACTTAATAGGGTTTTTTCCATGTAAACCAGTACAATGCAACTTAATAGGGATTTTTCCATGTAAACCAGTATAATGCAACTTAATGGGGATTTTTCCATGTAAACCAGTATAATGCAACTTAATGGGGATTTTTCCATGTAAACCAGTACAATGCAACTTAATAGGGATTTTTCCATGTAAACCAGTATAATGCAACTTAATAGGGATTTTTCCATGTAAACCAGTATAATGCAACTTAATGGGGATTTTTCCATGTAAACCAGTATTATGCAACTTAATAGGGATTTTTCCATGTAAACCAGTATAATGCAACTTAATAGGGTTTTTTTCATGTAAACCAGTATAATGCAACTTAATAGGGTTTTTACATGTAAACCAGTATAATGGAACTTAATAGGGGTTTTTACATGTAAACCAGTATAATGGAACTTAATAGGGGTTTTTACATGTAAACCAGTATAATGCAACTTAATAAGGATTTTTACATGTAAACCACTATAATGTAACCTAATAGGGGTTTTTACATGTAAACCAGTATAAAGCAACTTAATAGGGATTTGTACATGTAAACCAGTATAATGCAACCTAATAGGGATTTTTCCATGTAAACCAGTATAATGCAACTTAATAGGGATTTTTCCATGTAAACCAGTATAATGCAACTTAATAGGGGTTTTTACATGTAAACCAGTATAATGCAACTTAATAGGGATTTTTCCATGTAAACCAGTATAATGCAACTTAATAGGGATTTTTCCATGTAAACCAGTATAATGCAACTTAATAGGGATTTTTCCATGTAAACCAGTATAATGCAACTTAATAGGGATTTTTCCATGTAAACCAGTATAATGCAACTTAATAGGGGTTTTTACATGTAAACCAGTATAATGCAACTTAATAGGGTTTTTTTCATGTAAACCAGTATAATGCAACTTAATAGGGATTTTTCCATGTAAACCAGTACAATGCAACTTAATAGGGATTTTTCCATGTAAACCAGTATAATGCAACTTAATAGGGATTTTTACATGTAAACCAGTATAATGCAACTTAATAGGGATTTTTCCATGTAAACCAGTATAATGCAACTTAATAGGGTTTTTTCCATGTAAACCAGTATAATGCAACTTAATAGGGGTTTTTACATGTAAACCAGTATAAAGGATAACAGTTTAAAGGATATCAGGAGCTTCAAATACTTCAGGAGTTTCAAAGATGTTTAAAGTATTTTAACAGTTTCAAGGATTTCAAGGATTTTTCAGCTAAATTCCACATTAGATCTGTTCCGCAGTCAATCGCAATGGCTTCAGCCATTGCAAGTTTCTAGTTATTATTATTATTATTTTTAAAGCTCTGAACCTCTATAATTGAGGTGATGACTTTATTTGTTTGTGTCATTAAATTCCCACTGTGGAGCTAATGCAGCTGGTGAGATGGTCATTCATCATTCAGCCAACATCAGCTCGGTCATAGCTGTTTTTAAAGCTGGGTTTTAAATCTAGGTTGCAGGACAAGTCTGGTTAGCTAAAATAAAAATGTTGATTTACTTCTGGCTGTTTTTATGCCAGGATTTTGAACTTCTACTCAGACTGTTGTCTTGTCGAGGAAATGTAAAAAGTGTGTTATGTGATATGTATGCATATGTTATAATGAGAATCTAGTTTTGGCTTAATTTATTGATATTATTATTCATGAAAGTTAACAGTCACAAGATTCTCCAACATGTTCGTAACTCTGCTGCTAGGAACATCACTCGAACGAAATCAACAGATCACATCACTCCGGTTCTCATCCAACTCCACTGGCTCCCCATAACCTACAGAATCCAGTTTTTAACTCCTCCTTCTCAGATTCAAACAGTGTTGTTCAAATATTTTTAGTTCATACATTTATTTTATTGTCTCTAGTTAGATCGACCAATGGTACAGTTTAGTGTGGAGTGAGCCATATATTTTAAAGAAAATCATATTTTTTAAATATGGATTAGGATTTAAACATCTCAAGTTCATTTAATTTCAGTCTAATAATCAAAGGGGTTATTGTTTACCCTTGTTTTATTGTCTTTATTGCTGATTCTAGTAAAACTTTGGGTAAACTGGTTAATCCTTGTTTAGGTTCAGTCTTGGTTCAGTCCTGGCTCAATCAGTGCATCATTCTTGCCGCTGTTTTAAAACGCATTCGGAAAACACACTGCGTGTTTTCCGCCAATTGACAAGTGTCTGCCTCTGTCTCAAACAGGACTCTTTTGAGAGGCTCATATTTCTATTAATATGAACTATTTTTGAATGCTTTAAAGATCAAACCAGAGCCTAGACTCTCATCTATCCATAGGTTGTATGTCTCTTCTCTTTCGCAAACACACCGCTGACTGGAGGGGCGGAGTTAAAATGCTGTAATTCAAAAGTAATACATTACAGTAATCAGATTACTTGTGTTATACATTATTCCCAGCACTGCATTCAGACCTGAGTGACCTGCTCCACCCATTCACCCCGTCCCGCTCTCTCCGCTCGCTCCTCGTCTGCTGCTCTACCTCACTGTCCTCACTGTCAAAATGACCACGATGGAGGCCAGAGCATTCAGCTACTCTGCCCCAATCTCTGGAACACACAGACATTTTCAAATCACATCTCAAAACCTACCTTTTTAAACTGGCGTATTCGTTGTCATTTTAATTTTAATGTTTTATATTCTATACTTTTAATATTGTGTGTGATGTTTTAATATATTGTTAAGCGCCCTGTGTGTCTTGAAATGCACCATGAAACAAAATTAATTATTACACAAACAGACCACAGAAAATTACGCATACAGATACACAAGGACCCTCATGAAGAGACCACGCCGCCAATCTGAATTAACTTGGTATTTTTGCACAAATTTGATGAGGATTCTGCAAATGGCAAATGAAGTAAATTTGAATCATTGTCAAAGTCCATAAGTAAAATATGATGATTTTCACATTTTCATTCAGAACGTGTTGTTTATCTGGTTTGTGTTTCCTGGTTTGGACCAGGTGATGTCGGGGAGGAGCCATGATGTCATTGAGGCGCAAATGCTGTTGCAGCAGGCTCCGTCCCCTCAGCACAGAGCGTCCAATCGCACACCTCCTCCCCACAGACAGACCAATCACTGGCCTCCTAGTGAAGCCACGGCCATCACAGGTAAAGCTGGTCTGGGTCTGAGCGCTGCTGCAGCTGTCAAAAGCCATGCATATGCTGAGACCAAAGGGAGAGAGA
Organism: Knipowitschia caucasica; assembly: GCA_964034765.1. Lineage (NCBI taxonomy): Eukaryota > Metazoa > Chordata > Actinopteri > Gobiiformes > Gobiidae > Knipowitschia > Knipowitschia caucasica. Next base: position 17,455,339 of record OZ035834.1, read on the forward strand.
GATCAGAAAAAGAGAGGGAGACAGACCAGAGAGAGAGAGAGACAGACCAGAGAGAGAGAGAGAGACAGACCAGAGAGAGAGAGAGAGAGACAGACCAGAGAGAGAGAGAGAGACAGACCAGAGAGAGAGAGAGACAGACCAGAGAGAGAGAGACAGACCAGAGAGAGAGACAGACCAGAGAGAGAGAGAGACAGACCAGAGAGAGAGAGAGACCAGAGAGAGAGAGACCAGAGAGAGAGAGAGACCAGAGAGGGAGACATACCAGAAAGAGAGACAGACCAGAGAGAGAGAGAGAGACAGACCAGAGAGAGAGAGAGACCAGAGAGGGAGACATACCAGAAAGAGAGACAGACCAGAGAGAGAGACAGACCAGAGAGAGAGAGAGACCAGAGAGAGACAGACCAGAGAGAGAGAGACCAGAGAGGGAGACATACCAGAAAGAGAGACAGACCAGAGAGAAGGAGTCCAGAGACGTAGAGAGTCCAGAGACGTAGAGAGTCCAGAGACGTAGAGAGTCCAGAGACGTAGAGAGTCCAGAGACATAGAGAGTCCAGAGAGAGAGAGAGTCCAGAGAGAGAGAGAGTCCAGAGAGAGAGAGAGTCCAGAGAGAGAGAGAGTCCAGAGAGAGAGAGAGTCCAGAGAGAGAGAGTCCAGAGAGAGAGAGTCCAGAGAGAGAGAGTCCAGAGAGAGAGAGTCTAGAGAGAGAGTCCAGAGAGAGAGAGTCCAGAGAGAGAGTCCAGAGAGAGAGAGAGAGAGTCCAGAGAGAGAGTGAGTCCAGAGAGAGACCAGTGTGACCCCCTTGTGTCTCTCCAGGGGCGGCACTGTTCCCTCTGCTGGGCGGCTTCAGGGAGCAGTTTGTTCTTCCTCCTGATGATAAATATCGGTGTGAGAAGTGTCGGCACGTCCTCGTGCAGCCGCGGCAGACGGAGTGTGGACACCGCTTCTGCAGCTCCTGCATCAGCGAGCTGCTCAGGTCAGTGATGTCACAATTCAGACGATGAATCCTCTCTGCTCCGGTCTGGACCAGTGCAAAACCATGAACGGTTGGACTGCAGCAACTTCTCAAGTAGAAAAAAGCAAGAAAAATAAAAATTGTAGCGCACAAAACTACCTTTTCAGATCGACTTAGGACTTGCTGCCGTTTCCAGCGCATTCAAAAGTAAACACAGTAACAACACGTAAATACAAAGCCTGTATACGTGTTGTGAGCAATGTCAAGTATTCAATTCAATAAAAAAAGATTCTTATCGCCTTAAATCACAACAGTAGTTATCTCGGAAGACTTTACAAAGCTTTCCATTCACCAACACAGATCAGAGAATAAATAATTTCAAACACAAGAAATGCTATGGTAGAAAACATTGGGGCCATTGGTTCATAAGTTGAATGTTGAGTGAAGGAAAAAGGCACAATGTCACATTATTATTACACACACGCACGCACACACACGCACACGCACTTACAGACTCACATACTGTTGGTTTAAAGGTATCTATCCAGCTCTCTCTGTTGTGGCTGACTCTGGCTCTGCTCTTCCACAGTCGTCCAAACCCTGTGTGTCCGGCCGACCGCGAGCCGCTGTTCCCCGACAAGGTACGACTGACCAGAGACTCGATCACATGTCGTGGGTCAGGTTTCCTCGTGTTTGACTCTGACAGAGGTTTGGTGGTGATGTTCCCGTTCTGTTGTTTTCAGATTTTCCGAGACGTTTGTTGTCAGCGGGAAATCCTGGCGCTCAAAGTTCTGTGTCGCAGTGAAGCCAACGGCTGCAAAGAACAACTCACTCTGCAGCAACTGCCGGTGAGACCTGGGCCTGAGCCTGGAGGGGACTTGGACCCTTCCCTAAGTCCAGAGCCTAAGTCCAGAGCCTAAGTCCAGAGCCTAAGTCCAGAGCCTAAGTCCAGAGCCTAAGTCCAGAGCCTAAGTCCAGAGCCTAAGTCCAGAGCCTAAGTCCAGAGCCTAAGTCCAGAGCCTAAGTCCAGAGCCTAAGTCCAGAGCCTAAGTCCAGAGCCTAAGTCCAGAGCCTAAGTCCAGAGCCTAAGTCCAGAGCCTAAGTCCAGAGCCTAAGTCCAGAGCCTAAGTCCCAGAGCCTAAGTCCAGAGCCTAAGTCCAGAGCCTAAGTCCAGAGCCTAAGTCCAGAGCCTAAGTCCAGAGCCTGTAATCACATGCCTATATTTGGTGTTCGCAGGACCACCTGACCACATGCCCGTATTTGGAGGTGCCGTGTCCTCTGGGACGCTGTAAGGAGCGGATGATGAGAAAAGATGTTCCGGAACATCTGAACAGGAAATGCAAACACAGAGAAATAAGCTGCGAGTTCTGCCTCTGCAAGATGCCCCTAACTGACGTCCAGGTGAGGCTACACACAGCTAGCGTTGTTAGCATTGTTGGCATTCGCCATTCCTCAACACACAGGTGAAACAAAAATAATTCAATTATTGCTCAATTACTTTTTAACTTATCTATAACTATGCACATGTCATCAGTGCAATAATTTGTAATAAAGTTATCCTGCATTCTTCTACCATGTACAGTAGTTTCATGGTAGTAACCTCTATGAACAGCGGTCTTCGCTCCCTATGGACTAGTGGCTTTATTTGATTGTTTTTCTTACATTGCCTGTGTTTGAACTCTTTGATTCTCTTATCTGTTGTTGGGTAATCCACAACTTTGTAAAGTCCTCCGAGACGACTGCTACTGTGTTTTAGGGTGATACACAAATACATTGAAGCATTGTTTTATGACTGACACTGATTTTAGTTTAAATGTTTTGTTGTAGAAACACAAAGAGACGGCGTGTCCAGCGTTTCCTGTTTCATGTCCCAATCTGTGTTCGTCTGCCCCTCTGCCACGCTCCGAGGTAAACACCACTGCTACTGCAACTGCTGCTACTGCAAGCCCCGACAATCCAAGATGGCGGCCTATTCAAATCAATGGCTTGTGCTTGTGGCTATGGGCACCGAGAGATTAGCGGAATTTGCCCGTATTTGGGAATTGTATGGTCCTCCCGGTTCTGCGAAGTGGACGAGCTCCCATGATGTGCTGCGCCAAATACGTGTGTGTGGCTCTCATGCACGTGCACAGAGGGGCCCGGTTGCGCTCTGACCAATCAGCTGCTGGTCAGAGCGGAGTTAGAGCGGTAGACAATCGAGAAGAGTTTGTGGTGCTAAAATGTGGATTTAAAGAAAACCGAAGGATTTAATGAAGAAAAAAGTGGACACTAAAATCCCCACAAAATCCGACCTTTATGAAAGCTGTAGGCGCACTGTCAACTGAGGTTGAGCTGTTTTTGTTTGCATTGACTTCTATGTTGAAAATTTCTGGGTAGCCCACGTGAATCCTGATTCTAGCCGAGCCAAGTAGACACCGAAACAATCTGACATTGGCGAATGTCAATTGTGGTTGGTCAGGCGCTGTTATTCACTCTTCCATTTTCCGTTTTCTTCCGCTTCATCCGTACCGCGACCTGGCAACATCAGCTGTTGCGAAAAACATAAACGTTTCCTCAAGGTTCCTGGCTGAAAACTATAAAGACGTCTCTACGAAAAACAATTTGTTGGTCGCAGGATGAGTTCAATACCTTCCTCAGTTTATGGATAGGACAAAATGCAGCATGAGCTTGATGGTGCTACCCAAAACAAGAAGCACTAAGAATGGAGGAGAATGGGTATCCACGGACATTATCACAGTACAAAGAAAAGTTAAGAAGCTTAAACTTGATTACTGTGAGATTTAAGTCACAACAGCAAAAGTGGGCAAAACCAAAAAGATTGTAGGTGGCTTGACCAATGGATACAATTTATGAACATTGGCTAACACCAGCTTCCTTGTCCCAGCTCCAGATGTTGAGATTCAATCAAATGCAAAGGACCGTTTCCACAGGCTCTATTCGACTCCCCGGTTTGTGGGCAATTCCACTCGGGTTACCGATACCAAAACAATCCTACGTCCGCAAACGTCAATTGTGATTGGTCACAGGTGCTGTCAATCACTCTTCAGCTGGTGCGTCAGCTGTTGCGATAAACATAAACAAAAGTTTCCTCACATGTGCAGATTGTGGCCACAGCTGCCCTGAGGCTGAACAAACTGCAGTGACATTTTTTCTCTTGTGTTTCAGTTACTCGTCCACCAGGGGGAGTGTCCCAAAGCTCAAGCCAACTGTCTCTTCCACAGATACGGCTGCTCCTTTAAGGTTTGAGCGTCACTTTTGAAAACAACATATATACAATATATCAGGTATATTAAGGGCCCCGTACCTAAACCCTCTGCTAGGGAATACTAGTCAAGTTCCCCATTGTGGGACAAAAAAAGTATCATTCATTAAGTGCTAAGGGAAAAATCATTTCATAATGGATTGAATATTAATAAAGACAGTGACAATATATTAAGTCTGACAATTCTTGATGTGTCCTTTTGTTTAAGGCAAATAAGGTTCTTTTAATAAGACAAAAGTGTAAAGAAGCTAGTTCTGCTTAATTATCACATGTTTGGGCAGTAACTTCCGCCTTCGTCGGTGGAGGTACATGAAAAAGTGACGTCTCCTATCGTCTCTGGAGAAGTGTGTCCCAAGTGTGAGGCAAGGTATTGGCCCCCTTGTTTCTGTTGATGGTCAATGCGCCCCTCTTCCTGATTTAAATTGTGTCTTGTCTCCATCGTTTGTATCTTGAGTTGCTTTGTCCTTGGTTGATATTGTTTTATTCTGCCATTTCCTGTTCGCATTCCTTCTGATCCTTTTTTCTGATGCTTAAAGGCGGCAGTCTACCTCAGATGCATTAAGCAGAACTAGCTTCTTTACTCATTTGTCTTATTAAAAGAATCCTCTAGGCCTTAAACAACATTAGTGAAAAAATTATATTTTTCTGTAGGGTTTGAAGGAGGAGCTCAAACTTCACGAGTCCAGTTTTGTGTCAGAACATTTAAGAATGATGTCATTACGAAGCTCCGCTCTTGACAGCAAGGTACCTCCTACATCCTGTATCTTACCTCTTACACCCTACATCCTGTGGCCTACCTCCTACACCCTACACCCTTTTGTTCTATATCCTTTGTCATACATCCTACTTCCTAAATCCTCAGTCCTGCATCTTACATCCTGGTCGGTTGCCAGGGTAACCTCTCCTCCTCTGGTGCAGGTGGAGGACTTGAGGGCGGAGATGTCTGAGCGGTTCCAGGTTTTACCAGGTCTGAGCAGCCGTCTGTCGGAGGCTGAGGCTCACAACGAAGACCTGAGAGAGCGATTCCGACAGAGCGACCAGAAGATGTCCACCATACAAGTTAGTCTCTGCTTCAGTCTCTGCTTCAGTCTCTGATTCAGTCTCTGATTCAGTCCCTCCTTCAATATCTGCTTCAATCTCTGATTCAGTCCCTGCTTCAGTCTCTGATTCAATCTCTGCTTCAGTCTCTGCTTCAGTCTCTGATTCAATCTCTGCTTCAGTCTCTGCTTCAGTCTCTGATTCAGTCTCTGATTCAGTCCCTCCTTCAATATCTGCTTCAATCTCTGATTCAGTCCCTGCTTCAGTCTCTGCTTCAATCTCTGCTTCAGTTTCTGCTTCAGTCTCTGTCTCAGTCTCTGTTTCAGTCTCTATCCTCTCACTTCAGAACCTGCTCAGCTCTCACTCAGAGAAGCTTCTGGAGTTGGAGTTGGAGTTGCGGTCGGTTCGTTCTCTTCGGGATGAGGTGGAGGCTCTCAGGACGCGGGTCACGGCTTTGGAACAGAACCGCAGTTCGGCCCCCAGTCACGCCCTGGGTGAATACCAACCATCAGACCTGTGTAGACTGTAAACCGATGGACAATACTGACCTGCTAGTTAACTATTTACTTACATGTAAAATTAAACTCTCCTAGGTCTGTGAGTATAGTCTCAAGTTCCTGTAATGTCATTATTTTGTGCAGTGACGCTCGAGACGCAGCTTGGTCGCCATGACGATGTCCTTAGTGTTCACGAGATACGATTGGCTGATATGGACCTGCGTTTCCAGGTGAGATAATTACATGATGATGATGAGTTCCTCAGGGCTCTGTATTGGACCCTAAATTATTTTTTATCTATTGGGTATTGGATATTCTCAATTTTATTTTATTGGCAGATGACGCAACAGTTGATTGGTCTGGTCAAATCTTACAGAGCTGGGGATGGTGGTGGAGAGAGAAATATATAAATTAAAGAATTGGTTTGATGTGAATGCGTCATCTCTGAAACTAGGTAAAACAAAATGTATGATATTTAGTAATAAAGACATGGATGATGATATTAAAATTGAAATAAATGAAAATGAAATAGAAAGAATAAATTATATAGCTTTCTCTGAGTAATTATTGGCTCCAAATTATCATGGGAGCTGCATATTTAAAAGAAAGTGTCAAAAACTATAGCCATCTTATCCAAATGTAAGTTTACTTTGAACAAAAAAGCATTGGATTTACTTTATTGTCTCTCACCATCCCAAACCTAACTTATGGCATTGAGATCTGGCCATTAGACTGATCAACTGTGCTTCATATGACTCTCCTAATAATCCATTGTTTCTTAATTCTCATATACTGTGACTTATCCAGTAAAGGCATTCAATTATGGAACAGTGGCTGTTAAAAGGCACTACTTCTATGTTTCATTAAAAAAAAAAAAAATCAAGAAGATAATTATTGAATAATATTTGACAGCATTTCAATCAGAAACGTGTTGTGTATTGTGGTATCTTGTTTAGTTTGATTATTTACACTACAAATATTTGTTAAAGTGCTGAATTTGATTTAATAAGGTTGATAAGGGCAGGCACTATAAGCTTTGCCTTCAGCCTATGCCTGGTCATGCACAGACTTGTGTTTGTTTTGATTTCAACTGGAATGACTGTGAATGACAAAACAACAATAAATGAGATATAATGAGATATGAAAAATGTCCCAACAGAAAGATTAAAATGCTGTGAACTGTGAACTCTTTGTCAAAACTAATACTAAATACTAAACTAATACTATGGCCATAAAAGAACCAGAACAGAATGGGTCTAAACCATGTATAAACCATGTCTAAACCATGCCTTAAGTATTTAACCAGGACTAAACCAGGACTAAACCAGGACTAAACCAGGACTTACAGTAACCAGGACTAAACCAGGACTTACAGTAACCAGGACTTAACCAGGACTTAACCAGGACTTAACGTGGACTTAACGTGGACTTAACGTGGACTTAACGTGGACTTAACGTGGACTTAACCTGGACCTAACCGGGACTTGATCAGGACTTAACCAGGACTTAACCAGGACTTATCCAAGACTACACCAGGAGTGAGAAAGGTCTAAACCAGGACTGAACCAGGACTAAACCAGTATTTAAGCAGGTATCCACCAGGATGACAAAGGTCTAAAACCTTACTAACCCCTGGTCTGTGGTCACAGGTGCTGGAGACAGCGAGTTACAACGGAACGCTAATCTGGAAGATCCAAGACTACGCACGGCGGAAGGCGGAAGCCGTGTCGGGGAAGACGCTGAGCCTGTACTCGCAGCCCTTCTACACCTCGTACTTTGGGTACAAGATGTGCGTGCGAGTCTATCTGAATGGCGACGGCATGGGCAAAGGCACACACCTGTCCCTGTTCTTTGTTGTTATGAAGGGAGAGTACGACGCTCTGCTGCACTGGCCATTCAAGCAGAAGGTAGGTCCAAACCAGGTCCAAACCAGGTCCAAACCAGGTCCAAACCAGGTCCAAACCAGGTCCAAACCAGGTCCAAACCAGGTCCAAACCAGGTCCAAACCAGGTCCAAACCTCATGAAAACCTCTTAACCTCTTAAAAATAAATGCTCCGACATTCTTTTTAAAACAGTTGAGTAAGAGTAATGTATTGTAAGTAAAAAGTAAAATAGAAAAAGTTCCAAAAGTAGTCTAAGTGTCCAGTGTCCATCTTAGAACTGCTAATCTCCCTGCTGGCTGTGCAAGGCTTTACACCACTTTGCTGATACGTTGCCTAGGTGACGCTGATGCTGATGGACCAGGGCGCGGCGCGGAAACATCTGGTGGATGCCTTCAAACCAGATCCCAACAGCAGCAGCTTCAAGAGACCTGTGGTCGAGATGAACATCGCCTCCGGGTGTCCGCTCTTCACCCACCAGAGCCAACTGGAAGCCGGCTCCTACATCAAGGACGACACCATCTTCATCAAGGCAAGCAGAGGCGGAGGGCGAAAGCAGAATAAATTGTGGAAATAATTCAGACTAGACCAGGACAAAGCACTATTCCTTGTTCCTGACATTTTTGTATTTGTGTGTCTCATTCCAGGCGACGGTGGACACCTCCGACCTGCCCGACCCCTGAGCTCACGCACCAGAGGATTATGGGAAATGAGGTACTTCAGAGACTCGGCTGAGAAGTTTGGAGCAACTTCTGATTGGCTGAAGGAGGGCGTGGCCACGGCGACACGGCCATTTATTGATGCTGTGCATTGACTCGCCATGGGCCCAGACTGAACCTGTTTTTAACCAGGCCTACAGAAACACTGAAGCCGGTCTGAAGCCGGTCTGAAGCCGGTCTGAAGCCGGTCTGAAGCCGGTCTGAAGCCGGTCTGAAGCCGGTCTGAAGCAGGTCTGAAGCCGGTCTGAAGCCGGTCTGAAGCCGGTCTGAAGCCGGTCTGAAGCCGGTCTGAAGATGGTCTGAAGATGGTCTGAAGCTGGTCTGAAGATGGTCTGAAGCTGGACTAAACCAGGACTAAACCAGGACTAAAGCAGGTCTGAAGCAGATCTGAGGAGTCTGATAGTTCCAGACCAGTCCGGACTACATGTGAAGTGGATGGAACCAAAAAACCCCAATGACAAATCTGTGTCTTGTGTCATAATAAACGTTTTCTGTGGTATTGTTGTGATTGTGGAAAAGTCCAGTCTGAAGAAACACATGAACAATATCAGCGTGACTTCAGAAATCATGTTTTACTAGAGACAATGGCCTGAATGTCAGAGAAAGAACTATTAAATATTATTGAAATTAACTGTCCTTTTATTTAATATATTCATGTAAAGTTTATTTTTGGTCCTGAGGCGACAACAACAACATCTAGACTAATATTTCCTGTGCGCGGTTGCTTTTTGAGGTCTTTTGAGATGTGAGAAATAAAAACAGACACTCGTTTTCTTTCTCATTGGTTTAATTATTCAAAACTCAAAGGCTCCATGTCTTGTTGATTGTTGCATACAGTAAATGTCCAAATATTCACAGCAAATAAAAAGTGCACAATGACGTGGAGTTTCTGGTAATTCAACTGCATGAAGTCGAGTTTACAAAGCACCAGCTGTAAACTGCGTCCTGTTCCTTCAGCACAATTTGGTCTCACTCTTCTCGGCCCTGCTCTACCTGGTTGCGTTTCCATTACTCTTTTAGTAACTGGTAGCGTATCCTAGTATTTTAGCAAGCTACCCACAACGAACCAATAGTACTCTGGGCAATCACTGTCAGTTTTATACCAGCTCGGCCTGGATAAAACCAGGGCCAATAGGGACTAAAATGTACCTGATGCCAGTGGAAACGCTTCGGAGTCGAACCAAGTAGAGTAGGGCTAAGCGCTGTTGGAAACCGGGCTACTGATGGTCACTTCAGGCTGGTGGGGGAATGATAGTGTGAAACCAGCTTAATACAAAGAAATTCAATTCAATATTTGAATGACTTTCAAGGGAAAATCTAATTATGTCCTGCCAATGTTGACTTGTACAGAGTTTCTACTTGTTTACTCAGCCATTTCTCTACATATTTTTGTATTTATTGCTAATACAAGGACTAGTAGGCCTCTCTCTTGTAAAGGTCTCGTCTGTTTCACAAGTCTTGTCCATTTTCTAATCCTGAAAATTGCGACTTAAAGGAGAAATATGTCTTATTTGTGGCTATTAAAGCAGACCTATTCTGCAACATGTTTTAAGTCCAAGTCAAGTCACAAGACCAAATAGTTCTGGTAAACCTGGTTACTAGGGTGATTACTATAGACACAATTGAACTAATTACTTTAAATAAAAAATTAAATTGGTCAAACTATATTCAAATCCGTGCGGCCCCTTGTCATGTTTAACTGTTCTTCTCCAACAAATCTTACTGATCAAAGTTATTCTAAGGAGAGGAGGTATTTTAAATATAATATTGTTGATTTTTTTATACCATTAATTCTCTCGTAATTGGTATTTTTAAAGCACTTATTAGTCCTTATTCTACATGGCCTCATTCAACATCTAACTAGCTACTAATTGACACTTTCCCATGTGTGCTAGAGGGTTAGCGTACACAAATTAGCACTTAATAACCAACTGTACATAATAGTGCTATGTCCCATTGTAAAAAATAAGTTATTTTAATCATGACTTCACAAGACAAAAACATTGGATTGACACCATAACAACATTTTCCTTGGAAAGCCATTTTAATACCAACACACAACATCTGCTTGTTCTGCTACAACTGTATCGTCCATATTAATGTGGGGTTCGTCATGCTGTTGTTCCGATGCTACCGCTCCATCCACCAATTTTTACTTTTTGCCTTTTTGTAAACATGTTGAAAAAAAAATTGAAAATACTGGAACATAATGATAAAAACGAAAGGCAGTAAGTGTTGAATGGATGTGTTCGCAGCAGCAGCAGCAGAGAGAGAGAACTTTGCTGGGGGGGAGAACGGCGTTAATTGTGCAAAAACAAAACGAGACAAAAACGTTAAAACATTCATTCATTCACAGTCAAAATTGAACATTCCGTAACGTAACATTCAAGCCGCAGAAAAAATCCATTGTTTTTTTAAAAGAGACATATTGTGCTTTCGTCTGCTGGAATTATAATAGTAAGTGTAAATGGCAACCTCTAGTAATTCTCCAGTTTGGATTTTGTTCCCATTTTCCCTGCGCTCTTGAATGCCTCTGCTAGCCTCGTCTCAGTAGTAACCAGTTTCCGTGGTTACATAGTAGAAATTATTTGATCCAGTTATACCCTACAAACACACCTCAATCACTGCAGGGGTTTAAAGAGTTTTGTTCTATATCATTAAAATGGAGTTACTAAACTTATACTTTTGATAATTAAATAATACATTTTGACACCATCACAAATAACAACAAACATATTTTCTATAAAGTTGTCTTGTAAGATAGCTTTAAAAATACCAATTAAGAGCTTTTTTCCCCCTCTCTCTCCCTGTGAGTTGTTATATGAGAGCTGACAGCGTGAGGATGGTGCAGTCTTTTTCACTTTTGTTTGAAAAATCTGATCTCAAGGTGTGACTGAGATAAAAATACATGAACTAAATAAATCTCTAAATATCATACACCTATCTCCGTTGTTGAAACTAATGTGCCACTTTCACTTTCGCTTTCTATGGGCAGTTTCAAAATGGGAACAGGACAGGACAGAGACATGGTTGTTAAATTTTAAAAGAAAACTTAAAATAGATTACCTGCCCCATGGTTTACGGTTAGCCTTAGCTAGAAGTTCCATGTTTACCTGTGTGCTAATATTTACAGTCTGTGTTTACCTCATTGCCACATTCAACCAATTTTAGGGAAAGTTAACCAACATATTTTGACTGTATTTTAATTCTATAAAGAAACGTGTGTAAGTCAAAGCCATTATAACATGGTAGAACTGGTTTAAAGTTTAAATTGAGCACAATATCCCTCCTTTACACACATCACACACACAGCTTTAGTTAATTATTTGTTGTGGTTAAATATTGGTACTGCAAATGAATTCAATCGTCTGTCAGTCAGACTCGTAAAAACTATAAAATATACATAATAATTTAAACAATAAAAGTTAAACAATTAAAAGAAAGTGCTGTTTAAGTTAGTCGCTTGGTGTATATGTTCAACTGGAACACACAAGGAGAGCTGTTATCTGTACTCAAATAAATTAGACAGAAATAAAAAATTCAGTAGTATTTGCAACTAAAACGGGTGAAAGATTCAAGCTTGTTTCTTGTGTGACCCAAATGAATGTTTCGTGTGGTGGAGGAATGAGAGATAAATTAAATAAAAGTGATCTGTTTTGTAGACATCGTGCACGGAGTAAAAAAAACATCGTTGAAAACGGAAAAGCTCAGTATTCTTCCTCAGGGTTGGCCTCTTCTTCTGGAGGCGCGAATCCTTCCTGCAACGAGAACAGAGGAAAATTATTATTATTATGATTATTAATATAACAGTTACAGCTGATGAGGTGTGGTTTGTCGTCACTTATGGTGTAATAAAAGTATAACATCTGGTCTCTCTCTAGTCTCCCCTCTGGTCTCTCTACGGTCTCTGTCTCGGGTGTCTCTCTCTGGTCTCTGTACCTCGGTGGCGTAGAGCACGTCTAGGATCTGGTCCATGATGGGTTCGTTGGCGTGTTCCTGGCAGATAAGCTCAATGTCTCGCAGTTTCCCAAAGTAAAAGTCTCGCTCTCGCTCCAGGCCCTCCACGTTGGTCTGAAGCTCCGTCAACTGAGGAAAAAGCAACCAATCAACAAACAACAAAACATACGGCAGTATGTGGAAAACTGTCTTCCCCTTAATCCATTTCTGGGTCAGGAGGGTGGCAGTCAGAGCTGCACCTAATTCACAGAGCACCAGCCCCGCACTGATCCTCATAGGAGGGATGGAAACAGATTTGATAGGGTTTGATTTTCTAAGTCGCTTCCGGTTAGTGAGTATCCTGTGCTGATTTAACTGAAGTCGTTACAATATGAGTAATCCTCTGAGACAAAACGTTGTTCCACCCTCCCCACATTTCCACCCTCCCTACTTAGCTCTACTCTATTCTACTGTGTCTCCAGGCAACTTCCTTTGTGGGACATATATGGGGGCCCCCTTGAGACCTTGGGGCCCATAGCCCTCTTATTGGATAGAGCTGGCCCTGGTGATCAAACAACATTTCAAAAAATTTGGTGTGTGTGTGTGTGTGATAATTTCATGTTTTATTTCAAGTGTGCAAGAAATAGAACTGTGACGCCACCTGCAGGTGAGAGCCAGAATCATTTCATTTCCTGTGTTTGAACTGTTTGATTCTCTGATCTGTGTCGGCAAATCAACAGCTTGCAAAGTCTTCCGCGATAACTACTGTTGTGATTTAGAGCAATAAACAAATAAAGTTAATTGAAAGAGAGTTTGCTGAACCTCCTCCTTGAGTTTGACCTCGGCGTCGCCTCCGTTCCGCGGTACGTTGTTCCTGCTGGTGTTATAGTGGACACGCTGAGGGGTGGGCATGTTCTTCACTGTGGGGGGAGGTCTCTGTCCTGGAACACAACACACACACACACACGTTAGTTTCACTCTTACTAATGATGTGTGCGTGTCCCAGAGCCAGCTCCACACATGCATCTGCAACAACAGCACACTCTACAGACGCTAACGATACACCTCAATGAACATTTGGTGTATATAAAATCACTGTGTGACCTTGGTCTGTAAATGGGCTGTATAAATAAAGGCACTCACTAACTTAAAAAGAAAATAGCTGAGAGGACTTTTGGTTTAGACTCTTATGAAAATAGAAGTCTGGCCTTTTTTTGCACTGGTCTTTTCTTCCTCAATGTGCTGTGGTTTGTCCGAGTCTATGACATCATCTGTAGAGTGTGCTATGACATATCATTGAGCCATGCTTTAAAACACTGCGGTGCTTTTTGACTCTAAGCAATAGATTTGCTGTCTCTGGTTTAAGTTTTAGCTGGGATTAAGACAGTTTTTAATGCTTTATGGATGAGCCAATACACAGAAAGGCCTGGAGGTGGAATGAAACCCACCTAACAACTGCACCACGGTGCTGCGCATCATAATAATAACAAAAACACTATCTTTCCTGAAATGGTCCATCGCCAGCGCTCGGTCGATGGTACATGCATTTCATAGTGTGTTTTCAACGTGCTGTGAAGTCTGCAGCCGAAAGCCTGAAGCAGCGTTCAGACGAATCGACAGCACCGCTGTCTGTGCCGCGCCCAGCTCTGTGTGCTCCACAGAGACACATGCTGACGGTGTGAACAGAGAAACCCCACTTTGGAACTAAAAACGACTCTGACAAGATCCTGCATCTAAAAATGTGAGAATGGGATGAGCCACAAACCACAAGAACCAAACTATAAACCACTTCTTCTACTCTTTCCACAGGCCCTGTTTAACGGTACAGGGGCAGGAGGCTCCTGATTGGATCTTCTTCTATGATCTCTCTCTAGTCACTCTCTCTCTCTCTCTGGTCTCTCGCTCTCTGTGGCCTCTCTCTGGTCTCTCTCTCTGGTCTTTCTCTCTATCTGGCCTCTCTCTCTGATCACTCTCTGGTCATTCTCTGGTCTCTCTGCAAACATTGACAGGTGACTGTAAAGTACGTACAATGACATCATACTGTTACGTGACTGAGACGCTTTCAGGGGCGGAGCGACAGTACCAGAAGTTCCTGATTTTAGCCTGGATGGATTGAAAAACAGCTCAAAAAAGTCCGATTCAGGCCCCCCCAAGTGAACACTGCAAAAAATGATAAATAATGAGGTAATAATTTCTTGAATTGAGTGGTTTTTATCTTGTCCGTGAGCACATCCTGACTGTGTTAAAATAAGATTCTCCAATGGGACAAAACCAGAACTGTGGCTTCATTTTCTCATTCCAAGGGAGACATTTCTTGTATCTTTTCAAAACAAGATCATTTTGCTTTTGTCCCATTGGCAAATATTGTTTTAAGGCAGTCAGAATGTGCTCAAAATTAAGATACATTTAGCCAACTTTGAGCAATTTTCAACTTTTTTTTCATGACTTATTGCAGTGTGTCTCTGCTCACACCTGCAGAACCAGCCAAAGCCCGTGCTCTTGCCGGCAGAGCTCCACAGTCCTGGACAGTTACCTGGACAGTTACCTGGCCTCTTCCCCCTGTGGATGTACTGATCACCTGGGTTTGGAGCAGGGGTCATTTCCTGCCCCTGTCTCGCGGACACTGGGTTGTACTCCTGTCCTGTGTAGTTGGCGTCGAAGAACGTTTTGAACCACTGTACGAACTCAAAGTTATCCTGAAACCGGCCCTTCACCAGCCGCTCCACTGGAATGATCTGAAGAAACAGCAGAAACGGGACTTGGAGATGGACTTAGAGCTAAACTTAGACCCCACAAACACCAGAGGCTTTGCAAGATCAAGGGGAGAGGAAAAAGGAAAGAGAAAGAGAGAGGAGAGAAATTTTGATTCTTAACAGACCTTTATTTGTCCATTACATTTGTACATTACAACTTGTAATGTTTTTAAAAACAATAAACAACATTTTCTGACTCCAAATGTGCAAACGTGCAGTACTCCCACACTCCTAGAAGCAGTGGAACACTGTCTCCCTCTCCCCCCACAGAAGGGACTGCCCTCGCCCACTGCCCTGTTCACCCAACACACAAAAACATTTATTGCTACTGCCCTAAGCATCAGCCTCCACTGTAGGTCTCCCTGCCTCTTGGTCAGAGGGGGCTTGCACAGCGACCCCCAGGCCGGGCAGAAGGCGGGGCCCAGGTGGGGCCCAGGTGGGGCCCAGGTGTGACCTCCACACAGTATCTGGAAGGTCACACAGTCTCTGGTGGTTCACGGCTGGGACCATGAGGCTGTAAAAGGTCTTCCCTGATGTAGTCTCCAGAGAGGCAGCGACTGGACTAGCCTGGAAGGGCTGAGGATGAGGCTGGGGAAGGGGTCAGTGAGCCTAAAATGAGTCCAGACCCACCCTCCAGAAACACAGGAGACGCTTCAGTATGCGAGCCGACCTCAGGTCCAGGTGGCTCAGGCTCCACACAGAGAGCAGGCCACGATAGAAGGACGGGAGTCCAGCTGGTGTGAGGTCACTAAGGAGCAGCCCCCTGCCCTCTGCAGGATGGAGACAACCACCGGTCTCCACAGCAGCTCCTCTGCCCACCTAAGAGTCTCTGTAGAAACTGCAGCTAAAGGCAGCATCTCGGTTGGCAGAAACAGCACTGCCTGTGGAACCCACTGCAGCTTGTCCCAGAAGAAATCTATGATCAGTCTCTGGATCTGTGCGAGTAAAGAGGGAGGTGGGTCTGTGCACTGCAGTCTGCGCCACAGAGCTGACAACACCAGGTGATGAGTGATGAGAACTCCAGCTCCTCAGACCCTCTCCAAACAGAATGGCTGAGATTTGGCCAAACCACTGTACAGTGTTAGCAAGGACCTCAATATCTCTCTGGGTGTTTATGAACACCATGATGTCATCTGCGTGGGCAGAGACTTAAACGGATGGTGTCCCCTGCAGGTCAGCTCTGAGCCAATGCTTTGGCTTCATGGAGAGGGAGCACAGAATTCCTGACAGAATGATGCCCTGCCTGTACATTTCTCCACACTGAAGGGAGAACTGAGCCCCCCGTTCACCTTCAGTACACTCATGAGGTCTCAATACAGAGTCCAAATGTGGGCAATGAACCCAGGGCTGCCCCCAAAGGCAGTGCAGCTCAGCGACACCGGACTCCAGTTCTCTAACAGCTGCAGATCACCCTTCTTAGGCAGCAGGGTGAGTACTGCTCTATGGCAACTCAGGGGCAAGCGGCCGCTCTCCAAACTATCCATTAAAAACTCTAGAAGGTCTGGCTCCAGAACGTTCCAAAGAATGGCCGATAGTTCGTCTATGCCTGGAGCTCTCCCTGGCCATAAGCTAACCACAGCAGAGCTCAGTTCAGCCACAGTCTGTGGGGCCTCCAGCTTCTGATTGTCCTCGTCGCTGACATGAGGCAGACCGTCCTCAAAACAACCACCTATGAGCTATGACAGAGCTGAACAAATGTTCATAGAAACCAGAGGCGAAGCTCTTGACCTCAGCAAAGTCTGTGATGAGGCAATTACTGTCCGAGCGCAGAGACTGGATGAACCTCTTTTGGTTGTTCTTTTTCTCCAGACTCAATAAGAACTGGGAGGGTACATCCATCAGGAACAAGTCCATGTGGCAGGATCGGACTAGAGCCCCCTGTACAGAGGTGCCCAGCAGGCTGGCCAAGGCCAACTTTTGTGTTTTCAGGGACTGTAAACACCCCATTCTCCTGCAGTAAGTGCTAAAAGCTGCAGTTCTACCACCTTAGTTTCCAGCTCTTTCACAAGCTGGGCCCTGTGTCTTGTGACACCATGAGTGTACCCCTGACACAGCTGCCTCATCTGCGCCTTCCACCATCGCAACCTCCAATACACTCTAAAAGCACAAACAAACATCTTATCAAACAGCAGTGAAGTGTGAAAATGCCAGTATGCACTCCCCACCAGCACATTAGACACATGTACAACACAAACAATAAAACTGTGGTCAGAGATCCCCACAGAGCTGATGTGAGCGGCAGTGCACATGCTCAGCAGGTATCCCAGAGAGCACATACTTGGTCCAACCAGTGAGGGGGCTTCTGTCCTGCTGTGGCTCTACAGTGCAGTTCCAGTGCACTCCCTGATGCAGTCACACAGAGTGTCCATCATCAGGTGCCTCTGTGCTCCAGTGCACGGCACACACACACTAAAGTCACTGCTTGCAGCCCCCACCACCTCCTCAGTCTCTACACTCACTGGAAGACACATGGAGAACAGCATACTCCTGCACTGAAAGTGGAGCCATAGCTGAGGACCAGCTGTCCCCCCCCCACTCCCTCCTTTAGCCTGACTCTATCTCTCTGCGTCTCCTGTAGCCCCACATCTAACCCATCCATCCATCCATCCATCTTCTACCTCTTAATCCATTTCTGGGTCGGGGGTGATGCCACCCAAGTCACATCTAACCCCTTCACCTGAAAAAGCTGGAACAGAGCTGCACAATTTGCTCTATCCCTCGCACCACTGATTTAAGCTTCCTACTTCCTACGAGAGAGGAGCGAGAGGAGAGGACAGAGAGGAGAGAGAGAGATGTATAAATAAAACCAATCATCCATCCATCCATCCATTTTCTTCCCTCCATTTCTGGGTCAGGGGGGTGGCAATCAGAGATGCCACCCAAGTCTCATAGCACCAGCCCCTCACTGACCCTCTGCAGGTGGTGAGTCCACAGGAGGACGGCTGCTCTCTGAGTGTGAGCATAGCCTTGATCTTTCAGTGGGGGGCTTTGGGCAAAGTGGGGTTAAGTGTCTTGCCCAAGGACACAACGACAGCAGTCATCAGTGGGAGTCGGTGGAGAAGGTGCAGAGGTGGGAATTGAACCCATGACCTTCTGGGCTTAAGGCCAATGCTCTACCAACTGAGCTACTGTCGCCCCCTAAAACCAATCAAGAGCTACTAAACCATAATTTATACATTAATTACCAGCTGTTAATTAGTGAGAGCTAAACTAAAGTGTGACCATACTTATATTCTACTGTCTATGGCTTCAACAAAACTGATACGAGTACAAGAGAGTCTGAAGGCCTGGACCAGAACTGTACCAGGACTGGACCGGGACCAGACCAGGCCCGCACCAGGAACGGACCAGGACCAGGACCAGAACAGGACTGAACCGTAACATTGATAAAAAGTATTACTCACTTTCTCCACAGACATGCGCTGGAAGGCTTTCTGCAGGATTTTGAAGTTCTGAATGTACTCGTGCTCCAGTTTGGCCTGAAATTTGACTTTCTTCAACAGAAGGCAACCAGGAAACAGATAGTCCATGATCTGACAGTATGCAGCACCTGGAGCACACAGGAGAGACAAGAGATTAAGAGTTTAAGAGAAATAAGATCAAATATCACATGACATCACAGCAGGGCAGTGAATATTGAAAAAGAAGTTATGCTATTTTTTCCGAATCATTTTTTGATAGTGATTTGATAAACAAAGCTGCCAAAAGAAGTCAATAAGAGCCAGAAACGTCCGTTGCACTTCCATATTGGGCAACATTGGGCTAGCGGATTAGCATTGTCCATCTATATACAGTCTATAGACAGTTAACAACATTAATGGAGAGTGGTCGTCTGGCACTTATGGACCAATGATTGATTTTCATTCAGCTTGTGATTTGCACTGATAGACAATAATTAATGCATTTAATTAAGCCAACATCCTAATGTTGATTAGTTAACTGCATTAATTATGGTCAACGCACCCCTGCACATAGCACCCCTGTTCTATGTGCTTGTTATAATTGCATTTCCTGTGTTTCAACTGTTTTGTTCTCTGATCCGTGCTGGCAAATCGACAGCTGAGATAACTATAATTGAGAAAAAGTGTGATTTAGGGCGATACAAAAATAATTTGAATTGAATAGAATTAGAGTAGACATGAGCCATAAGGAACAACCAATCAGATATCTCTCTTCTTGGGGGAAACTCCAGCTTGACTCAGCAACATCTGCCCCTGTTACGGAGCAAAACTAACGCCGTCGGAACACATGCCCATATAAGGAATTGACAATATTCTAACTCTTTATATAAATTAGATTGAATCTATCGGACCACAGACCCGGGGCCTGTGCAGAGGCCCCTGTGAGATCGACAGTCAGTACCTGAGCACAGCTGTTCGATCTTGGAGTAGTTGAGTTGCAGAGAGTCGTTGACCCAGGCCAGCATGTCGTGTCGGCTCATGTTGTTCACCGACACCGACGTGGTTAGAATGTTCACCGCCATCTGAGCCAAAACCACAGAAGAAGAAGGAGGTTAATATGGCATAAAATAGGACTAATAATAATAATGCAGTTTTGATACATTTTCATTTCTGTGTTCAAAAAAGTGCTGTAAGTGTTGAATGAGTTAAAAACATCGGTCTTTTGATGGGTTCGGCCTTTCTGAGTGGAGTTTGCTGAGTGGAGTTTGCATGTTTCTGCGTAAGTTTCCTTCAGGTGCTCCAGTTTATTCCAACTAAACACATGTAAGATAGCGTAAGATCCCACACGTGTACAACAGACAAATAGTGCAATGTCATTAACAAAATTCCATGTAGAACCAGCAATAAAACACACATTGGAGAACCAGGAAGAGCTTTCAACACCAGGAGAAAGGAACATAACTAAGAATGCGGCAGAACAACTAACAAGATCAACCAAGGACAAAGCAACACAGGAAAACCTCAAATCAGCAATATCTGACCACTGCAGAAGAGTTACTTTAAGTGGGACAATGCAGAAGGAACAGCAGA
Organism: Knipowitschia caucasica; assembly: GCA_964034765.1. NCBI lineage: Eukaryota > Metazoa > Chordata > Actinopteri > Gobiiformes > Gobiidae > Knipowitschia > Knipowitschia caucasica. Next base: position 17,475,368 of record OZ035834.1, read on the forward strand.
ATAAAAATACAAAAGATGGAGACAAGAGACGATTTGAATCAGCAACTGGGGCACACGGACGATCAACAGAGACGACGGGGCCTCTACATTGCCTCACACTTCAAACCGCAGCAGATGTCTACCTATTTTATTGTATATTTTTGTCTTTCACATAAAAATACAATCTGCATTGAACTGTAAGAAAAAAATTTCTCTAACAATAATTAAGTACAACATTAATTAACGACAAGAGGACACTTTTCTATAAGAAGTTCCTCTTTGCATTTGTATATGTATTATGTATATATATCTATATATATATCAAAATTATCACACATCTTTTAGATATGGATATTGCATGTACCAATATTGCAGTAACAACATTTTTTTCAATATATAGTCTTAGCCTTGACAGAGGCCCCTGGTACCATTCAGGACGGATCAATCATAAACACATTTCCCTGCAAAGATCCCTGAATTAACTTTTTATCCCCAAAGGAAAAATTTATGTTAAAAAAGCAATCATAAAATCCTCTATATTCCAGTGTATGAATATATAGTTGTACATATGTATACATGTTAGCATGTTAGCAGCATGAGGCTCTGGAACACAGAGACAGTGACACATGTGATTCTAAATGATTAAAAACACACCAGAAACCAGAAACTTATTTATCATTATGGCTACTGCTACTGCTTCTACTATTACTGACTAGTTCTAGGTACAACTGCAACTGCTACTGCTACTGCTACTACTATTACTACTACTATTGGGTACTACAGTCATTATTCCACATAAATATCTACAGAGTAATATGTGCTTATTCATCTAGCGACAAATTACTTTGCAAACCAATAAATACCATTCTAATAAACTGCCTTTGTCAACTTGAGTCTCTCCGGAATCAAATAGGACGCAGACACAATGCGATTGAGCATGAAGGCTTAATGACCTCAACCAGAGCCTTGTATTTACAGCCCGTATAGCCATCTCCACACACCGTTACCCGCCCGTGGACCCCCGCTTGGGAAACACCAGCAGATCCCGGACCTTGAGGTGGGCGCGTCTGTTTTTTTAAGCCCTGGAAAATCAATTGGGTTAGTATCGACTGCGAAACGAGCACGCAGCGACACACGGCGTACGTAACAGCTTTGGCACTGTCTCTCTACATGAATGCGTATACGTCTTTTGTCTGACGCGGGTGTAAATGTGGCGCATACACAGACAGATTACACATGAGAGCGCGTGGGGAGGGAGGGGGTGCGTCTGGCTGTTTCCCACGGAGAACAATACACCCCTCTCGCCGGCAGCCTGTGTGCGGATCCTGCTCCATCTCTGCTCCAGGCCTCGGCTCCCGGTCCACGCCTCAGATTGAGAATCATCAGATCCAGGCCCCAGTGTGAGCCACCGCAGCAGCGATGGTGGTGAGGGATGAGTGGGTATAACTGGGATACTCACTGTGTAGGTTTGAAGCCGTGTGCGTCGCGAAGGGAAGCCTTTGGAGACGCTTTGGAGAGGAGCCGCTCCCGTGTATAGTGCGCATGCGCCCGTCTGCACGCCGCTCCGGGTTCAGCGCAGTGACATATGACGTGAACGTGATGCTGATGCTGCTGAAGCAGCCTCAGAGTGATGTATTACAATCACACAGCAAAAAAATGGTTAAAAAGAGGATTCTGGTCAAGTAGCAATGTTATATATATATTTATATATGTAATACATGTATATATATATATATATATATATATATATATATATATATATATATATGCTATATATATATATATATATATATAGATATGTACTTATATATTATATATTATATATATATATGTATTAGCGTCAGTAGTGAAGAATTAGTTTTAGTATTAGTTCCTTATCTTAGCGTTATAATGATACATTGTATTATGTCGTCATAATTTTGATAAATCCTGAAATAAGTCGAGTTACCATGACACTGGGCTCTCCTTGAGGTCCAAACAATGAAATACCATGTGTCCATACCTGCAGGTGAAAGCCAGATCCTCTGATGCTCAGCAGGACAGGACGTGGTATGTACTGAGATGGAAGACTTCTTGGAACACCATGGTGCCAGAGTTGGTGTGTCCAAGTGCCAAACTGTGGTTGTGTCCTTAGGCAAGACACTTCACACACATTAGAATGAGTGTGGTGTACTATGTTATTAATATCCACCAGAGTTCGCTCTTGCTGCTTCACTTGTAAATAGTTTCACTCCTCTATGGCACGGTCAGTAAGAAGGTCCTGGGTTCGAATCCCGGTCGGACCAGGGCCTTTCTGAGTGGAGTTTGCATGTTCTTCCTGTGTCTGCGTAGGTTTCCTCCGGGTACTCCGGTTTCCCCTACCACTAAAAACATGTACAATAACTCTGGCATGCACCTCCTGTTTGGCGACCCTGCTCCCATCTCTGTGTAGAGTGAGAGGACAAATGCCCAAAAAATAACAATTGTAAATCGCTTTGTGAAAAGGCGGTATATCAATAAAGATTACTTACTTACTATGTATTATCATTAGAGGAGTCTTTAGCTATACTTGTATGATCTGGAACAGTCTTCCTGAAGTGAGACAGACCCTGGCTATATTAAAGTTGCAGAAGTTCTGTGATGACTAAACTGGAGAACCAGGTTGGGTGGTGAGCACTCTCGCTTCTAAGTAAAAAGATCCTGGGCTCGAATCCCGGTCTGAAAAGAGTCTTCCTAGGTGGAGTTTGCATTTTCTCCCTGGGCCTGCAAAGGTTTCCTTCCCCATCACTAAATACATAGCATAGAAAAAAACAATATTTAAATCCTCCAGCTTCAGTCCTGACCAAGCAGAGTATCAATGTCTGCGCTGTACTACGGCGACCACTGCTCCTGACAGACGCCCTAGTGGCATTAGGGAAAATGCAGAGAAATGGCCGAACAGGGATAAAGAGACCTTTATCATGGACTTTGTGGACTGGTGTGACAACTGGTGTGCTTGAACCAGTAAGACCAAGGAGATGGCAATCGACTTCAGGAGGAACTTTACGAAGACTTCATGTTGACTTAAAAAATACACTCAAAACACAACGAGTTTCAACGTGTTTATTTACCCTCCAGTGACTAAAACCAAAACAAACGTAGCAGAGCACCATGTGGAACAGACAAACCAGAAGACACCCAGTTATAAGGAAACAGAGCTGTACAATACAAAAACAACAGGAGATATCATTATGTGGTGTCTAAATAGGGATCTGTCTGTGTGGAAGTAGATCCCTAAATAAGAATGCTTCTGTTGGAGAAAGCACGTCAGCTCTTTCTGCAGAATCTCTTCACAAACTCTAAGATTCTGCTTCACTTTTGGCAAATAAACAGAATCTGAGATGGAGAGCGTTTCTTAAATAACCACACACGGATAGATGCTCCATATTTTGCTGACAAAACAGTGGAAACAGAAAATTGGCTTGATATTGGAGACATAGGGAGGACTGTTTCCATTGATATAATGCAATGATGTTAGCAAAACAAAAAGTAGACAAAATGAATAAATACATAAAGGAGAATTATGCTGCAAACTCTTTTGAGCTTTTCTCCTCATTACATTGTTCCTCATCTGTCACAGTCCTGGTTTTAGATCCATCCTTGCTGACCAGAGTGAAGAGAGAGAGAGAGAGAGAGAGAGAGAGAGAGAGAGAGAGAGAGAGAGAGAGCGAGAGAAACAAAAGAGAGAGAGAGAGCAGAGTGAGAGGGACCAGAGAGCAGGAGAGACCAGAGAGACAGAGACCAGAGAGAGAAACCAGAGAGAGAGCAGTCTGGAGTTGTTTTTTATCTCCATTTAAAATTATTTAACCAGCAAAACTCAATTAGAACGTTTAGTTTTTCCGCGTACTCCCGTTGGAAATCATGAAGGAGTCTTGTCTTTACAGTACAAGCCTTGTCACAGATGCAGTGTCAAATAGCAGCAACAATACACATTTAAAAAGACACAAATGACTAAATAACAAACAAACAAAGGCAACCTGGTCGACATTGGACACAGCTCTGGTTTGATCCCAGTCAAACTAATTGTGCACAAAACATATCACATTTGAGGGGAGGAGCAGACCTTGTGCTATCTGTAAACATAATGTTAATAACACATAAATACATACTTAAATAAACGCTTACGTTCTGGTTTTTCGATGCAGAGTTGATGAGCTGAGTGAAAAGAAGACAGTGTCACGGTCATGTAGAACTACTGTAATGACCAGGACCGAAGGAAAGGGGGGGGGTAGCCCTAATTCCACCAGTGCTAGGCTAAGGTAGGCTAGATGAAGCATGTCAAGGCAAGGCTACTCTACTCCACCAAGTCCTTCTTTAGTCCCTCTTGGTCCTGGTTCTATCCAGACTGAGCTGGTACTAAAGTGTTCTAAATTACAGTGATTGGCCAGAGTGCTGCTGGAAGCCATGGCTAACAAGGAGTAGAGTAGAGTATAGCGGTAGGGTAAGGTAGGGAAGGGTAGAGTAAAGAGTTAAAAGTTGCAATAACAGATCAGAAACGTTAGAAATGTTTTAGATATTGAATAGAGTTTCAATGTCATTAATTTGTGCAAAAAACCTTGATTTGGTCTTGGACACATGATCGCAGACTGGTTCTCCTGGACACCCCTCCCTCCCCTCCCCTCCCTCCCACCCTGTGGAGAACCTGACCCATTGTGCTGAGTGTGAAATGAAAACACATTTATCTCCAGAATGAGTTTCACAAATCAATAAAAAAACTACTAATTCTTCTCTGGTTTGAGCGGTTACCAGATGCCACTGGAGCGGCCGCCGGGAGGAGCCAGGATTCGGGCCGAAGACCTTTTGGGGACGTGGTCATCAATCTGAGCTCCTGCAGGAACAGACACAGGTTTTAGCTTTAAATGCTCTACCCCTGAGATAAGATCAGCTACAGCTGCTCATTTTCTCACAGATGTCGATAAGCGGTGATAGTATTCAAAAAACATATGTAGGACTTATACGTAAGAACATTACGTATGTATGGCGCATTTTTAATCTCTAAAAAAAGAATGATCTGGGAAAACATTTGGACATTTTCTTGGTTGAATCAATCACTGCCATCCAACTTAAATACACTCCTATGTATTATGCTAAAGTTAGAGCAAGTCTCTAACCGGACAGGCTGAATCCAGACTCCTGTAGGTCCCTCAGTCCTCCGTGTCGGGTGCTGGGCCGTGTGGGAGTGTCCAGGTCTGAGCTCCCGAAGTCTCTCTTCCCAGAGTTCAGCACCTCCACCACCTCCCCACTGTACGGCTCCCTCTGCACCGGCTTCACCGCCTGGGACTGACACACAACCGCACACAACTTCATGACACACACAACCACATGTTCATCTGCCCTGTATGTGTGGCCTGCTCCGCCGTGGATCTACAGCCTCAGTCCTGGATCTACAGAGTAGCCTCCCAGAGATTTCTCACTTTTCTCCCACTGGGTTTTTACGGTTCTAAGGACAGTGATGATGATCCAGTACACTTGACATTTATGAACATTTTTCATCTGCCCCTTATGGACCAATGACTGTATGTGTTTTTATTGTATTTCCTGTGTTTGATTTGCTGATCTGTTAAAAATCAAGAGCTTTGTAAAGTCCTCTCCGAGATCTATCTATCTACCTTTGAGAACTGTGTGTGTGTGTGTGAGAGAGAGTGTGTGTCTCACCTTCTGCCTCTGCACCATCTTCTTGTACAGAGCGTCAGGGAAGCTCCTCATGTGTGTGTAGCGTCCTGCCCCCGCGGCGCAGGTGAACATGCCGTTCTCGTAGACGACTCGCCCGCCGCAGATGGTAACGAGGGGGACGCCGTGCAGACGCAGACCCTCGTACAGGTTCACGTCCCCCGCCTGGACCTGCGACTCCGCCAAGATGGTCCTGACATTCAAACATATTATGGTTCAATGGTTTTGTTAAGTCCTCTGAGATGACTTCTGTTGTGACCTAGGGCTATACAAGAATAAATTGTATTGTATTGTATTGTATTATCTACAGTGTCAACATTTTCATACTGTTGGTAGTAACTTTTAGAACCATGGATGTTTCTGCTGCTCTTGTATTTCTCCTTCAGGGATCAAATAATCTATCCATATATTTTCTTCATAAGGTGACAGTCAGGTACTTTATTGTGAAGAGAGAGAGAATATGAATCAGCACCAGTTGAACGTGAACCCACCCATGCTAATGCTCACAGCTTCTTGATTGGACAAAATGTATTCAAATCCTCGCCATTGGTCAAACTATTCTCCTTCAGCAATCTCAGGAGTCATGGTGTTGCCAAGAGGAGGAAGTCTTTGGAATTACTTTGGAAATATCCTAAATGGATCATGAACCAAGTTACAGAGAGGGACCAAGTCGGCTACAATCAACATTTATGATGCATCAATCAAATACATAATCATTTTCTGGTTCACTCCTGCTGAGACTGAGGAGCACAGGGACTGGCCTCCTGCTGGGCTCCTTGGTGTAAATAAGTAATGTTAATTTATATTGGGCATTTTACAGACCAAGGTCACCCAAAGCGCTTGACAATGCTCAGAGTTCAGATATTGTTGCAATTACTCCACACACGGTGATCACAAAAGCGAGATGCCGAACACACTGGTGCGCATCAAAGCCCCCAATTGACACCATCCATTCACGCAGACACAGGCAGAACATGCAAATTCCACTGAGAAAGGCCCTGTTCTGACCAGAATTCGAACCCAGGACCTTCTTGCTGAGAAGCGTGAGTGCTATCCACTCAGCCACTGAGCTGCCATCAACATATCTACGTACTTGGATCCCTCGGGGTCCCACACCACGACGTCGGCGTCTGCTCCTGCAATAATGCGTCCTTTCCGTGGGTACAGGTTGTAGATCTTTGCCGCGTTGGAACTCGTCACGGCAACGAAGCGATTCTCGTCCATTTTCCCTCCAATCTGTGAAGATAGTGAGGGTTCTGGTTTAGGTACCCCAGCTTTAATTCTATGTGGAAGGAATCAAGGATCTCTTTTAATCTTAATACTACACTATACAGAGCCGTGGGAACATAGTTTGGATGGGGGTGCGCAAGGTAAAGATCCACTAAGGACAAAGACATAGAGCCTTAATTTAAACTGTATATTTGAGCTACACGATATGCAGCATACCAGTTAAATAAAATAATTGCAAGTTCAACGCGAGTGCCAAGCCAAATTAAATACAGACAATAAAAGCAACACTTGATTTGTAAACTTTTTTATGAAAAATGTAATGTAAAATATATTATGTAGGCTTATCACACATAAAACAAACTGTATCTCAATGGTATTTTATCTACTGGTACCACCGCTCCTCTTGGTTGTGGTCGTACCCCTGCTTGACATGGTTCGGCCCATGGATCTCATTGTTCTCGCTTGCTTTCACCAGGAGGTGGGTCCGCTGGAGTTCATCAGGCCTTAGGGCCTTTGTAGGTGGCAGAAAGAAGTCTGAAATGCGTTTTTGTCCAGGCATTTTTGTTCTGTTTTTCTATTTTGTGCAAACCATCGTAAGTCTGAAGGGTCAAACTGGACAATATTCAAATGTTTATTTTTTAAATTAAGATTGAAACTTAAAACATTATAATATAATGTTATAATATAAATATAAACGTTATAATAATGCATGCAATACATATAAAATGTTGTCCAGTCACTTCCCCCCCACTTCCTGCCCTTGACACCAAAGTCTGCTGAGATCTGAGAGAGGGAGACCAGAGAGAGACTAGAGACCAGGGAGAGAGAGAACATAGAGAGAGACCAGAGAGTACTATGTGTTCAATATATGTTGAGGATGTATGAAACTGACCACGCCCCTCTCCCAGATGACGCTCATACGGTCCTGGATGCCTGGGACACCATGGGGGATCTTGGTGAAGTCATCTTTGCCCATGGCCTTCTGTTTGATGGTGAAGGGCCGATGGTCTGAGGCCAGCACGTTCAGGGTGTCGCTGCACACACAAGTAGCATTTGTTTATAAATCATGAGTCCTGTTCTAGTAGTAGCACTAACAGCAGTAACAGCAGCAACAGCAGTAGTAGCATCAGTAACAGTAGCAGTATCAGTATCAGCAGTAGGCAGTACCTCCCCAGCAGGCTCATCATGGCGTTGGAGGTGCCCTGGTCCAGGCGCAGAGGGGGCACAGTGACGTGGGCTGCAGCCAGAGCCCAGTCCTGTTGATAGTACTGCAGACCAGAGAGGACACAGTGGGCCGTGGTGGTCTCCCCCAGCACCACTTTACCTGCACACACAGGACCCTGGTCAAGACCCTGGTCCAGACCCTGGTCCAGACCCTGGTCCAGACCCTGGTCCAGACCATGGTCCAGACCCTGGTCCAGACCATGGTCCAGACCCTGGTCCAGACCCTGGTCCAGACCCTGGTCCAGACCCTGGTAGTGATAGAAGCATTTACCGTACTGTAAATCTGTTTACAAGTAGCAGTCCTGGGAACAGGGCAACATTTAGGAGTTCAAAGGGCATTCCATTCAAGTGTAGCAGTAGTAATACTTGTGGTGGAAATAGTAGGAATTAGGGCTGGCCAATAAATCGAATTTAGGCAATTAATCGGCTTTTGAAAAAATCGCATTAGTGAAAAATGTGAAAATCGTGAAATCGAATGAAGGATATTGTGAAAGTTCCAGCAGCACATGAATTATACTTGCAACATCAGCACAATCTGTACTAGACTTTTATAACACGTATTGGGGGAAACATATTAGTTTTGAAACTAAACTTAGTTTTGAAACTATTGAGTGGAAAGATCAAAAATATTTTAAGGGGCAAAGTCGATGAGTTAATAAAAATCGATTTAAAATTGATTTAAAATCGAAATCGTCCAAAGCAGGAAATAAAATCAAGATTTTACTTTTTTGCCATATCGCCCAGCCCTAGTAGGAGTAGTACCAGCAGCAGCAGAAGTAGCAGTAGCAAAACCAATAGTAGTAGCATCGGGCAAAGGATCTAAAAGGGTCTAAATCAGTGTTTCCCATCCTTTTTGTAGCCATGGCACAAAACACTCACATGGCACACCACCAGCTGAAACTGATACAAACATGAAACTTTTCAGCTTATAGTATGAACTTTAGTTTCTAATATACTCACATTTTCTTTTCACATTATTTTGACCAATTATGTGTCATTGGAATATTTCCCAAACCACACCAAACAACATCTAACGCTAATGTACCACGTTACGCTGGTTGAAAAACACTGGTCTAAATGACCCTGGGCTGGTCAAGTCAGGAACGATCATCAACGATAACTTTATTTATTTTTTCAATGAGCAGTACAGACAGAGCAAGCGCGAGAGGAGGTTCTGACCTTGCATCTTGGACGTGGAGATGACGTCTCCGGCCGCCGCACACGACACGTTCACCAGGTAAACAGGGCAGTGCGCCTGAGAAACAACTCTTACTTTAAAAATGTAGATAATTGTGTGTTCTTTGTGTGTTGTGTGTATCTTTGTGGTAATGCTAACCAAACCATTTTGTTTGTTTTTTTGTTGATTTTGTTGTTTATTTGGTTGGGACACACATCACTCCAGATTGTACAATCATTAAGAGGAAGAATTCACTATCTATTTGCAGCAGTCCTGGGAACTCGACACGTACACAACAGTCTGCACAGTAAAGCTATTGTACAGACCCTTTGAACGACACAATGTCTTTGTCAAGCAAATAAATAAATTAATAAGAGTAACTGTGTCAGGTCTCACCCTGTTGGCGATGGTGATGGCCCGGTGTGTTGCCTCCGCTTCCAGCTTCAAACACAGAAGAAACATTTATGTACTTGTTTAGTGTAGACTTGGGACTTTTGCAAATGTATTCCAATGTGGTTTTACTGCAAATGGCAAAGAAAATTAATCTGAATCTGAACATATCGAAACTTGAATTATTTATTCAAAAACACTCGAAGAGGCACATGGCAGAGTTTTCATGTGTTTTTGTGATTTTTGGTCTTAGTCTGTGCCAAACTTTCTCATAACTACAATTAACCTGCATTCATACTAGCTCCAGCTCGAGCCACAACCTCCCTCCTCCACAATGGGACTTTTCCCAGGGTCTGTCTCAGTTTGAATTGTCAATAAATATCACTCTAGTCTACAATCCTACACACCTGCCATTCAACCAGCAGCATTATAATATCTGATTCTCTGATCTGTTGTTGTCGAATCAACAGTTTTGTAAAGTCCTCCTAGATGACTACTGTTATGATTTAGGGCGATTGAATTGAGTTGCTCGCACCTCTTCTGGACGGCTGATCTCGATGCCCTCTGGTCCAGTGATGCCCAGCTCCAGCGCCTCCTTTGCCCCCTGAATAAAAAACAAATTAGGACTGTGTTAAATAAGGTTAAAGATGAGGTAGACGAGAGAACAGAGAGAACAGAGAGAGAGAGAGAGAGAAGAAAGAGCAGAAAGAGAGAGAGAGCAGAGAGAGAGCCTAGAGAGAGAGCATAGAAAGAGAGCAGAAAGAGAGCAGGGGTGGGAGAAGAGAGAGAGAGCAGAGAGTATAGAGAGAGCATAGAGAGGAGGGAGAGAGCAGAGAGAGAGAGCAGAGATAGACCATAGAGAGAGAGCAGAGTGAGAGCAGAGAGAGCAGGGAGAGAGAACATAGAGTGCCAGAAAGAGAGCCTAGAGAGAGAGCAGAGAGAGAGGAGAGAGAGCAGAGAGAGAGAGAGAGCATAAAGAGAGCAGGGAGAGAGAGCAAAGAGAGAGAGAGAGAGCAGAAAGAGAGCATACAGTAGAGAGCAGAGCAGAGAGAGAGAGCAGAAAGAGAGCAGAGAGAGACAGCATACAGTAGAGAGCAGAGCAGAGAGACAATAGAGACCTCACCTCTGCCACCAGCTCTCCGTTCTCGGCGTGTACTCGTGCCACTGCTCCGATGTCCTTGCACTGCTGCAGCGCCTGGTACAGCTCACTGTCGCGCAGCATGAACGTGTCTTTGTACGCCATAAACATCTGGAAGGAGTTCACGCCGCTGTCCCGCACCAGCCGCTCCATCTCCGCCTTCACCTGAACACACACACAGGCATGTTTTCAAAAGCACACCTGAAGTATTAGACTCGCTACATTATTATGCTAAAGGCCATGGAGTTGGACCAAAAAAAGGTGCTTTACCCTCTCCATCTCATAGTCCTCTCTCCAGGTATCTCTGGGTGAGACTGTTGTGGGGGAGTGGGAGCAGTGTCTGCAGTCAGAGCTCTCGATTTACAGGTCAATCTTCATTCCCTCCCTCACCACTGGTCATGAGCTTTGGATAATGACCGAAAGAACGAGATCCCGGAAACAAGCCCCACACGAGTCTCCTCTGCAGGGTGCTCCTTTAGAGAGTGAGGGAGGAGTTCAGTCTCAAGAGGAGCCCAGAGTAGAGAGGAGCCAATTGGGACGGCTCGGGAATGTCACACCAGGAGGAGACCAGGAGGAGACTAGGAGGAGACTAGGACACAGAGGGAGCGTGTCTCTCAAAACTAAACTGAACCACGTCTCCCAATCTTCTAATCCAGTTTGAATTTCAGATTCAGCTGATTATCATTTAGTGGTTATTCAAAAACATGGTGTTTTTATTGTTGCTGTTTTTCACTTCTATACTTTACTTTGGTACACCCAGACTGTTTTGAATGTGAAAAAAATAATATGTATATAAAATAATAATAATAATGCATAAGTTTTATATAGCGCTTTTTTGGACACTCAAAGACACTTTACATGTCATTGTTCTCCATACACGGTGGTGATAAACTACTACTGTAGCCACAGCTGCCCTGGGGCACACAGACAGATGTGCAATCGGCCCCTCCGACCACCACCAACCATTCACACACACACCAGACTCATTCTGGTGAATGGGGGTGAAGTGTCTTGCCTAAGGACACAACAGCAGTTTGGCACTTTACAGCTACAGACGACCCACTGTGGCTGGTGTTCCTAGAGGTTAAGTGTCTTGCCAAGGACACAACGACAGCAGACAGTGGGAGTCGATGGTGAAAGTCGGGCTCGAACCCATGACCCTCTGGCTCAAAGGCCAATGCTCTACCAACTGAGCTACTGTCGCCATAGACAAAAGAAAATAAAATAGATAGACTTGAACAGTAATACACAGTTTGAAGGATGTTGTACGCTAGTTTTGGTTCTGTACCAACACAGGCCTGAACCCTCTGACCCTACACCTCTCGCTCTTATGTTGCTATGGTAGCGTGTTTTACCTTGGGCCCCCACCAGGTGACGCCCACGTGCAGAGCATAGTCGCAGCAGACGTTTGGATCTGCAGAGCTGCGGCACTTTTCGTACGCGTCGATCAGAGACTCGTTCTTCTCCGGCAAAACGTGTGAGATCACCATCGTGGTCCCACCGGCCAGAGCCGCCTGCGCAGACACAAGGTTATTTGTATAGCTCAGTTCTTTGAGGTCAGGGATGAAGTTTAAAGCATGGTTATGTTACGCAAACATTTAAGTTCAAGATGTTATTGTTGGTTTTTAAGTCTCTTCACAACCAGAGAGACCAGAGAGAGAGACCAGAGAGAGAGACCAGAGAGAGACCAGAGAGAGAGACCAGAGAGAGACAAGAGAGAGACCAGAGAGAGACAAGAGAGAGACCAGAGAGAGTAATCAGGGGGTTGTAGAACTGATGAATCAGCAGGAGACAGAAGCAGCAGTGTCTGGAGCTGCTATTGTCTCCGAGCACAAAGGACTCAACACAACGTTTTGCAGCGTTTGGCAGCGGTTTTCAGCAATCGCTCACGGTCTCCTTGGAAACGCCTTGAGGTATGGCATATGGGGGAGAAGGAGACTAGGGGTAAATTAGGGTAAAAGATAGTATCACATCCACTTATAGTGTCTAGGATCACAGCAGTAGTTTGTCTCAAAGCAAAAGATTTTAAATTAATCTAATAAAACAAATTGATCAGGCTGTAGCCGACTCCAGGACTGAGGCTGTAGACCCAGGACTGAGGCTGTAGACCCAGGACTGAGGCTGTAGACCCAGGACTGAGGCTGTAGACCCAGGACTGAGGCTGTAGCTGAGGTTTCTTGGATTATTTTCAAACATAATGTAGCAATAAGGCCAATGAATAAGTTGCTGTGTTCTTGAAGGTTATGAATATGCAAAAAAAAAAAAAAGGATTAAATAGATTTTTTGATTAAATACTGTAAGTTCCATCTTTACCCCTGTCTGTGTAAAAGCATGTATCGCGTTTCAATAAGAGAAAGGGAAGCGATTGATACGAGGAGAAAGAAAACCTCCTGTGTAGATATAACCCTCGAGTCCAGGTTGAATCAAGGTCTGGAACAGCTGCTTAGTCAGAGAGAAGTCATGATTTTGGCCTCAGGGTCAGACATACTTTAAAGACACAGGCTAATGTGGCTAACCCAGGCTTTGTGAGACCCAGTGAGAGACCAGAGAGACCAGAGAGAGACCAGAGAGAGACCAGAGAGAGACCAGAGAGACACCAGAGAGAGACCAGTAAAAGAACAGAGAGACAAGAGAGAGGGAGAGGAACCAGTTTGAGAGACCAGAGAGTGGGAGACGAGATAGAGACCAGCGAAAGACCAGAGAGAGATCAAAGAGAGACCCGTGAGGGAGGGAAACCAGAGAGAGAGAGAGAGGAGATAGAGAACAGTGAAAGACCAAAGAGTGAGAGACCAGAGAGCGAGAGCCCAGAGAGAGAGAGACCAGAGAGACCTGCATCAGAGCGTAGAGCTCACCTTGGTGCCGCTGTAGAAGTCGTCAGCTGTGGTGGCGTTCATGAAGGTCTGGTCCAGGTGCACGCTGGTGTCGATGCCACCTGGTAGCACCAGTTTCCCTGTGGCGTCGATGACCTTGGCTCCTCCTGGGATCATCAGCTCCTTGCCGACCTGCTGGATGATCCCGTTCTCCATGTACACATCGGCCTCCTGCGTGATATCATCGTTCACCACCTTCCCACCTTTTATCAGGACGCGAACGATTGGGGTCGAGTTTGTGGACATGACGACGGGTCGGGATCTGAGGAGAGAGGGGAAAGAGTAAGTAATCTTTATTAACAATTGCTGTTACATTTGTCTCTCACGCCACACAGAGATGGAGCAGGTCGCCCACAGGAGGTGCACGTCAGACCTATTGTACATGTTTTTAGCGGTAGGGGAAACCGAAGAACCCGAAAAACCTATGCAGACACGAGGAGAACGATGTGAAATTCACACAGAAAGGTCTGGAGGTGGAATCAAAGCCAGAACCTTCTTGCTATGAGGCACAAAGAAGAAGTGGCGAGATGGGAGAAGTGAGAGGTTTGTTTATGGTCTGGTTTAGCTCTGGGAATCCAGTGTCATTTATGTTTCATTTTAATTATTTGACTTCAAAACACACATTGTTTTAGTTATTCCTGAAGTGCTATGGACTGTGTTACGAGGAGAGGATGAGGACATATGGTTTTAGACAGATGGTCAGACAAGTGCAGTTACCGGTTTCTGTGAAAGCGGAGGTCGTCTGAGCAATGGCGCCTTGAAACAAAACACAAACTGAACACGACTTCAGATGGAAAAAAAACATTTATACTAGAAGGAGAGTCGTTTGAAAGTTCCCAATTATAATCAGTGACTAGAGAGAGACCAGAGAGAGACCAGAGAGAGACCAGAGAGAGACCGAAGAGAGAAAGACCGAAGAGAGAGAGACCAGACAGGCCAGAGTCAGAAAGAAAACAGTTATAACAGAAGTTTAAAGTTCCCCATTATAGAGAATTGAGCTCTCGCTCGGCCTACCTCATGTCTGCAGGAGTTTAAAGTCTAAACTTGTGATGTAGCAGAAGTGAAGATGAGGAGAAGCTCTCTCTCTGAACGCTCCAGGCCTCAGTGACCTCAGCCAGTGGCAGTCTGTGCCATGACCCCCCTACCCCCCGGCTCTGGACCAATCAGAGAAGACGGACCAGGACAATGGTAAACACAACAATAGGAGAACTCTCACTATTGGCCTTTCAGACGGAGACATGGTTTATAGAGAGTGAGTTTACAGAGGATAAGAATACAGAGTAAGTTCAAGAAAATGCACTAAATTCTTCTGAATTATCACACTGCTCGGGAAGAGATCTGGTCTCGTAATGTTCCCTTTGGCAATTTCTGTTCTAAGATGTCTCTGGCACCAGGAGAACGGCACCAACATGTCACAGCTGCTTGAAAATCTCTGAGCCGCAGGAAGCAGAGACTGATGGTACTTCCTGGTTCTTGTCAGGACTCGAGGATGAAGCACATACACCTCATATTGATTATAAAGTTCAGTTTATAAAATCCTGAAGTTACAGTAATAGATATAAAGATTAGATTCATAATTTGAATGATACAAAAACAGAAGACGAAGGCAGTCTACCCCAAACATGATACAGGTAATTAAGCAGTGGTAGCTTCTTTACAATTGTTGTCTCATTAAAAGAACCTCCTAAGCCAGGTACAAAAACAGTTCTTCCTTCTGTCTGTGTTGATGATAATGGAGTGGACCAGTACAAGACGCCTGCCTCCTCCAGTGTGTGTGTGTCTACTGTCTGTGTGTGTCTACTGTCTGTGTGTGAGTCTGAGTGTCATTGTTGAACCAGTCAGACACAAAAGCTCTGTCTCCTTTTGTGAAACTGCAAGATTCACCAAGTCACAAGTTCACTGTTTATTTAGAAACAATACCTTGTCTTAAAGAGTGTGTGTGTGCGTTCGTGTGTGTTTGTTGCAAAACATCATCAAAACTAGTGAAGAAGTAGTTTAATCAATTGTCTTTAGTTATCTAACATTACTGAACTGTTTTTAAGCAGATCCAGATCCAGAAACTACATGCCTAACAACACATTTATAAAACCACAGTGGTTTTATGTTGTCAGGCATGTAGTTCAGTTGGAATGGTCTAAAAATGTTGAACTCATACGTGTGTTTGTGGTAACAGGTTTGCAAAAAAGGGCAACAGGGTAACAGTGGCTCAGTTGGCAGAGCATTGGTCTTTGGGCCTGAAGGTTGTGGGTTTGATCCCACCACGAGATCTTCTCCACCGACTCTCACTAATGTCTGCTGTCGTTGTGTCCTTGGCAAGACACCTTTTGCCAAGGACACAACGGGGCGGCTGCGGCTGTAAAGTGCCAAACTGCCGTTGTGTCCTTAGGCAAGACACTTCACCCCCATTGCCTAGAATGAGTCTGGTGTGTGTGTGAATGGTTGGTGGTGGTGGGAGGGGCCGATGGCACATACTGGTTGCCTCGCTTCTGTCAGTGTGCCCCAGGGCAGCTGTGGTTACAGTAGTAGTTTATCACCACCGTGTATGGGTTGATGTATAAATAATGACATGTAAAGCGTCTTTGAGTGTCCAAAAAAAGCGGTCATACCTGGTCATAGAATTATAGCTGTCTGACTCAGAAAGAGTATGTTAGTGTGCTCTTTTTTGGAGTTTCCAAAGTGATTGTAGAGAAGTTTTGTAATTGCATCTCTATAATAATACTATCTCTCACACTTGAATATACAGTACTTTAGTCTTGCTTCTTTATTATGTTGAAGTTAGAGATGTTTTGTCGTTTTAGTGTAGAGTTATTGTTCATTTATCTTCTTCTCATTCCTACTGTTCTGTAACTGCTGACGCAACACTGACATTTTCTCTCTGTGGGATCAATAGAGGATCTCTTCATCTTTATCTGGATTAAAACCGTGCAGATGAAAATGAAACATATTCTTAAATTTAAAGCGGCTAAATAAGACAGTTTTCTACCTGGACAGAAAAACTGTTTCAGATTTGTATCAATAAAACTCTTTTAACATATTCTACAAAGACATAAAGATGAACCTACTTAATAAACTTAAAACTTAAAAACAGAGTCCAAACACTGTATTCCACCAAAGATAAGTCTGACTTTGTAATGTTACACCTCATAAGCCACTTTCTACAACCCAGGATCTTGTAAAAATATACCACTATATTAACCATTACTGTTATTATTATTACTATTACTATTACTTCCTCCCATATAAAACGCTATGAACTCAAACCTCCCATTGTGCCACAGAGAAGCCCTGGTTTTGCTGCGTAACGGTGCAATCCACTGTGACTTGTGCGTTTTTGACAAAGGAGGAGCTTTCGCCACGCGGCTTCTGAGTTTACCGCGACCCACAAAGCGATTACCGGTCTGCAAATCCTCCCCACACCCAGGCGTCTCCTCCCGCTCTGATCTGAGCCACAGAACGGTGCTAAGAAGGCGCTACAATATCCGTGCGTAAAGCGGAGAGGGACCCGGGGTGAGGGCGTGCGTATGGGCGGTGGAGATGGCATCACTGATACAAAACCCTGGACCAGACAAGCCCACGGAAGCAGAGGGGGCGTGGGAACAAAGTCTACCCCACACAACTGCTTCTTAACCTAGGATAACCGCGCGCGTAAAGGCGGTAAAGTGGTGGGTACCTTAAGGGGGGTATGCGCGCTGCTCTCCGGTCTCTCTCTCGGGCAGGTCTGGCTCCAGGGCCGGGTGTGGGCTGCAGTGTGGCCGGTGTAGAGGCTGGTGATGCGCGGGTGCACTTCCAGGGAGGATCCGCAGCAGATGGAGTCAGGCCTAGGAGCAGCCGGCAGCATCACGGTGGCCAGGGCACCCGCAGCAGAGAGGAGAGATCCGAGGGAGAGTTTCACAGTAAAATACACAATATAATAACAATTGCTGCGACGAGACGTGAGAAGAGTTGGCTGCAAAACGTGAAATCTGCAGAGATAATCTTGAAAAGGTTCTCTTTGGGGTGTCTCTGTCTCTCTGGTCTCTCTATTATAATAACTCCAGTTTAAACTTAAACTTAAACCTGCTCGTCAAATACAATACAATACACAATACAATGTATTCTTGTATAGCCCTAAGTCACAACAGAAGTCATCTCAGAGGACTTAACAAAACCATTGAAATCACCAACACAGATCAGAGAATCAACAGTTAAAACAAATGAAAAATATAAAGCACACACAAAAAAATTGTCCATACATGTTGTAGAATGTTAAAGTGTCCTGGATCCTTTTTGTTGGACTGTCTAACAAGACCCTCCCGCAAATATGTGACTAAACTAAACAGTATAAATAAATGGCTTGAATGATTCTATGTGCTTGATTGTCTAATGACGTTTTGTTTTGTTCCGTCCTTATGTGCAAAAAAAACAAAAAAAAAACAGATTTCCATAAAAAATGTTGCTTTATGTCACAGTTCAGACACTTCCTTATGAGTAACCGAGATATTGACCTTTAATGTTGGAGAGACCTTCAGACAAATACAATTTCTGGACTCTGATGCACTGCCAATTTCTGTGGTTTGAAAGAAAGAAACATAACTGGAGCAAGGGAATGTTTGGTTTTATATCACTAGTTTTTGTGTACTTTGGCATCAAATCTTTAGCTGAGCGTTTTCAGACAAAAGAGAAAAAGAGAGGACCACCCTCAGAAAATCAGCTCTTGGCCCAAAGGAGGAGGAGGAGGAGGAGAGACAGACACACACATGGTTGAATTGCACCTGTTCAGACTTCCTGTGCGCGCGCTCCGTCTCGCGAACTTGACAGATGTTATGTTTGCAATCAACCAATGAGCAGTGACGCACGGTGACGCAGGGAGTGTCCAGTGTGGGTTAATTATGATGAGATAGAATCATTGTTGTAAGTCTGGGCTCTCCGATTCTTAACACTGCAACAAATGTGGAACTGGTAAGCCCCTGTGGCCTCAGTCTGTGATTATGTAAAACTCCCGTGGCTCAT
Organism: Knipowitschia caucasica; assembly: GCA_964034765.1. NCBI lineage: Eukaryota > Metazoa > Chordata > Actinopteri > Gobiiformes > Gobiidae > Knipowitschia > Knipowitschia caucasica. Next base: position 17,494,053 of record OZ035834.1, read on the forward strand.
TAAAAGAATTACGATTTTTTGGCAATCTCTCCGAAATTATGAATGATTGTTCTCACTGGTTTCTCTCTCCATGTGGCCTTTCTCTGGTCTCTTTCTGTTTTTCCCTCTCGACTCTCTCATGTCTCCCTCTCTGGTCTCTGCTCTCCTCTCCTCTCCTGTCTCTATCTCTTCATAGCAGTACCCCTTCTTACACCCCCCAAGCCCTCATCCACACAACTCAACAGAAACAAAAATGACAGAAATCAGACTTTTTGCACCAAAACCATGACGTTTATTCAAGTGTTCTCCAGCACAAATACATACAAAGCCTCTATCTTCTCTGGACACAAAACAAAATGGAACTGTCCGAGGGATGCTACATCATACTGTGCCAAAGAAAAAGAATTTTTTTGATTCACATGAGCTTTTGATTATCAGGGAAACCAACAGACTGTATATAAGGACTGGCAGAGTGTGACATCACCACTGTGTTAGCTCTAATGCAGGAGAAGCCGTTTTAAATATAAGCTAGCTGGAGTGAATTTCCTCATAAGGATGGTGAAAAGTATGTCTAGAATTGCTCAAATTAGGCAAAATGAATATGTATTTGATCACATTCTGACTGCCTTAAAACAAGATTTGCCAATGGGACAAAGCAAAATGATCTTGTCTTACATAGATAGAAGAAATATTTGCAAATCTTGTTGTAACACAGTCAGAATGTGCTCAAGTTAAAAACAATTTGCAGTGTAGTGTTAGTCTTAAGGTGAAAAAAGCCATAAGCTAGCTGGAGCCAATTTCCTTTTATGGGCATTCATTCTGATGGCTGTGACAGTGGCAGATGTGTTGCTACCATGGTTGCTATGGCAAGCTGGAGTTTTCCTTGCAAATTAACATAAATCCATATAAGGTTCATATTTGGATTTTCACTATCAAGATATTAACTCCAGGATCAGAGAGATCCACAAATGATGAGTTTGACACAAATGTTTACTTAGCTAGCAAAGTAAATCAATGTGAGTCAACCATGGATCTATTAGGAGTCAACAAGAGACAGAGCACTTCCTTATTGGGCTTCACTGAGCTAACAGCTTAGCATTGTCCATCTGTATAAAGTCTGTGGCAAAAAGCAGAGTCCAAAATGGCGGGTTTATCACAGCGTGGAATGGTAAGAAGCACGGCGTGTTGAGTTTACGTTGCTGGGAGTAAAGGTATTTTTTCTCACACGACTTGATCCCACACAAAGCACCGACTACAGCACTGGCTAGTCTAAAACAGTATAGCAGACCGTTCATTTCAAGTACAAAGTTATTATGTGTTTGTGGATACATGAAGCAGTGGAGAAACCAGAAACCTAAGTGGAGAAACCAGAAAACAAAAGCAGTCCAGACTTTCTGCTGACAGAGCTACGACCATGGATTCAGAAAGTGTTGGGACAAGGAAGCAGCAGCAGACCATGGTTTGCAACTTTAAGAATTTCACACACACATTTCAGTATTTCAGCTACAAATCTATGGGAAAAGAGAGACCAGAGACTACAGAGAGAGACCAGAGAGAGAGAGAGAGACTAGAGAGAGACCAGCGACCAAAAAGAGGGACCAGAAGGAGACCAGAGACTACAGAGAGAGTTTAGAGACCAGAGAGATATTAGTGGGGACTAAAGTGTGTTCTATGGTTCCATTTGTATATTGATGCCAAACTCAATATTGTAATGATACATTCTTTTATGTTTTTTCAGACAGAATCTAGAATTATTTTTATTGCAGACCACGTCACACCAATGGCACACACTTCCCTGGTCCCAACATTTCAAATCCGTGTTGTACATTTGTCGATTATTACGTGTTTAATAATAGCACCATTTGAAACACCTACATTTCCTCTGAACGTAAAAAAGCGGGTAAAGCTGTCCATAAACAACATCTGGATTCACTCGACCAACGAAAAACGGTATAAAACCAAACCAAAAAACTTTCCTACATCTAAACGCAATTTCATTTTCCTAAGATGCGTCTAATTGAATGATATATATTAGGAAAGAATTACATTTGTAGATCTCATACAAAATGACAATTGGAAAGAAAAAACAAGAGATATGTACAATCGTATGTACACATTAAAATTGGGAGAAATCACACACATGGTTTGATGATAAGGAACTTAATGGCGAGAGTGAACCTGACCAGCCATAAGAAGGTTTTAAATATTACAAATGGATTTTGTGTGAATAAAAATGTTGTAACTCGCAGCGCTGAGGCCTGGACCTGAGCAGAGAGAGCACATTACCCCTGTGCTGGAGTCACTTCACCGGCTCCCAGTCACGTTCAGAGTTCGTAATGTGATTTTTTATTTATGCTTGCTTTTAATGTCCCACTGGGAGAAACCCGGTGTGTGTGTGAATGGTTGCCTCACTTCTGTCTGTGTGCCCCAGGGCAGCTGTGGCTACAGTAGTAGTTTATTACCACAGTGTTTGGAATGAATGAATAATGACATGTGAAGTGTCCGAAAACCGATGCATAATTAGTATAACTTTTAATAACATTAGAGGGGAAGAAACTTGATGGATGGACCCTATGTCTCTCAGTTTGGATTACTTTGTAAGTCCTAAGTTGTTTTCTTGTTTAGACCCTGTAACTTGATGTTGATAAGAGTACGACAACAGAGAGTCATTGGTGCCTGTCTATCCACCAGGGGGCAGTATTTCTGTCTCTACACTCAGTATTATCAGTCCATGTGGCTGGCCAGGTTACGGGAATAAGGTCACTTAAAATCATTTTAAATTAGATGACAAATTCTTAAATAGCTTATAGTCATTAGTTAATATCTTTAATTCTTTGAGTGCCGATATTTTCATCAACACTTTGTCAGTTTTTTGTTCCGACAAACGTTATAAATTCTCGTATTTTTTTGATGAATTTGTATCCATACTTTGGATCTGTTTAAAATAGTGTGTGTTTGGTGGAAGGTGGCAGAGAAACTATGACATAAAACACAATTCCCTCTGTACAATCTTCAGCAATAGACATTCTCAACACACTGCAAAAAGGCTTATCTTCAATTCAGGATTCTGTTCTCAATTTGCGGCAAAAAAAATATGACATAGGCTTTGAAAATACATGTTTTTGTTGTGACTTCATTCAAAAATTTCCTTAAAGCAGTAAAATATAAAAAGGAGGCAATGCCAACAATCTGGAACTATTTCCTGGATTCAAGACAAGACCATAGACTGTATAAAAGAGTGTGACATCACCATAGTGTTAGCCTCAGTTTTAACATAAGCTGAACCCAATTTCCTTATATGGGCGTGTGCAAAATAAAAAGAGACACACACAGAAAGAAAGAGACAGAGACACATACACGTTACACTTCCAAGTTGAGCAGTGTTCACTCCCATTTTCCAGAGTAGAAAGTCGGAATTTCTGAGGTCGCACAAACATGTCATTTCCCTCGTGAATGAAGGCCTCTGATCAATCCTGATACGACTTGTGTCTGGATTGGATGAAACGGTTACTGGGAGGAGATTACTTTTACATGTAAACCAATAGGAGACAGAGAGAGATGGAGCAACACTTCATGCATGATCCCTTCTCTATTGCTTCTCTGCTGCTGGACACCTGAATTTCTCCTACGGGGGATCAATAAAGTATCTATCTATCCATCTATTGGGCATTGTTGAGCTAGCAAGATAGCATTGTACATCTATATACAGTCTATGGACAAGACATTACATTTTTGCAGTGGACAGACAGAAACCGGGGCTGCACAACTATTAAAAACCTTATATATTGTTGGCCATTTAAGAATCTCAAAACGTACAATTTCCTTATGTTGCCATAGCGACTCATGGGCAATAACTGTGCAGCCCTAGTTCAAACTTCATGAAACTTTATGAACATAAAAACAAATTAAAACAGTTACACACAGCTGTACAACTGATACATTTCACACAAGTCATTTCTCTGCTCTAAAGGGAACAGCCCTAAATCATTACAAAATCATGACACCAAAATTGTTCACATCAATAAAACCACATGAAACAATAGCTTTAAAAAAACACATACAAATCAAAGAAAGCATAGTATAAAAAAGTGCTTTATAATGTCGATAAAACAGCACGAAAAGTTATAAAAAGTTGAATTGTGACCAGGCGCTGTTGGGTTTCTGAGGATTTGACAGTGCGGTCATTACAGTAATATCGTATTGGTCTAAAGTAGAAAAAGTGTATTAAAAACAGCGAGAAACTGCATTTCCCATGAGGCTTTGCAGGTCCAGAGGCAGTGAGCACCATGTTCTTAGCTGCAGCAGAAGACAGATATGTGAGAACGCTACAGATTATTATGTTAGCACCGGGTTTTAAAGGTCCAGGAAGGCCTCATTCACACCGACCGATAGACACGCTTCAGTTTGAGTTCTGAAACCCAGCTGGCCAGACTCCACCCAGGCCCTCAAGTCCAGTCTCATGCTGAGGACTGGACTGGTGGAGGCTGGTGTGGTTCTGCTGGGTTGAAATAAAAACCTGCAGCCACTCTGGTCCTATCTGGAGCGGTTTGAAGACCACTGGTTTAAGGGTGTCCTGTAAATCGCTGATAGACATTCCTCCTTGTAATGAGTTGTTCTGGTCCCAATGTTTGTCTACTTCCTGTCCCTGCTCCAGTCTCTTTCTCTAAAACATGTTGTACTTCAGAGACCCTCGACTTCCATCTATCTTCGAATAATTCCTATCTTGTCTGCTGCAGTGAAAATGTTTGTCTGCTGCAGTGAAAAACTCTACAGTTACGTGTTTAACTAGTTACTTATTTAACTACAGCTATATACATTTACATGACTGCCAGATGTCCTTTGTCACTCAGGATCCTGACATTTGCAAGTAGGATTCAGGAAATTTGGACTTTAAAGCCTGTTCTGGTAGTCATCTGATTCATAGATCTGTAGTTATAATCGTAACTGTGGCAGACGGAACGCAATGATTTGAAAATGGATAAAAGTTGAGACTAAAAACCTGAAGACCTCAAACTGAAGCAAGTCCATGAATTGGGAGCGAACGAAGAGAATGCGTAATGCCACATGGGAAGTGCAGTTAGAGCGCCACCAGTAGAGCACCGTGTATCATTACAGTAGTACCATATTCACGTGAGTAGAAGCAGTAAAACCGAGGTATGTGACATGTGCGTTAAGAGACGATGCTGAACACTGGTCTATCACTGGGACTGACCCACGGGCCCCATGCAAGCTTTAATTGGGCCAGAAATGCCTTGTGGGCCGCGTCTTGCCATGGTCTAAAATTAGGGCAAAACATATATGTTTACAGTTGAAACTATTGAAAATGTATTTCCGTATTTATTTAATGTATAATGTGACAAGCAAAGTAGGATTTTAATCTCCGATAAAATAGCAGCTAGAACTAGCTTCTTTGGAAAGGAAATCTATTGGGATAAAACATTTTAAAGTGTACTTATAGCAACATTTCTACATATAATTTGAAAAAAAAGATTAGAAAACCGTGTGGTGAGGCTTCAGCATTGTCTCTGGAAACGCATCTCGCACCGACAAAAATCAACAATCCTTGAACGTAACACTGCTAAAAAGGTCAAATGATACATCACCATTAAATAGAATAAAAATTACAATTCAAAATATGAGTCATAATAATGTGGCGTCTACTTTAACATCGGAAAAAAACGCTCCCAGAGGGCAGCTGCGGCTCGAGGCTCAAGGCTGTAACAATAGTTGTACGTGTCGTGGTTACTTAGAGTTAGTGTCGCAATCTAAGTCTGGGAAGTTTAAAGAATAGACTTCAAATTTCAGAAATAGTTCATACAAAGGCTTAGAGTGGTCTGGTCTGGATCAGAATGCAAGAATAATGCAGTTAATTGGCATATGTACAAATCTGCAAGTGTTTAAACGTCACTAAACTTTAAAGACTTATGAATCTCCAAGCTAAAGATGGGGTACTAACTTTCAGTTCCTGGTTTGGTTCTAATCTTCATATATTTTTGACTTCTGTCAAATCTTAAGATCAGATTTCTCCAACAAAAAAGTTAAAAAGTGAGGACCAATCTCACTCAGCGAGCTAGATCTCAGCCCTGGTTGTCAAAAAGTGACTCACAAGGCTTAAGTACCCCAGCTTTAACTATGTTTTAGTGAATAATTATTATGTAGTCTAACCAGTCATATGGGCAATAGGTAGTATGGTTAAAAGTAGCTTTGTTGACTAGAAGTGCTTATTTTTGGGTCAAATATTATAACAGCCTAATTGCAGAAAACCAAACCAGACCAGAAAAAATACAATATTGACTTCTGTTTTCTAGAACTCAACAGAGTAAAGTTGTGTTTGTGCTTGGTCCAATTGAAGTGGACTTTCGGCTCAACTCACTTCATTTGAATCAGGTTGTTTTGTAGTGAAGAATGGTCTAAAATTCCCAGACTTGTGGTTGTGTTTGCGGCTCACGCGCAGGAGAAGTAATCTTTGAGAGGAGCAAACAGGTGTCTGATGACGGGGACGCTCCAGGACCGTCCCAACAGTCTCTGACGGGACAAACGACTCATGTTGGAGACGTCTGTGTAGTGGATGGGGAAGCCAAATATCCTGTGGGGGAAAGGAGGGGAGAGAGGGAGGAGGGTGGAGGAGAGAGACAAAGGAGAGGATAAGGGGCATGGAGCGGGAGAGAGAGGGAGAGAGCGGCAGAGAGACAGTGGAGGCAAGAGACAAAGAAGGGGACAGGGGGCATGGAGACAGGATAGAGGGGAGAGTGGGGGGTGTGGGAGAGAGAGAGGAGAGAGTGGGAGAAAGGAGGGGAGAGAGGGAGAGAGACAGAGGAGTGGACAAGATGTGTAGGGGGGGGGGTTTGGGGAGAGGGAAGAGTTGGAGGGAGCGGTACGGAGGATAGAGAGGGGAAAAAAGAGTGGGAAAGCAAGAGAGGAGGAGAGAGGGGGAGGAAGGGGGAAGAAAGAGAGAGAAGAGAGAGGGGGGAGAGGAGGATAGAGAGAAGGAGAGGGAGAAGATAGAAAAGTTAGAAATAAGGTAGAAGCAAGGTTTATTTCTTACATTCTCAAAGCAGGTGTATTTGTATAGCACAGTTTATACACAAGGAAACTCAATGTGCTGAAACCAGTGGGGGCGGGTTAATATTTTCAGTATATGGCGGAAACCATACAAGAAATAACAACTTAAATATATAATCCCTCATTTGCTGCAGAGAAACAGAGCTATTTTTAACCTGAATTTGAACATTGTCAGAGAAGAAGTCTGTCTCACATTTTCAGGAAGACCAGAGCCAGTTGGGGTTGGCTCTCGTCTCTGGTTGGTGTCTCGCTCTTTCTGGTCTCTCTCTGGCTCCTATTGACTTCCATTTAAAAGTAAAATGCTCAGTAGCGTTTGTGTCACACTCCTGTCCCCTGCAGGTGGGGGACAGGAGTGTTCTGGACAAATATGTTGGATCATGACTGTCACCTTCTGCAAGATACTGTCCAACCTGGAGAGCAGTTTCAGTGACAGACTTATTTTAATGGAGCTAGCGCGTCAGCATTGTCCATCTGTATACAGTATATGTTAGCATTATCAGTCTATGTTAGCATTGTCCATCTGTATACAGTATATGTTAGCATTATCAGTCTATGTTAGCATTGTCCATCTGTATACAGTATATGTTAGCATTATCAGTCTATGTTAGCATTGTCCATCTGTATACAGTATATGTTAGCATTATCAGTCTATGTTAGCATTGTCCATCTGTATACAGTATATGTTAGCATTGCCCATTACAGTCTCTCAAAGTTCCACTTGTGCTTCTGTTACCTCTCCATCTCGGTGCACCACAGGATATCCTCCTTGTCGTTCATGAAGACGGGAAAGTGTTGGTCTTTTCCCTGTTTGATGGAGTTGGCGCGAGTCGTGATCGTCCGCACTTTATTGAACTGAAAAACAAAAACAAACACTTGGTTATCTTTGTTATCATGGTGGTTGAGGAAGAGCAGGTACCAACTTTATACCATGCAACATTTACTGCTACTTTAAGTGTCTTGCCCAAGGACACAACGACAGCAGACATCAGTGGGAGTCCTGAAGTAGGTCTTTTTGGTGGGCTCAAACCCACAACCTTCAGGCCAAAGGCCAATGCTCTACTAACTGAGCCACGGTCACCACTAAAGTTGCATTTTTAAGCTTTAATTGACAGTAGTGTTTGTACCTTTGCTGTGCGTCCGTGCTCTAAACAGTCCTGCAGATCCAGGTGGTCTGAGCTGGAGGCCGTCAGAGGCCTGAGGAAACATCACACACCAATATTCACTTTACAGAAGACTCTTTAAGCATTAATCATTGTAATGAGACTTTGGCATTTCCTTGGCATTTTGGAATGGGAAATAATGTATGGATAAATATGTACAGAAGATAAACGTGTAATTCCCCACTTCCACCACCAGAGAGAGATGTAGAATTATCTATATTTTTTCAACATCAAACATTACATGGAGCCAACCCAGTGTACGGTTGTAAATAACAAGGGTTTATGTTTTATATTTGTACTTTGAGCTACTCTGTACAAGTAATTAGGCCTAAGTCTTGGTCTCAATCTCAATCTAAGTCTTGGTCTCGGTCTTTGATGAGCAACAATGTTGTTCATGTTTAACAGTTACATAGATATTTGTGATGGTAGTCATGTGTGTCTCTGTCTCGTGTGTGTGTGTGTGAGAGAGTGTACGTGCGTGCGTGCTTGCATGCGTGAGCGTGTGTAGAGTTCTGACCGGTTCATCCCTGGCAGGTTTCCCCAGAAGTATCTGGCCCTGTGAGCCGCTGACACTTCCTTAGCATCGATCATCACAGGGTTACACTGCAACACAGGAGTCAGAGGGACCAGCAGGAGTCAGAGGGACCAGCAAAGGGACCAGCAAGACCATAATAAATGTCACAGAGGTGTTGAGTCTTATTTTCCTCCATGTTTGTAATTTGAATACTATGAGTGACATGAAACGCAATAAATCATAGAATCAAATCATAAAATCAAAAACATGTTAAGAATCACAATAATATTGCATTTTGGCATAATTATCGCAGTACTATTCCTCACATTTAACCAGTCCCCAGGCCTGGTTCTTACCTCTAAGAAGCGTGAGATGTCCCTCTTGTCGCTGACGCCCATGGCAACCACGTTCTCAAACAGCCAGAAGAACGGCCGGTCATCTCCGTCTTTGGGTCGCGCCTCGTGAAGCAGACGGTAGAACTCGAAGAAGAGCCTCCCCGTCCCCTCTGCAGACACCACACACGTCAGCACACAGGGGCAGAGAGCAGAGCCATGCATTGAGCCTACCATAGAGACCTTTTCGAGTCGGATTCCCGATGGACAAGTCGTTACAGGGACTTCCTCCGATCACCAGGTCGAATGGGCCCCACTCCTGGATCTGAGAACAACACAAGGTTCATTTTAATGTTAGAGTTGTTCTTTATCGATGCAGAAGGGTCGATGGCAGGGCTCACCAGCCCTTTGCCCACGGGGGCACGTTCGCAAGGACCACAAAAGGTGCCTGTGAAGCATGATGTATAAATAGAATTGGTCACGTAGCCTGTTGGTCCAGTCTTTTGTCGCCTCCCCTTTGCTCAGCGGTTGGCGTTTGGAAAAAAGCAGACATAGACGGACTACGGGCATTTGAGAGGCTGAGCCCTGATTTGATCTTTAAAACAGCCCAAAAACAGGCAATATTCACAGAGATATGAATATTTAGGCAAGAGTCCGGTTTGTGAGAGAGGCAGACCCTTTTGCAGACACATTGGCCTTGTGTGATTGTTTCTATCTTGTTGAGTTAAGCCCTTTGAGTTGTCTTGTCTATGGACTGTGCTATACAAATAACCTTCCTTCCTGGGTCCTTTACTCACGTGTTTCCTGGTGATGGTGCGGACGTCTCCCACGTACATAACTTGTCCCTGGTGTCTGACGAGGCCCACAGTGATGGAGTCTTCACAAACTTCTGACGCCACGTACCTCTGCACCTGGATCCCCAACTCCTGTAGCACCAGCAGCCCTGAGAGGACCATGAAGACACCAGTGAGACCAGGGAGAGACCAGAGAGACCAGGGAGACCAGAGAGAGATACCAGTGAGACCAGGGAGACACCAGTGAGACCAGGAAAACCAGCAAGACGAGAGATACGTTTCTGTATCGGTCCCTCAAACTCAAACAAAAACCAAACACACACATACAATGGACAACTGTATGAAGTCCTCAGAGTCGACTGCTGTTGTGATTCAGTGCAATACATAAACAAATAAAGCAAACCTGTTGCAATGCCATCAAACAGCGACAGCACTCGAATGGGCTTCCTGTCCTCCACCGTTACAGCAGGGAAGAGCTTTGGAGGAGCCTGTAGACACCAGGAACATGTCAGACACCAGGAGTATGTGACACCAGGTGCATAACACTGTTTTAAACTGAAGTTACAAGACATTTCTGCTGAAGAATCTCAATTAGCTAAAGGCTAAAAAGTCAATTTGCTTCAGCGAAAAGTGCAATAAATAAACAGTAAAGCACATGTTTCCAACGAGAAACCGTGCTGTTCAACCGCTGCCCTCTCTCCCTCCGCTGCCATCTCTCCTTCTCTTCACACCATCAGCCTGGCCCCTGACACATGTTGTGGATATTAACCACGTTTCATGTTAAAGCAGGTATTATTTGTTTGTAGCCTCCAAACACCTTTAGTTTTAGCAAACAAGAGCAGGACACGCTTTGTCGCTGCATGATGTGAGCTGCGTAACTTGATTTTGATTGACACTGTCAATGACTGGGACAAAATTACAAACGTAATTAAAATATATTATATTCTCCAAACACAATTTAAAATGTTGTCCTTTAAATAAACATTTCAGGGCTATATATTTGCTAATTTTATTTTTTTCAGTTTTTTTTTGTTTTTTGGAAATGATCTTGCAACCCCCCCCAGGGGTTCCCGCGACCCCCACTTTGGGAACCACTGGAGTAGAGGACAGTACAGTAGAATAGAGAAGAGTACAGTAGAGTAGAGTAGAGTAGAGGACAGTACAGTAGTGTAGAGAGCAGTAGAGTAAAGTAGAAGACAGTAGAGTAGAGTAAAGTAGAAGACAGTAGAGTAGAGTAAAGTAGAAGACAGTAGAGTAGAGTAAAGTAGAAGACAGTAGAGTAGAGTTATCTTACAAAGTCCTGGTCGTGGTTGTTGGCGAAGAACCTCTGTAGGCGACAGGGCCAGTCCTGGCGTCGCTGCAGGAGGCCCCAGAGGGAACAGGCCCCACACATGAAGCAGTTCCAGGGGTCCTCCTTTATGGCAGCCAGGGCCGCTCCGGGGCCCACCAGCAGGTCTACACACTCTACACAGAAGCAGCTACACACACACACACACACGCGCGCGCGCGCACACGCACACGCACACGCACACAGGCACAGCCTCAGAACACAGGGCTCTAAATCTGATGTTATCTTTCAAATCATAATCAATTGTTTCATATATGCCCGATTCCTGTTTCTCTGTGGCCCTATGTCCTGTTTCCGTCCACAAACTGTATCCCATCTCCCTCTATGAATGAGTTTTGTATTGTAGACTGCTGGGCTGTAAAATGTATACTTTTTCCTTTGAATTATTACTTAATGTGTTTAGGATTAAATGGTTGGAGAATTGTAAATGTTGTAGTTGTTTTCTCAATACAACTTTAAAACAATGTATGACATAACACTACATTGCACTACATTAGCTCAGACTCTCTGTGGGGGCCACTCTGACATTAGACTTGTACGTCCACTAGGGGCCATAAAACAAAGTATTGTGGGCCGGAGATGGCCTGTGGGCCACATGTTGGTGATGAAGCACAGACCGACAGCAGCTGTTGTTTCCGCACATGAGCACTTCTCTCCCTCCGCAGCAGATGGTGCAGTACGACTGGTATCCGTCATCATCGTACTGGTACGCACACTCCAGGAAGCAGTTCTGAAGAGGACAGAAGTACACACACATTCAATTCAAGTCAATTTATTAGTGTATCGCCATAAATCATAACATCAGTAGTCTCAAAGGATTGGTCAGTTGTCGATTCCTCAACAACAGATCAGAGAATCAAACAGTTCACAGGAAATGTTATAATAACAAACACATCAAAGCCATTGGTTCATAGATGACACACACACACACATATAGATACACACACTCACCTTACAGCTGTGACACATTCCTCCAGAGAACAGAGGATGTTCCAGAGACACATTCAGACTCCCACAGGAAATACACATGTCTGAAACACACAAACACAACATGTATAAGTTTATGTTGTACACTAATCTACAACAATCATAACAAACTGCATCAAAATCACATTATAACAGACCAGTCCGGTCTCTGTTATAGTAAGTTTAGAGTTTCTGTTTGATTTAAGTTATTGGGCGATTGAGGATCATATACAGTGTCATTTCTCAAAAAGAGTCGGAAGAAAAATCAAAATGTGTATGTGTGCCTTCCCCATACACATTTTTAACCCTTTATAATCAAGGACGACGAGACCTGAGGACGAACACATCTGACTCTGGTTCTGGTTCATGGATACCGACCAGTGTGAATTTGCTCTCACTTCTGTGTTAGAAGTTAGGGTTAGGTAAATTAGGGTCCGTCCAAGTCCTCAAACATTAGTTTATGTCCTCAAACAGGAGTGATGATAGTCCCTATGCAGCCTTTTGCAGCTTGTTGTAATGCTGACCACGGAGAAGCCTCGCTCCTTGATGGAGAATATGTGCGTCTTCTGTTGTAGCTCGGAGTGGGCCTCCCGCACCATCAGCTCCATCTAATGCCACTTTTTTAGACGTGACAAGCCCAAAAAGAGCTGGTAACACGGTCTGTAGCTGTCGCTTGTTGTTTGCCTTTTCTCTACAACATTCAGGTGACGTCAGCTACGTCTCTGTTCTGTTTGGTGCATGGCTAATTTGCATAAATTATAAGTAAATTACATTTTGAGGATTAGACATTGATCTTATTACGGACAGTAATACATAATATTATATAATTCAATAGAAATATATGTTTTATTCTTATTTTATATTCATTGTAGGAAATTTGAGACCCCCCCAACTTTTAGCTTTTGAGGCTTTCAAGGGGTCTGATAGCGTAATCAGGGGGGTCGGACCATCCCAGACCCCCCATTTATCGCACTATGTATCCAACAGTTTTCACTGAGCGCATGTGTGACACTGACCTTCGATGGTTCTGGTTTTCTGTCGGACTTCATAAACCAGTCGCTCTGGAAAAACACAAGTCATTATTGCCATCCTCCTCGGACTGGTCTGGGTCTGGTCTGAGTCCGACCCTGGTCTAGGTCTGGTTTTAGGACTGGTTCTGGTCCTCGGCCCAGGTTTGATCCTGATCTGGGTGTGGTTCTGATCCAGGTCCTGTTCTGGGTCTTGATTAAGGTCTGGTTTGGTTCTGATACTTGGTCTGATCCTGGCTCTTGTTATGCCCCTGGCCTGGCTCGGGGTCTTGGTCTGGTTCTGTTCCAGGTTCGAGTCTGGCCTTGTGCTGGGTCTGGTCCTTGACCGCATCTTGATCTGGTTCTGGCCCTGGTCCATACTGGGGTTTTGATCCGTTTCGGGATTCTGGCCTTGGTCTGGCCCTGGTCCATGTCTGGGTCTAGTCTCACCTCTGGTCCTCTTGTCCATAAGTAATTTTGGTCTGGGTCTGGTCCTGCCTCTGCTCCTGGTCTCATCCCTGGTCCTGGTCTCACCTCTAATCTCACCTCTGGTTCTCTCCATCAATTTTTTGGTCTGGGTCTAGTCCTGAACTTACCCCATGGTCCTGGGTCTCACCTCTGGTCCTGGTCTTGGTCTCACCTCTGGTCCTAGTCTCACCTCTGGTTCGGGTCTCACCTCTGGCCCTGGTCTCACCTCTGGTCCTGGTCTCATCTCTGGTCCTAGTCTCACCTCTGGTCCTAGTCTCACCTCTGGTCCTGGTCTCACCTCTGGTCCTGGTCTCATCTCTGGTCCTAGTCTCACCTCTGGTCCTAGTCTCACCTCTGGTCCTGGTCTCACCTCTGGTTCTGGTCTCACCTCTGGTTCTGGTCTCACCTCTGGTCCTGGTCTCATCTCTGGTCCTAGTCTCACCTCTGGTCCTAGTCTCACCTCTGGTCCTAGTCTCACCTCTGGTCCTAGTCTCACCTCTGGTCCTGGTCTCACCTCTGGTTCTGGTCTCACCTCTGGTTCTGGTCTCACCTCTGGTCCTGGTCTCATCTCTGGTCCTAGTCTCACCTCTGGTCCTGGTCTCATCTCTGGTCCTAGTCTCACCTCTGGTTCTGGTCTCACCTCTGGTTCTGGTCTCACCTCTGGTCCTCTCGTCCATCAGATCTTTGGTCTTGTGTTTCGCCAGGAGGCTGCTGTAGTTGTTCTTCCTATGTTTCTTGGGAGGGGGTGGGGCAAAGGCAGACTCAGGCTCCGCCCATATTTCCTCGGTCACTTCCTTATATGGGCTTCTTTCCTCTGACCACAAAGACCAGAAAGAATTTCAGGTTTTTGAACAGAACAGAGACAACCATCTACTCTACTCTACTCTACTCTACTAGTTCTGACTTTTTATATTATAGCCATTCAAAAGGGATAACGCCAGGCCGCACACATGGTTTGATACGTGTTTGTCATATTTTGACTCTCCATCTGCATACAGCCATGATGGGAAAAACACGAATACGGTAAAGGTCTATGATCAGTGAGTGAGTGTCTCTTTTCTGCGTGTCTATTGACATTTACACTGTTTAACTAATCAAATCTGAAGCTAACTTTTGATTCTACACTTTTTTACATAATATGGATTTTGAGCTCAGTTCGTTACACATCGAGGCTGGTGTGTAAAAGGTGCAAAGTGCACCTGTCATTCTTTGGCTCACTCTGTAGGGGGCGCTAATGTTGCAATTTCATGTTTTCCACTTTCAGCTGACCTAGCTGAACAACTGATTCACGTTTGGTGTTAACAAAACTGTGTATGAGTAACAGGAGAAAAAAAAAATGAAAAAAGTCCTCTGCAGCTTTCACTTTGTTAAACTGATCACAAATCTGCAGAAAACTTTTGATGCTATTTATGTTGAAATAATGAGGAACATTTTTGAGACAAATCTGTGAAACGAACGAGGCTAGCTCGTTAATAGGTGAACATTTGGGAGATTATAATGATTGTCATTGCCACGGCAACGCAGTAGCAATTGAAGAATACAACTAATTGACTTTTTAGATCAGAATGTCAAAATACTTTGACAAAACTAAATGTATTTTTGTCTGTGCAAAACGTATGACTTTGGCTCACTCTGTAGGGGGCGCTAATGCTATATTTTCATGTTTTTAACATTCAACTGACGTAGACCCCAGAGTTAAAGAACTGGGTCAAATTTGATGCTAATTGGACTTTGTAAAGTAAGTAAACAAGTAAACGAGAGCAAATTCGAAATTTTCAAAGTTGGGGGAAAAAGTCCAGTTTTACTGCTCCGCTGTTTAACTGTGTTAAAACCACTATTAAGAAAAATAATACCAAAATAGTTTGCAGCTCGTAGACCGTTTAACCGATCACAAGTCTGTGGATAACTTTAGATGCTACGTGTGTTTTTGAGACAAATCTGTAAAACGACCGAGTTGTTGTTCAAACAATGTGTGTGAATTCAAGTTTTTTTCAAATAAACTTGACACGATGACACAGTGGCTGAGTGGCTTGCACTCTCGCTTGTCAGCAAGAAGGTCCTGGGTTCGAATCCCAATCGGAACAGGGCCTTTCTGGGTGGAGTTTGCATGTTCTCCCTGTGTCTGCGTAGGTTTCCTCTGGGTGCCCCGGTTTCTCCTAACACTAAAAACATGCACCAGATACTAAAGAGTAATGGAAACACAACCAGGTAGAGTAGAGCAGAGTAAATAGATAGATAGGTCTGTGGTATAGCAGTGAATAGACAGGTCTTGGGGCCCTCACCCTCAGCCGGCTCCAGGCCCTTGGGTCCCGAAGGCAGGAACCCGCCCAGGGCCCAGTCGATCATCTGTTTGTTCAGGACGTCCATAGATTTGGATTCAGGGTCGTCGCTGTCGGTGCAGGACTTGAAGGATCTGCCTGCTCTGCTGCTCGCCATCTGACACAGATACATTCACATTATTTGCCATCTGCTGTAAAACCACATTAGAATAACTGTACGAGTCCCCAGTGTGCACCAGACAAATACAGGAATAAAACAAGATAATAACAGTTCAGAAACTATCATCTATGTGAAACCAATCAACAAAAACAGTTAAATACAAGAGAAGAGAAGATCATTAAAGTGCTTTGTTCAGACTGAAAGAGACAAGAGAGAGAAAAGAAAGAGACCAGAAAGAGAAGAGAGAAATCAGCGAGAGAGAGATACCAGAGAGAGACCAGAGAGAAACCAGAGAGAGACAAGATAGAGACCAGAGCGAGAGAGAAACAAGAGAGACCGGGGAGAAAGATACCAGAGAGAGAACAAGTGCTTTGTCCAGACTGATAACAGCTGAAAGAAGCTGTTTGCAGATCCAGATGTCCTGCAGGTAACAATATCTTCTGCCAGAGGGAAAAAGCTGGAACATGGCTTTTCAAGGGGCCAGAAGAGTCAATTTTTCTATGGGCTCTGGCAGCTGTGGTTACAAAACTAGCTTATCACCACTGTGTTTGGAGTGAATCAAATAATGACAAGTGAAGCTTTTTTGAGTGTCCTGAAAAGCAATGGATTTTTCCTATTATAATTGTTATAATAAATGCATTGTTATTTTAATGTTCCGAGTTAAACAGGTTCTTGACTGTAGGGTAAAGTTATTAATCAAATAAATATGGACCAATGGCTCTGTGTTTTCATATGTGTTTGTTATCATTGCATTTCCTGATTTTCAACTGTTTGATTCTGATCTGTGTTGGCAAAACAATCAGCTTTGTAATTTTTTCTGAGATAACTACAGTTTTGATTTTGGGCGACACAAAAATAAATGGAATTGAATTGAAACCGGTATGAGTATGAGTGTGGAATTTTATTGTGGTACCTGCAGTACTTCATAGATGGCCTTGCGGTACATGGGCTGTTTGTTGTATGTCGGCTGATGGAAGGCATTTTTGAAGCAGCTTAAAGGCATCAGTTTTTCCACACAAACCTAAAAAACACACAAAGTACAGTGTTTACAGATACAGAATATGTGCATCTGTGTCTATGTCTCAGTCTGTCACCATCTCTGTACGCTGGGGCTGAAAAACACAGCGTTTAAAGAGACCAGAGAGTGAGAACAGAGAGAGAGACCAGAAAGAGACAAGAGAGAAAGACCAGAGAGAGAACAGAGAGAGAGAGAACAGAGAGAGAGACCAGAGAGAGACCAGAGAGAGAGACCGGAGGGAGACCACCTCAGTATGTAAACACTCACCACAGAGAACTTGCTGTCTCCAAACCACATGACCCAGCGCGTGCCGTCGGCCGCCCGGCTGCGTCCCGTCAGGAGCCAGGACACGATGCGTCCAGGCCACCAGGAAAACCCACGCAGCTTCCCCCACACCAGGTCCCCGATACTGAAGCCACGGGCGTCCTGAGGCAGAGAGAGACCAGAGAGAGACCAACGAGAGAGAGAGAGACCAGAGAGAGACCAGCAAGAGAGGTCAGAGAGAGACCAGAGAGAGACCGGGTCAAACACTCCATCCTTAGGAACCAGGAGGCCAGCTCTGAGGATCCAGCTCTAAACAGGCAGAGTTTACCCAATGGGGGTAGAATAGAGTAGAAACTGGGCTCAGGTTTAAACTAAACTATGCATCAAACTCACGTCGTCGTACTCTGGGTCGGTCTCCGTGGTCTTGGGGGAGGTCTTCTCACCCATGGGTCCTGGTTTGGGAGTCGTGGCCACAGAGGGGGAGGCTGGGTCTGTGGGCTGCTGTTGTGATGGAGGAGGAGATGAAATGTTCTGCTTTTCTAACACCGGTGGCTCAGACAGCGGGGACTGAGGCTCCACCACGGTCTGGGTATTGGCCTGGGCCTTAGACCTGCTCTGAGGCTCGACCTGATCTGGTTTGGGGCCTGGACTGTGCATGGGGGATGGCTCTGAAGGCTTGGGCTGAGGCTGGAGTCGCGGCAGCAGCGGCGGAGGTGCTGCAGGAGGTGGTCTGGTTGAAGGCAGTGGGTGCTTGATTAAAAACAGGTCCCGTTCTAAGTCCAAGTCTGGGTCCAGGTCTGGTTCCAGATCCGGGTCCTTCTCGTCCGGATCCTTCATGGCGTTTATGGCGGACATCAGTTTGGCCTTTTTCTCAGCCTGAACACACAAAATTAGAGAAGTTAATGTGCTTTTCAGAACACTCAAAGTCTCCTCAAATGTGATTATTCTTTCACTCCAAACACAGTGGTGATAAACTACTGCTGTAGCCATAGCTGCCGATGGCCATCAGTCTGTGCCACTCCCACCCCCACCCCCACCAACCATTCACACACACACCAGACTCATTCTAATGTGGGTGAAGTGTTGTTGTGACTGAAGTCCGTCTCACTGAAGACATAATTCACTGCTCTCTTTCTGAAATTGAAATTGGAGTAAAATCTTCAATCTGACACTGGCTCAATTAGAAGCAATTGCAGCCACTTGTTTTGTATATGTTGTGTGCTCTGCAAAGGTTTCCTCTGGGTGCTCCGGTTTCCCCTACCACTAAAAACATGCACAATAGGTATGAATGTAAATGAGAGAGTGAATGGATGGTGTTGATTGGGGGCTGATGGTCCAGTGTGTTCGACGACTCGCTTCTGTCATCACCGTGTGTGGAAGGATTGGAACAATATCTGAACTCTGAACATTGTAAAGCACTTTAGGTCTGTAAAATGCGCTATATAAATAAACATTACTTACTTACTTACAGTACTTACTCCTTGTGTGCTCTTACTACTGTCCTGTATTTCCCCACTGTGGTCTCTCTCTGTCTCTCTCTCTGCTATCTGGCCTCTCTCTCTCTGGTCTCTCTCTCTGGTCTCATTCCTCCTCCTCTGTTCTAACAGACCTCTCTCCTTCTCTCCTCTGTTTCATTGTTTGGGCTGTCGCTACAGAGCCAGCAGGGGAAATTGTAGGACATGGAGGGAGGAGACATGGGGGGGACCTGGGGGGACAGTACCAGCCCATATACGAGGTGTATATATTTGGCAGAATGTGGCGGCCCCTCTGCTGGGCCTCTTCTGGAGCTGGATCAGTATGGTGCGGCTGGACCATGTGGCGTTAGAGAGGACACTTTGATATTCTGTGATGGTGCAGGACAAGCATGGGGCTTTATCACACTTATCACACATGATGGACATTAAACCAGGGCTCCAGGCAGTGTATCTCTCTGGTTTCTCCCTCTGGTCCCTCATTCAAGTCTCTCTCTGGTATTTCTCTCCGATCTCTCTATAGTCTCAATCTCTCTGTGCCCTCTCTCTCTCAAGTCTTTCTCTCAAGTCTCTCTCTCTGGTCTCTCTCTCTGGTCTCTCTCTCTGGTCTCTCTCTCTCTGGTCTCTCTCTCTGGTCTCTTTCTCAGATCTTTTTCTCTGAGGTTCCTCTCTAAGGTCTCTCTCTGGTCTCTCTCTCTAGACTCCAACACTGGGTTATCATGTATGGTTCTGCATCTGTTGTGTTTGACAAATAGCAAATCAATAAAAAACCTACAGATAAACCGCCTCTCCAGCCTTCACCGTTACATAATTCAGAAACATTAGCCTCTTTCTCGAGCGTGACCTACAAACGTTACTCTCTGCAAAACACGTCCAACTTCCTCCCTCCAAGCACCACAGTCGTCAGATGTAAACCCTGTACTGTCCCTTTAAGAAAGCACTATTACTACTACTACTACTGCTGCCACTAATAACCCCTACTACTACTACTACTACTAGTACTAGCAGAGTTTATTTAATCCCATAAACAAAGTTGGAGTTTTAAATTCCTGAGCTAATTCATGCAGACGTACCCGCAAGCATTGTCCGACAGGGAAGCCTCATTCTGCAGCGAGTGGAGAGAGAGAGAGAGAGAGAGAGAGAGAGAGACAGAGAGGGGGGAGGAGTAGAGAGAAAGAGAGAGAGAGGGGGAGAGAGAAAGTGAGAGAGAGGGAGAGAAAGAGGGGAGGAAAGACTTGTGCATTTCTTTGTGTGGGAATTCAGAGACCATGTGACCCGAGCAGAGAAAGCTGATTGGCTGAAGGAGAGAAGGGGTATCGTAAAACATCGGAACGGAGCCAAAAGAGGCTGTCTATGAATGAAAGAGAGAAAGGTACTGTATATGGTGGGACTAAAGCAGGTTTAAAGAAGGATTAAACTATGACTACAGCAGGACTAAAGCAGGACCAAAGCAGAACTAAAGCAGGACTAAAGCAGGTCTAAAGCAGGACTAAAGCAGGACCAAAGCAGAACTAAAGCAGGACTAAAGCAGGTCTAAAGCAGGACTAAAGCAGGACCAAAGCAGAACTAAAGCAGGATTAAAGCAGGACTAAAGCAGGTCTAAAGCAGGACCAAAGCAGAACTAAAGCAGGACTAAAGCAGGACTAAAGCAGGTCTAAAGCAGGACTAAAGCAGGACCAAAGCAGAACTAAAGCAGGACTAAAGCAGGTCTAAAGCAGGTCTAAAGCAGGACTAAAGCAGGACTAAGCAGGACTAAAGCAGGACTAAAGCAGGACTAAAGCAGGACTATACAAGGACTTTGAAACTTTAATATTAGACTTAAATTGGGACTAAACCTCCCTTCCTCTGGTCTCTCTTTAGTCACTCTCTCTGATCTCTTTTTAGTTTCTCTCTGGTCTCTTTCTCCCTCATATATTTATATACAGTATGTGTGTGTGCGTGTGTGTGTGTGTACTTTAAGTGCAGTAGGTAAAAAAAACTTAGGAATGTAAATATCATAAATATTGTAACTACTTATGATTTTTTCATTTTTGCTCAAAAGAGTAAAATCAATCAATCAGTAATTCAACAACAACTGCCCAGCATCACACATCCCTTTAAGAACGCTTTGAAGTCAAAACATTGCTCCTCAGTCCAAACCGGCTCCGAAACCAAACGACAGTGAAATAAAGCAGCCGCGCTCACAATTAGCCTCCGTTAGCTCCTGTAAATCTGCGCCTCATTTACAGAATCCCTGCAGTTTGGGCTTTTGGTTCTTGTAGTATTTTACAGCCGTCACTGGGGGCAGCTCCGGCGTGTCCCGTTAATTCGGCCGTAGATCTAGGGACGGGACAGCTTTATGGGCAGTGGCTGAGGTTAATGCAGGGGGCAGCAGAGGGGGCAGGGACCGATGGAAGAGCTATGAAGCTGATGTGAAATATGGTCATTATGTAACATTAGAGCCTGAAGCGACAATAAACATGAGAGAGTAAACACTTGAGAATGGTTCAGCTGTTTTTCATGGACAGAACTGAAAACAAGTTACAATAGGATAATGGTTACCAGTGTAGTTAAACCAAGTAATTAAATAATATAGTAAGTACTGGTCATTTTTCTTTTCTGTCTTACAGGACTCAAGGAACGAAATTATTTAAACCCTGGCTTCAACCTAAAAATACTGGGATGCTACATAATAAACTGGACTAGTTTAGGAAGACCAGAGAGAGAGAAGAGAGAGAGAGACGAGAAAGAGACAAGAGAGAGACCAGAGAGAGACCAGAGAGAGAGACCAGAGAGAGACCAGAGAGAGACCATTAGAGCCAGGAGCTACAATCAACATGAGAAAGAATGGTACGGCTGGAATGAAACCAAAGGAATACTGCTATGTGATTATCATCTCCTTTGATGAATGTTTACTTTTATGCAACGGTACCTAACTTTCAAACTTTCTTAGATCCATTCATGCTAAAACCAACACTCAATCCTGTAATATGTCATGGAGCCACTATGAAATCACACTAATAGTTTAGAGCCCATAATGTTTGGCTTAATGTGGATGGAGCTCACTCGAACAGGCTATTTGTAGATAGCAAAGGCCGAGTTACCAAGAGCCAACCCGTCTTTCACTCCATTTACAGTGGTGATAAAGTACTACAGTAGCCACAGCTGCCCTGGAGCACACTGACAGAAGAGAGGCAATCAGTCTGTGCCCTCCATCAACCATTCACACACACACCAGACTCATTCTAATGTGGGTGAAGTGTCTTGCCTGAGGACGCAACCACAGTTTGACACTTTAGGGCGATACACAAATGCATTGATTTGAATTGACAGCGCTGCTCTTAGTTGCAGCTGTAGTGAGTGTAGTACCTCCATCTTCCACTTGGCGAGCCACTCCTCCCTGGTGCGTTTGCTGATGTAATAGGGGTCTCCGGCCTGGAAGGTGACCCTGGGAACAGGCCTCTGTCTCAGGCTGATCTCCCAACCCACTCCCCGTCTCATCCTCCCACGACCAGCCTGCAAGAGAGGACCATGTAAGACCAGTGAGACCAGAGAGAGACCAGAAAGAGGCCTACTTTTTCTTATAGAGAACTAGTTTATATTTACTGTAAGTACCTAAAGAGCTTTAAATACTGCAAGCTTTTTTTGTATTTTTTTGATTTTTAAAGAAATAGCAGACCAGATTCTCGTCAGCCTCACCTCGTTCTTGACTGGCCCGGCTCCGTCCTCCTCCTTGTGCTCCACATCTGCACAAACATCAATCAGAATCACATGAGGAAGTGTCCAGTGTCTGTTATTATTATTGAACCAAAGACCTGCGGGTTCTCATTCATCACCAAAACACGACACTGGAATCAACCGCAGCTTTTCCACCCACTCCCAAGATTATCTGTTGTAACTGAGGCTGTAAGTCATCTTTATTTATATAGCGCCTTTCACAGGCCAGAGTCACGAAGCACTTTACAATTGTTCTGGGATTTGTCTCTCACTCCACAAAGTGATGAAGCAGATTCCCAGTACAGGAGGCACATGTGAGACCTATTGTACATGTTTTTAGTGGTTGGGGACACCGGAGCACCTGGAGGAAACCTACGCTGACATGGGGAGAACAAGCAAACTCCACTAAGAAAGGCCCCGTTCTGATGGGATTCAAACCTGGGGCCATCTTGCTGAGAAGTGAGAGTGCTATCCACTCCTGCTGTAGATCCAGGACAGAGGCTGTACACCGAAGGTTACGTTTGGCCCACAGTTCTATGAATCCCAGATGACCGCCAGAGGGGCTCTGTAACTTGTTCCCGCGAGAAGATTCTGTAGGACCAGAGTGATGGATGACGCTGGACTTTATTACCTCCAAGGCGTCATGCAGGGAGTCACAGGTGTCACTCATTTGGTATAACTACTTGAACTATACATGGACAAAGGGAACATTAAGTGCTATAAACTGTACTCTGGCGGTCAGGATGGATGAAAGAGAACCAGGTCTGAGACTGTAGATCCAGGACTGAGGCTGTAGACCCAGGACTGAGGCTGTAGACCCAGGATTGAGGCTGTAGATCCAGGACTGAGGCTGTAGACCCAGGACTGAGGCTGTAGACCCAGGACTGAGGCTGTAGACCCAGGACTGAGGCTGTAGATCCAGGACTGAGGCTGTAGACCCAGGATTGAGGCTAAAGCTCTCAAACCACAAAGATGAAGCAATACTGAGCCAACAAAATCTTCAGTTATGCGTTAATAAAGATCACTGAAGAAGCCGAGGCACAAAAACAAAAGTAGGACTTTTGATTTAACTTGTAGTAACTTGGAGCTACTTAAAGCTGGGATACCAGCTGGGAAATCAGTAGTTTTTATGTATGTTTGGCCTCTGTCACATCTTCCCACATCTCACTCTGGTCTCACTCTGGTCTCAGTCTGGTCTCACTCTGGTCTCACTCTGGTCTCACTCTGGTCTCACTCTGGTCTCACTCTGGTCTCACTCTGGTCTCACTCTTTCTTATAAAGATCCAGAAGTGGAGACAGCATTCAGAAACATCTGCATGATCTTGACCAGTAGAGAGGACATTCAGACTAAGAAGAGTCAGAGTCACTCACACTTGGTGGGCCTCTCCAGTTTCCTTCTCCCCCTCCTCTTCCTGGGGGCCGTGGTCTCATCCTCGCTCCCCTCCGTCGGCTTCTCGTCCCTGGGGAAACCGTTCAGTCCTGGCTCCCTGACTTCTCCGGAGCAAGACCCAGGCTCCAGGCGCTCCTGTTTGGGGATGAGGCTCAAGTGGGGAGTCCGCGGGGGTCCGAGTGGAAATCCATGTGAAGGTCCGTGTGGGGGTCCCTGTCGAAGCGGGAAGGCCAGGGTCCCATTGCGGAGGTGAGAGACCGAGCTGATCCCGGAGTATCCCACTGAGATGGCGTCTTTGAACAGGAAGCAGCTGTCCACCTGAGACAAGGAGAAGAGAGGAGTTGGAGTTAGAGCTGTTGATGTCACAGGTGCATACTTGTGACATCACAACATCCCAAAGAGACTACAGTAGTCCATAAGACTTGGACCAGGACCAGGACCAGGAATAAACCATTATGTTTGTTTAGTAGTTTAAGGTGATGTTGTGGTCTATGGTCTCTCTGGTCTTTCTTTGGCCCCTCTCTGGTCTCTCACCTGGTCCTTGTCTGATCTCTCTCTGGTTTATTTCATGTTTCACTTGGTTCTATTGCTCAGGACTTTTGGGGGTATAACTCATTTCATGTTTTTTTGTCCTAAAACACAGCAGCAGTCGTCTCGGAGGAAACAACAATGTTTTCGATTCACAAAACTACTGGAATCGATCAGAGAATCAAAATGAAATAATAACAAACATATAAGAGCCATTGGTCCATAGGGAGCGGGATGACACTCCACTATCCAGAAATGAACCAGACCCTGGACCAGACCTTGGAGCAGATATAGGACCAGACCTTAGACCAGACCTTGGACCTGGATTAGACCTGCTGAGTCAGGCCTGGGGTCACCGGGTCCAAACTTCCTGCTCCTGTTTACAGCAGCACTCTGGAATGTCTGGAATGTTGGCACTCAGACCGTATACACGACTCTACCTGAAGTGACCACACCAGACGCCCGGGACCAGGACCATGACCAGGACCAGGACTTGAACCAGGAGCAGGACCAGGACTAGGAGCAGGACCAGGACCAATAAATTATAGTTGTATAATATACAGTATTAAGGTGATGTCTAGGTCTCTGGTCTCTCTCCGATTTCTCTCTCTATGGTCTCTCTCTCTGGTCTCTCTCTCTGGTCTCTCTCTCTGGTCTCTCTCTCTGGTCTCTCTCTCTGGTCTCTCTCTCTGGTCTCTCTCCATCTTCGATACAATAGTAGGATCTAGTGGTGTATCTACAATGTTGGATAAGTGATTTGGTTAGTCGATGGTTCTAGTGTTTGGATTCAGTAGTTAGGATAATAGTTGGATAAGTCAGATTGGGTTATGTTGTCTGTGTGGAGTAGATTTCTTTCTCTTCTTGTTATGGGTTTTAAAGGTTTTTGTTTTTTCAGGATTGATTGTTTTTCTGATGCGTTATAAAACAACAAGAAAGTTATGTTAAGTGATTTTGAGGTTAGAGATGTTGGATTCGCGTGAATGTGGTTGCGGCTTGTTAGATCGAACAAAATATAGGGGATGGTGTGGGATGTCTTTTGGGAATGATTTAGTCCTTTTAGGCGCTTGATCGTGGTGAGATTGTCTTGTGACGATCTGGGTTCATCGTTGGAGATATTATATTTGGTGAGGTTGGAACACTAGGTACTATGTGAGGACGATGGGGGGTCTTGTTCGGCTGCTTGTGGAGGAAGCGTTATGTTGAAGGCGGGGAGTGGTCATATGTTTTGTGCGGTTGTTGTTGGGATTGGGGAAGAATCGAAGGGTTGGAGGAAAGAAGGGCGAGGTGGGTGGGGTCGGGGAAGGTGTAGGTGAGGTGGAGGGGGCCTGGTGGCGTTAGTTGAGAAGAGTGGAGAGAGAAGAAGGTAGGATAGATAGATGCTGTTAGACTTTTTGTTGTATTTAGTAGTGTGTAGGGAGTTAGGTATTTGACCTTGTGACTACAAAATTAGGCGAAAATTGGATTTTTGTCTTTATGATCAGAATGAAGAATTTTTAGTTGGTGAAGGAGAAAGAGTGGTTAGGTTCTTGCCAGTGAGAGGTCATCTACAAAGATTTCGAGGGTTTGGTGGGTAGTGAAAAAATAAAGAATAGGTTGGTGAGATGATTAATGGGAGATGGAAAAGAGTCTGAGTACACGCGACATTAAGTCAGCTTTAGTCGGTGATGGGTGAAGGTGAAGAAAGTTAAAGTAAGGTGAATTATAAGGTGAATAATGGAATGAAGGTGGAGTAATATAATGTGTAAAAGTATATGTGACTCTAAGAGCAAGGACGGTGTGGGGGAACTCTGAGAGCAAGGATGGTCTGAGGATTGGGAGAAGGATGGTCTGTGCGGACTTGAGGAGAAGGGATGGTTAGGATTTAGGAGGAGGATTGTCTGTTGGACTTGAGAACGAAGGGATGGCTTGTGGGATTGGGAGAAGGGAATTGGCTATGTGGGATTTAGGAGACAGGGGATGGTTATTGTGGGTTGGGAGAAGGGACTGGTTGTGGGATTTGAGGGAAGGAAGGTCTGTGGGATTGAGGAGACAGGGTATGGTATTGGGGAATTTAGGGAGTAGGGACTGGTTGTGGATTGGGAGCGGATGGTCTGTGGGGGGGGTGGGGGGTGGGGGAAATATTTTGAGGAGAAGGACGGTTGTGGGACTCGAGGAGACTGGAAGGCTATCTGGGAATATGGGGGGGGCTGGTTGTGGGAAATGAGGAGAAGGGATGGCTTGCTGGGCTTGAGGTGAAGGGCTGGCTTGCAGGTAGAGTAGGGATAAAATGGGTAGGTGTTTCAGATATGAGAAAATAAAAAATGCCAATTGAGATGGTTCTTTTGTGAGTAAATTAAATTTGATAGGTAATTTCAAGAGATTAAGAGGTTGGTGTGTGTGAATGGTGGAGGTGGTGGGAGGGGGGTGGCAAGTTGTCGTCAGTAGTGTTGCCGGGCAGTGTGGTCAGTAGTGTATGTCACAGTGTGTAGGAGTGAAAACTGATGGTTTATTATAATTTTATATTATTTTATTATTATTATTAATTATTACTGAGTAAATAATTTGAATGGAGTTAATATTGATAGATTAGTGAGTTTAAATATAATGTCGATTGTGAGTTAGCAAAATTACTAGGAATATATTAACTGTTTTTAAATTTGGGTATCACTTTTAAACAAAAAATAACTTTGTATAACCCATTACAAATAATTATTCTGTTTAAGGTCAATATTATCAAATAATACCCGAGTCTATTTACACTAGCTGAAGCAGCGGAAAAATTTGTTTTGCTTTAAGTTTATCACTTGTTTGTCTGAAAAAATTATTATGAAAGAGAAAAGAATAGGTACAGTTTTAATTGTTATCAACTTATGGGATGGTTTGTTTATGAGTTATTTGATTTTTTAGTCTGAAAGTTTGATTTCTGTTGTGTGGTGATTGAAGAAAGATTTTAGTCTTAAAGTTTTGTTGGAGATTAAGAATATTAATTGTAGAGTTATATATGTTTTTTTATAGAGTAGAAAATTGAATCTAATAGCTGGATAGAATTATATATTACGTTGTATTGTCAGATTTGTAATGAAATAAGTTTAATTATCTTTATATTATAAATGGATAGAAAATAGATTGGTGAATATAAGATGATAAGAAGAAAGGTATGTTGAAGGTACTGTATGGAGAGTTCGAATTGCTTGTTTTAGGTGGTTTTACGTACATTGGAAATTAAGATTAATTTGATAATAATAAATAATGAAATAGAAATAAATCATAATGAAAAAAAAAATAAAAAGAATGCGATTAAAAAAAAAATGGAAGTGAGAGCTGGGTTTGAGCATAATGTTAGTTGATTTTACAGAAAATTGATTTTTATAAGAATCTCAGTTATTGCTTTTACAGTCTTTATTTGCATGAGTTGAATAAAAAAAATTTTCGAGATATTTAGTAAAGCGTAATGAGTAGTGGTTTAGTTTTATGTAAAGTTGTATAGTTAATGATAAAATGATTAAAAAAAAAACAAAAGCCAAACACACAAAAAACACACAAAGGAATGAGTTAAGTGATTGAGGGAAGTTGCAATTTTTATATTGATGTTAATTTGGTTTTTGTGGATACTCGACGTCGTAGTCGGGATTTTTTGAACTTTTGCGGGAGATTGTTTTTATCGGGATTGATTTAGCGCGTTTTGTCGTTTTCACGTGTTATGCTTTGGAGATGCAGTGTAAGTAATAATTGATTTAATGATTTTCGTTAAAAATAGTGTGGATGAGGGATGAGGGGAGGGGGGGAGATAGGGGGAGATACGTTGGTTATGGAGGGAGAGGGGGCGAGTTTAAGTGGGTGGAGAGATAGGAGGGATTTAGGAGTGATGATTGAGTCATAACGGATATCTTTATAGCACGTGTTTTGGTATCATGAGTGAAAGTTTAGCAGGATTTGCGTGGAGAGCGGCGCTAAATAAATATATTCTTAGATGTATTTAATATTTATTTTTAATTGCGAATATATAAGTTAATATTAATATAAGACAAATTAATTGTATGGTTTAAAAGGTTGTATATATAAAGGTTGTTTAATACAGAATAAAATAATAATAATAGGTATTTTGATTGCAGTTTATTTGTTTGGACAGAGTAAATGTTTGATTAGAAACTTAAGGCATAGAAAAAGCTATTAATTTTCGTGATTTTTTAGGTTTTAGTTGTAGTATTAGGAGAAATAAATTGGTGGATAATTATATATTTTGCTGTTATTTATAAAGCTTTAGAATAAGATAATTTTTAATAATTGTTGGAATCGGTTACATAATAGATTTAATATTAGGTTAATAAGGATAGGGGAGAGGGGGATAGGACGCTGGAGGGATGATGTCAAATCCAGGTTAGGGATTTCATCTTCACATTATTTATGCCGCTGTGAATATACATCTCATTAACTCTTTCTCATAAATGACAAGAAACCAATAAGAGGGAGAGAGACCAGTGAGAGACCAAAGAGAGACCAGAGAAAGAGAGAGAGAGACCAGTGAGTGACCATAGAAAGAGAGACAAACAAGAAACCAGAAAGAGATTGGAGAGAGATCATAGACGGATCAGAAAGAGAGAGAGAGACCAGTGAGAGACCGAAAAAAGACACACAAAAAACTGGATTTGAACATTGTCAGAGAAGAAGCCGGTCTCGCATTTTCGGAAAGATTATAATGTTCTGAAACGCTCTCTCCATTGGGGCCTGTTTATTAAGTATATCCCGCTGTAATTGTGATAACTAATGAACAAAGCTGTGGTTTGGCCCCGGGGCTGCTGGGATAATGGCCTTGTATCATGGGGACCCTCAGACTCTGTGGCCCGTAAAGCGACATCATAAAAACCAAATGCATTCAGCCAGTTTTACCACAAACTGGACTTTAACAACAACAACACACACCAACAATGCTAAAGTCAAGCAGGATTTTAAGAGTTTGTGTTTGTTATCGTTACATTTCCTGTGTTTGGAGAGTTAGATTTTCTGATTTGTGTTGGTGAATCGACAGCTTTTTAAAGTCCCCCAAGATAACTACTGTTGTGATATAGGGCAAAACAAAAATACATTGAATTGACTTGAATTGTTTTTCTCATTCTGACCGTCCATCAATACATTTCTCAAGCTCACATACAAATGCATCATATTTCTTCAATTCTTTTCCAGAAGTGTAAAAAAACAACCTCAAAGTCTTTAAAGCAATATTTATTTCTTTTTAATATATCTCACATTTGATTTATTTACAAAAGAAAAACAACAGTGGCGTCTGTACAATGAACGGACAGATGCTACAAAAGCGAAAGCAACACAGACAAAGACGGAGCGTTTGGTTTGAGAAATCACAGCAGAGAGAAGAGCTGCAGCAGAGACACGACTTAAAGCTGCTCTACGGAACTTTTAAACCACCAATGTTTTGACAATTTACTGTTCTCTTATCAAAAGACTTTTCCGCTGGATCAAAGGCTTAAGGACAAGTCCGAGATACAGACCATTGTTCATACATCGTCCAATATCACTGGTGTCAGGGCCAGGGTGTGTCCTGGCTCAGCCGCAATATCCACTGATCGCCCAGTTTGTAAGGAGTGTGTGGGTTCAACACATGAAAAACATGTCCAGTTTTTCCAATTCTTTAGAACCAGTTTAACTCTGGTGTTTTATCAAATCAAACTTGAATTGTAGCAAAGTCCATACCCTATCCTTCCATCTTTACTTTTATTCTGAACTAAGTAAGTAATGTTTATCTATATAGCGCATTTCTCAGACCAGAGTTAAAAAACGCTTTACAATTGTTATTTTTGGGCAACTAAATTGTAGTGATCTGGGAAGTTGTCAAAACAGTTTAAAAACCTGGCCCTGTCTGGTCTGGTCTGGTCTGCTCTGGTCCGGTCTGGTATGGTCCAGTCTGCTCTGGTCCAGTCTGCTCTGGTCCGGTCTGCTATGGTCCGGTCTGCCACAGCTCTGCTCTCCATATTGCCTTTCGAGGTCGAGTCCAGTGACGAAAGCGAACAAACAATAAGCAATAATTACTCAATATTAAAATCCAACTTTTAAATCGTAAATTTTTCGACAGTTGAACCAGACAAACACAATATTTACGAATACACAAAACGCAACTATTTTGGCACAAATGCAAAAGGCAGAACTTAAAAAACATACAATTAAAAAAAGACGATAAATAAATAAATAAATACAAAAATCACACATTTAGATCCACAAAAAGGCGATAGATTGCTTTGATACTTGTTTGTACAGCACTTTACGCTAACGATACAGGCACAAAATCAAGAAGAAGGTCGGACAGACGTATGAGTCGGACTGAAGACGTGAGTTTCAATATTTTTTCAGTGCATTGTTGAAGCGGAGGAAGACGAGATGCTTGTGCTGAGGCTGGAGAAAAGAAAATCTGTGAAAGTGCTACAGACAAAACCAGGACGAGTATTTTTACTACAGCACTTTGAGGAGCTACAGACGCCCACACCATCAAAAGGAAGAGGACACACTGTTGATTCAGCTGTGTATAGAGCATAGGCGTTTGGAAGTTGCTGCAGACTCGTGTTGTTTGACCCGTGTCGACCCGGGACAGTGGGGAAGTTCTGGAGTATCGTTGGGCCTTAGGTCTGATATATAAATATAAAATGGTCAAAACAGAGAGAGAGCGAACAGAGAGACCAGAGAGAGACTAGAAAGAGAGACAGAGAGAGAGTGACCAGCGAGAGAGCAGAGAGAGAGAGAGAGCGAGAGAGACCAGTGAGAGACCTGAAAGAGAGACTAGAGAGACCAGAGAGAGACTAGAAAGAGAGACAGAGAGAGAGAGACCAGCGAGAGAGCAGAGAGAGAGAGAGAGAGCGAGAGAGCAGAGAGAGACCAGTGAGAGACCAGAAAGAAAGACCAGAGAGACCAGAGAGGGAGACTAGAGAGAGAAGAGAGAGATGAGAGAAAGAGACCAGAAACCAGAATCAGAGACCAGAGAGACCAGATTGAGAGAGACCAGAATAATAGACCAGAGAGGGAGACCAGGTGGGTTAAATGCCTGGTTGTTTTGACACACCAGCCCGTGTAGCTCAGTGCTCCAGACTAGACCAAACCACTACCTGTGGATGAAACCAGGTGGAGCGCTCTCGACCTTTGATGGTTGTGGGCCTCCGTACATGAACCAGCACAGTTCAGACCAGAGAGAACACACAGACCAGGTGACCACTTTACCACTTTTACGACTTCCTCTGAGCGCGAGACTGTAATCCGCAGACCCGGCTTGTATAAAGCCTGCCCCGGGGACAAACTATCAAATGTGTTTCGACAAGTCAAGACTCTCCCTTTAGACTTCCTGCATGGGTATTTTAATATGGTCCTAGTGAAAACTGGACCTCTCTTTAAGTCCGATTTAATTATATTGAACAAGACGCATGTAACTGTGTGGTGTGAAAAAACAGTCGGCTTGTTAAAACTGGATCAAACCATTTCTACTCCTCTCTACTGCTGCATGTAACTAAGTATACAGGATTCTATTGAGACAAGGACAGCATGTGCATTTAAGAGCGCAGGAGAAAGCCACGCTGATGTTAAAAATATATGTATTTGAATTCCGTTGGGACGTGTTTCATTGTTTTATGAGTGGAATCCGGCATTTTTGCTAAAACCTGAACATAACATATTTTCTTTTTATAGGACCAATGTTTATTGTGAGTTGTCCCTCAAATTAATCAAATTATTGAATTAATTGTTGACGAGAGGGACCAGAGAAAGGCCGGAGAGAGAGATCAGAGAGAGAGATCAGAGAGAGAGACCAGAGAGAGACCAGACAGCAACCAGAGAGAGACAAGAGAGAGACCAAAAAGAGAGACCAGAGAGAGACCAGAGAGAGACCAAAGAGAGAGAGACCAGAGAGAGACCAAAGAGAGAGACCAGAGAGAGAGACCAAAGAGAGAGAGACCAGAGAGAGACCAAAGAGAGAGACCAGAGAGAGAGACCAAAGAGAGACCAGACAGCAACCAGAGAGAGACAAGAGAGAGACCAAAAAGAGAGACCAGAGAGAGACAAGAGAGAGACCAAAGAGAGAGACCAGAAAGAGAGACCAAAGAGAGACCAGACAGCAACCAGAGAGAGACAAGAGAGAGACCAAAAAGAGAGACCAGAGAGAGACAAGAGAGAGACCAAAAAGAGAGACCAGAGAGAGACCAGAGAGAGACCAAAGAGAGAGAGACCAAAGAGAGAGAGACCAGAGAGAGACCAAAGAGAGAGACCAGAGAGAGAGACCAAAGAGAGACCAGACAGCAACCAGAGAGAGACAAGAGAGAGACCAAAAAGAGAGACCAGAGAGAGATCAAAGAGAGAGAGTCCCGAGAGAGACCAAAGAGAGAGAGCAGAGAGAGACCAAAGAGAGAGACCAAAGAGAGAGACCAAAGAGAGAGACCAGAGAGAGACCAAAGAGAGAGACCAGAGAGAGACCAAAAAGAGAGACCAGAGAGAGACCAGAGAGAGAGACCAGAATTAAAGAGCACAGAGAAAAACATGTTTGTACTATTTTTGGATGCATATAATAGCTTACTGGATCATACTGACAAATACTTGTTTTAAAAAGACAAAATTACTTCTTATTAATCTTGTTACTTGTGATGAAAGAAATGATTGTGTTTGCGGTGAGATAGACACAGGTCGGTAAAGTGTGTAAAATGCTCGTCTGGTCTGTGGGACGGGGTTCAGACAAGAAGAAAACATTGTTATTGTGGGAAAACTAGCCCAACAAAATCTGCAGTGGAGTTTGATCGGACAATATCATCTGTTTAGCAGCAATCCAGTGATAAACAAGGTGAGTGTGGTCACAAGCAGGCCATTCTGATCCTAATATTTGATTTAAAGAAGATACAATAAGAAAACTTCCTTAATCTCAAAATTACACAGTGCAATATTTCCAAACATCCAAATTGCTATCATTTCTTGCTACAGCATAATAATAGCAAGTTAAAACCATATCTTAGCGACTAAAATCTGCTACTACCTCTTCATTTGACAGGTTCAATGGAAAGCCGTACATTCAGGTCATTTCTTTGACAATTTCTCTCTGTATAAAAGCGACTTAAGCCTCTTATTGCATCAGACATCTTTTGCCTGTGACCAAACTCAAGTTAAAAACCATTTACTCTTGGGACTGAACGACATAGAGCTGGCTTCATATGTTACAGTACTGGAAAAGACGTGAGTGCAACTTCATGCAAATTATGTCAAAATTAAGACAAAAACGCTACTCTACATACGCTAGTTTTACAAAATCAACAATATCCGGAGACTCGCTCCAGCTCCTAGTGCTATGTGTTTACAGTGGTATGTACAGGCTGGCGGCGACACTGCTAGTAAAGACAAACAGAGGTAAAACACTTGGATTCTATAGTTAAGCTTTGACTGGAGACGTTTTGGTGATTTCTTTTGGACAGAAATTTGGATACAGCTCCTCATGTGTAGACTGGGA
Organism: Knipowitschia caucasica; assembly: GCA_964034765.1. Taxonomy (NCBI): domain Eukaryota; kingdom Metazoa; phylum Chordata; class Actinopteri; order Gobiiformes; family Gobiidae; genus Knipowitschia; species Knipowitschia caucasica. The sequence goes on from OZ035834.1 coordinate 17,527,947, forward strand.
CCCGTCTGAACCGTAGGGGTCAGACCAGTTTTGGAGCAACACATAATAGAGTCTGGACTTGACAGGACCTCATTGTACAAAATATAATGTATGGGATATCTGTTTAAATATCATGGGAGACAGTATATACCATCAATATCTATGTGAAGGCAGCTCCTGGGGAGAATAAATGACTCCAGTCCAGTTGTAATCATGAATCCAAGTCTGTTTCAGCTCTTGTTGTTTCCTCCAGTGATTGGAGAGAGGGACAGAGGTAGGGACAGAGACAGAGGCAGAGGCAGAGAGAGACAGAGGCAGAGGCAGAGAGAGACAGAGCCAGAGACAGAGGCAGAGGCAGAGCCAGAGACAGAGACAAAGGCAGAGACTGAGGCAGAGCCAGAGCCAGAGACAGAGACAGAGACAGAGACAGAGAGAGAGAGGCAGAGAGAGAGGCAGAGACAGAGGCAGAGACAGAGGCAGAGACAGAGGCAGAGGCAGAGGCAGAGACAGAGGCAGAGACAGAGGCAGAGAGAGAGAGGCAAAGACAGAGGCAGAGACAGAGACTGAGGCAGAGACTGAGAGAGACAGAGACTGAGGCAGAGAAAGACAGAGGCAGAGGCTGGGGCAGAGACTGGGGCAGAGACAGAAACAGAGAGACTGAGGCAGAGACAGAGAGACAGAGACTGAGAGAGACAGAGACTGAGAGAGACAGAGACTGAGAGAGACAGAGACTGAGAGAGACAGAGACTGAGAGAGACAGAGACTGAGAGAGACAGAGACTGAGGCAGAGACAGAGACAGAGATCGAGGCAGAGAGAGACAGAGAGAGACAGAGACACAGACAGAGACAGAGACAGAAGCCGCCTTGAAGACTCTGGGAACCGTGGTCTTAACAAAGAATTGCTTCAGCAGGACTTAAAATCTTATTTTCCTATGTAACTATGGTCCTTGTTGGGTCTTGGTCTTGGTCTTGGTCTTGGTCCTGGTCCGGTGTGAGGTCCTGGTCCTGGTCCTGGTGGGGTACAGCATGCATTCTAACACGTGCTGATCAGTGGGACCTGATGGAGGCTTCAGTGCTTCGGGACTCGCACTGGAAACACAAAGTTAGAATTGTCACATGGATGAAACACAGAGTTTAAAGGAACAGTATGTTTGTTCGATTATCACTGCCTTCTCTGTGTTTGACTATTTGATTCTCTGATCTGTGTTGGCGAATCGACAACTTTGTAAAGTCCTCCGAGATAACTTCTGTTGTGATTTAAGGCTTTAAAAATAAATTGAATGGAATTGAATTGAATTAAAGGCATTCATCCATTCATAAACTCCCTGGAGATGAACATTCTTACACCAGTGGGTAAAAATGCTTTATTAGTGGATTTAGAGCCACGAAACAAAGTGATGTATGTCGTGGTTCAAATCCAGGTTGACACTAGGCTTTTCTGAGACGAGTTTGCATGTTCTCCCTGTACCTGCGTAGGATAAACGGATGAACAGTGTATATAGGGGGTTATATTCTTTTACATACAGCCCCATGATCACTCTGGATGAACTGCAGATAACTACAGCTGAGGTGGGGATGGTGTGTTTAGGGTGATGAGCTGTGTTGCTTTTACGCCAAACATATCGTTTTTCATTGTGGCCAAAAAGTTCGATTTTGGTTTCATCTGACCAGAGCACCTTCTTCCACATGTTTGGTGTGTCTCCCAGGTGGCTTGTGGCAAACTTTAAACGAGACTTTTTATTGGATATCTTTGAGAAATGGCCACTCTTCCATAAAGGCCAGATTTGTGCAGTGCACGACTGATTGTTGTCCTATGGACAGACTCTCCCACCTCAGCAATAGTTATCTGCAGTTCATCCAGAGTGATCATGGGCCTCTTGGCTGCATCTCTGATCAGTCTTCTCCTTGTTTGAGATGAAAGCTTGGAGGGACGGCCGGGTCTTGGTAGATTTGCAGTGGTCTGATACTCTTTCCATTTCAATATAATTGCTTGCACAGTGCTCCTTGAGATGTTTAAAGCTTGGGAAATCTTTTTGTATCCAAATCCGGCTTTAAACTTCTCCACAACAGTATCTCTGACCTGCCTGGTGTGTTCCTTTGTCTTCATGGTTCTCTCTGCGCTTTAAACAGAACCCTGAGACTATCAAAGAGCAGGTGCATTTATACGGAGACTTGATTACACACAGGTGCATTCTATTTATCATCATCAGTCATTTAGGACAACATTGGATCATTCAAAGATCCTCACTGAACTTCTGGACTGAGTTTGCTGCACTGAAAGTAAAGGGGCCGAATAATATTGCACGCCCCACTTTTCAGTTTTTTATTTGTTAAAAAAGTTTAAATTATCCAATAAATTTCATTCCACTTCACAATTGTGTCCCACTTGTTGTTGATTCATGACAAAAAATTAAAATTTTATATCTTTATGTTTGAAGCCTGAAATGTGGCGAAATGTTGAAAGGTTCAAGGGGGCCGAATACATTCGCAAGGCACTGTATTCATGTCATTCATTCATGTCTGACAAATCAACTATATTTAAAGGAGCAGCATGTCAAAATCTGACCAAAAGTGGTACTGCACTCTCCCTGACTCCCAGATTTGCAGACGAATCCAGCCGGGACCATAATATCTGATAAAAAAAAAAAAAAAACAACAAATCTAAAACCAACACACTTTTTTAAGATAGAAGTCCTCATTTTATCCCTTGTTTTGTCATAAATGATTTGAGACTCATAACAAGACCTTTTTTAGTTTATTTACTTTATCAGTGAGATGAGCTCGACGCTGTGAGTTCTGGCAACGGACTTTCTGATTGGTAAAACGGTGGAGGTCAAGACATCAAAATGAAAAAAAGTATAACTGATTTTGAAATCCAAAATTCTTAGCTGAACTACTGTTATCAGTTGAAGAAGTACTGGAAAAGAGCATGTTTTGTTGATGCCTTTTGAAAGATTCGGGCCATTTAATGATGACTTGACATGAAAATCTTACAAATTGCTACTTTAACAGAAGTTTAGATATTGCTTTCTTGTAGGTTTGGATTCAATCAGAACTGGGCAATATGTCAATAACAAACGTATTAGGGTACAGCATTGGTCTTTGAGCCTGAAGCTTCGTGGGTCTGAGGGAAAAACAGGTCGAACAGGGGATTATGAAAAAGCTGTGTCTGGACCATGCAGGACAAGAGCAGGAGCAAAACAAAACTGAAGAAAACATGTTTTAGTGAAAAGCCAGAGACATCGATCATCATCAATCCTATAAGAGAAGGCCATGCAACAAACACAGATGCATGGTGTGATGAAATACTCCATCCAGCTGAAAATGTGTTTAAAGATGAGTTTAAGACCAGATCAGCCCAACATAGGTTCAAAGGTTCATGCAGGCGTCACCTCTGTCTCCGTTTCTCAGGCTGCTCTCGTCGTCGTCCGCTCCATCGTCCACTGAATCCAACACATTCACAGTCTGTCAGTAACAAAAGCAGTCGCACAATGAAGAAGAGACGAAAGAGAGGTCTTACCCGAGTGCAGCTCTTTGACCAGCGACGACATCGTGTTTGTGATCGAGTCTGCAGCAACTAACAGATCGTTTCGAAGATTTCTAGGTACACCTGAAAACACACAGAGCATTTACTGCTGGGGTTGGAGCTATTTCAAACTCAGATTTTTACAGTGTTTCTCATGATTCGTGTGTTTAGTTTGTGATAGTTACCCTGAGCGAAGGCCTCCAGCACGTCCCCCCCCACCCCGCTGAGGCAGTCCTGGGGAGTGTGTGTGGGGGTGGATCCAGCTGAGGTGGAGCGGATCGGCATCGGCATCGAACACCCAGCCCCGTGTCCCGGAGAGGAGTGAGGGGAGCCGCCACACTGAGACTGAGGGGACAGAGAGAGAGGAGTGAGAGAGGAGTGGGAGAGGAGAGAGAGAGCCCCCACAATGAGCCTGGAGAGAGAGAGAGAGAGAGAGAGGAGAGAGCGAGAGACCCCACAATGAGACTGGAGAAAGAGAGAAAGAGAGGAGTGAGAGAGGAAAGCCTCCACCAAGGTCCTGGTCCGGTTTTGCGGCGTTTGCTGAAACAGTTGTATGCACATTACCATGGCAACACACTGTTTAATCCCAAAATGATGAATGTGACACAAACAGCTAAAGTTGACGTTTAAATGGAAGTCAATAGAAGCCAGATAGAGATGGAGCAAAACTTTGTCCATGAGCCCTTCCCTCTTGTGCTTCATTGAGCATTGGGTTAGCAGCATTGTAAATTTCCCCAGTGTGAGATCAATAAAGTCTATCTCATCTTATCTTATCGTCCGTCTGTATACAGTCTGTGTTAGCATTGTCCATCTGTATACAGTCTGTGTTAGCATTGTCCATCTGTATACAGTCTGTGTTAGGCAACTAACACTTTTAGGCAACTTTTGTTAAAGTTAAACTCATCATTCTATCAATGTGCAGAAGCCAGTACTTTTCCCTTGTTGTGTCTATCTGAAGGCCAAGCTACAAGCACACCGTGGCAGCTGCTGATTGGAGGTCTCCATGCCTCCGCTCTGTATAATACACTTGCATTCTGTTGTTCGTGTTGTTCGTGCTGTCTCTACCATCGACAATAAAACATGTCTTCTGTCTGAATTTATGACACGATCCCAGACTTTGTCATCTTCTTCAGGTGGTGGAAGGATGCGGGCCTTGTCTGTAACATCTAGAGAACAGAAGACTACTTTTTTTTTACACAAAAAAGTGTTTTTTTTTAAGCCAAAACTGAGAAACCTCAAGAGAATGCATCCGGATCAGCACTTGGACAATCTGCACAGCCCCTGATTCCAGTCAGGCTGTGAGCTGCTGAGACATGGACAACACCAGCGTCCTCTTTTGCATGGACACCATTTGGAAAAATTGGATTACACAATTTGGACATAATTTGGACTGAATTGAATTGCTGAATCTGGACACTGAAGCTGAAACGTGTGATTGAAAGACACGTCACAGAAGAATTCATGGCTCGACACAAATGCAGCCTGAAGAAATCAACAGGAGAAGTGGGAGAGACTGTTTTCAAAGCAATGTCTGGAACCACCATCGACTGATGAAGTTTGGTATTTTACTGAAGATTGTTGACAAGTTTTATGAAAGATCTGAACATGTTTTATGAGTTTTATGAGTTTTTGAAGTATTCCGAGTTCTGAGTTTTTTGAAGTACCGAGTTTAAGTATTGAGTTATGATGTTATGTTGCTGTTTATCGATCCTGATGGTCACACGTGAATGTATGACCAGAGGGGGGAATGTGAGATTTCATAACACTTTTAGGCAACTTTTGTTAAAGTTAAACTCATCATTCTATCAATGTGCAGAAGCCAGTACTTTTCCCTTGTTGTGTCTATCTGAAGGCCAAGCTACAAGCACACCGTGGCTAAATCTGGTGCAGCCATCTTTTAATGTAACTGCACATTGTCCTTAAATTGTACTGTAAACTCTAAACTCTAAACTTTTGACAATTGTTTCTTGTTTTTTTTTAACCTTGTTTTATTGATGTATTTTCCGGTGCACATGTATTCCAATGTGGTTTTACTGCAAATGACAAATAAACGGCTTCTCGATCTGGAGGAGGACCGGGTTAGTGTTACTCTAGAAGCTTGTTTTTTCTGCAAATTTGGGCCAAAGTCTGTGTGTGTGTCTGTGTGTGTGTCTGTGAGTGTGATTGTGTGTGGGTGTGTCTGTGTGCCAAGAAGCAGATGGAGGAGCAGGCTGCAGTCACGAGGCCAGGGCTGACATTTAGGAGAAAATCCCACTTTTTGGAACAAGACGCTGGAAAGAGGAAAGTATTTTGAGTCCAGGAAGTGTTGGAGAGATGGACAAGATACGACATAGAAACTGTTATTTTTGTCAATGCTGTTACTGTGTGCCTTTGTGAGACTTGGAGAGAAAAAAATGCCGCTGGATTTTTTTTTTTATGTTATAGAACTGGGCGACCAAATGTCCGAGATACACAAACCATAGAACTGTGTAAAATAAGTAAAACAAAAATCAATGTTAAATGTAGCTTGCTCTCAAAACAGTTGCATCAAACACTCTTTAGATCGGCTTTTTCAGATAGAAAAGTATGTAAAAGATTTATCTGTCCAATCTCCGTTTTACAGTCTCAGTCCTGGATCTACAGCCTCAGTCCTGACTCTACAGCTTCAGTCCTGGGTCCACAGCCTCAGTCCTGGATCCACAGCCTCAGTCCTGGATCCACAGCCTCAGTCCTGGATCCACAGCCTCAGTCCTGGATCCACAGCCTCAGTCCTGGATCTACAGCCTCAGTTCTGGATCTACAGCCTCAGTCCTAGGTCTACAGCCTCAGTCCTGGATCTACAGCCTCAGTCCTGGATCTACGGCCTCAGTCCTGGATCTACAGCCTCAGTCCTGGATCTACAGCCTCAGTCCTGGATCTACAGCCTCAGTCCTGGATCTACAGCCTCAGTCCTGGGAACTGCTTGATTCTCTGTTGTTGAGATGAGGACAGAATGTTATGATCTGATTTGTTCACAAAATGTTATTATTACAAGACTCTCTATGGGACAAACGACTACTATTTATGAAAAGGAAAAGTTAGGAACCCCAGCTTTAACCATACACAAACAAAGACACAGAGCACTGGAAACATGTGCAGTTTGTGACGAGGTGAATGAGTCTCTCTGAGTTAATGCTGAGACTGAAGGGAATGATGCACACTCACTGTTTGTTTCTGCTCCTCGTCCTGTCGGCATGGAGGGAGAGGAGAGAGAAGAGAGAGAGGAGAGAGAAAGAGAGACATATAAGAGAGAGAAGAGAGAAGATATAAGAGAGAGGAGAGAGCAAGAGAGATAAATATAAGAGAGAGAAGAGGGAGAGGAGAGACAGAGATATATGAGGGAGGTGGGAGAGAGAGGACAGAGAATAGAAAGAGGAGATAGAGAGGAGAGAGAAAGGGAGATAGATATAAGAGAGACACATGTATGAGAGACAGGAGAGAGAGAGGAGAGAGAAAGAGAGATAAGAGAGGAAGATATAAGAGACAGGAGAGAGAGAGGAGAGAGAAAGAGAGATAAGAGAGGAAGATATAAGAGAGAGAAGATAAAAAATGAGATAGAGAGGAGAGAGAAGAGAAAGGAGATAGAGATATATAAGAGAGAAAGAAGAGAGAGAGAGAAATATATAAGAGAGAGAGAGAGAGAGAGAGAATCAGAAGCAGAAGTTACAGAATCTGTGAGCTCCAAGTTAACACACAATTTACTACACACATCAGACAAGGACAAGAAAACACAAGCTGTTGTTGTGATACTGTGCGTCAGTGGTCTCTAATCTGTGGTTTGGGAACTACCAGTAGCTCACTCTCTATCAGGTAGCTCCCAAAGGATTCAAGAATTTAACACGTGATCCAGAATGATTCACTTTTGAGTCATATCTGTTTGAACTATAAATGTTTTCATGAACGCAGGGATACTGTGCAGTACAATGGAATATTATGTATGTGTGTTCTCCAGGATGGGCTGTAGTTATTCTATAATACACACATCAAAAATATGAAATAGAGAGAGACCAGTTAAAGACCAGAGGGAGAGGCCAGAGGGAGAGACCAGAGGGAGAGACCAGAGGGAGAGGCCAGAGGGAGAGGCCAGAGGGAGAGACCAGAGGGAGAGACCAGAGGGAGAGGCCAGAGGGAGAGACCAGAGGGAGAGGCCAGATGGAGAGGCCAGATGGAGAGACCAGAGGGAGAGACCAGAGGGAGAGACCAGAGGGAGAGGCCAGAGGGAGAGACCAGAGGGAGAGGCCAGAGGGAGAGACCAGAGGGAGAGACCAGAGGGAGAGGCCAGAGGGAGAGACCAGAGGGAGAGGCCAGAGGGAGAGACCAGAGGGAGAGGCCAGAGGGAGAGACCAGAGAGAGACCAGAGGGAGACTAGAGAGAGACACCAGAGAGAGACCAGACAGAGAGACCAGACAGAGACCAGAGAGAGATCAGAGAGAGACCAGAGAGAGAGCAGAGGGAGATCAGAGAGAGACCAGAGAGAGACCAGACAGAGAGACCAGACAGAGACCAGACAGAGACCAGACAGAGACCAGACAGAGAGACCAGACAGAGACCAGAGAGACAGACCAGAGAGAGACCAGAGAGAGACCAGAGGGAGACTAGAGAGAGACACCAGAGAGAGACCAGACAGAGAGACCAGAGAGAGACCAGAGAGAGACCAGAGAGAGAGCAGAGGGAGATCAGAGAGAGACCAGAGAGAGACCAGACAGAGAGACCAGACAGAGACCAGAGAGACAGACCAGAGAGAGACCAGAGAGAGACCAGAGAGAGACCAGAGAGAGAGAGACACCAGAGAGAGAGCAGAGGAAGACTAGAGATAGACCAGAGGGAGACCAGAGAGAGAGACACCAGAGGGAGACTAGAGAGAGACCAGAGAGAGACAGAGGGAGAACTATACACATAAATTGAATTGAATGTTCAGGTTCAGGGGTCAGAGTTCAGGTCCCTGTCAGATTGTACCTTGAGCAGCCGCATCAGTCCCTCCAGCTGCACCATGAGCTCCCGTCTGCTCTCCTGCAGCGCTGACATACGCCGCTCCAACTCATCCTTCCTGTGTCTGAAAACACAACACACACTTATTTATTTATCTCTTTTTTATTCAATCTGCTACCCCTGGACAGTTGTCTCATTGCTGACCTCTAGTGGCCACAATATTATCTTAAATAAACCTAACCCAGCTTTCAAACAAAAAAATAGTTCTGTGCTTTCAAAACAGTTTGGCGCGATCACTAGTTTCCACATGCCCTCCGTCATGTCCTTTTTGAAGTTGAACAGAATTTAACTGTTCAAACAAAAGCAGAGCGAATGGGAGTTAGGGAGCATCCATCTTTGCAACATATATTTGAGGAGATTGTTATTAGAGAGGCAAAGAAATCACCTCAGGAAAAGTTACCTCAACAGGTATAAGAACTCGTTCCTCCCGATATCTGTGAACCTCCTGAATGCAGATGTTGTGTTTTATGTCTATCTTATGTGTATGTTGGATGTAGCAGCCTGTAAGTCCAAGACACATTTTCTATGGGACATAATACATTGATCTGGAATCTTGAACATCTTTAAATCACCTTTTGTAATAATAATAACAAAAAAATAGAGTATTGATTCTGGGGCGACAGTAGCTCAGTTGGTAGAGCATTGGCCTTTGGGCCTGAAGGTCGCGGGTTCAAGCCCACCATAAGACCTACTTCACGACTCCCACTGATGACTGCTGTCGTTGTGTCCTTGGGCAAGACACTTAACCCCACTTTGCCTGAAGCTCCCACTGAAAGATCTCAGCTTCTGTGGACTCACCACCTGCAGGAGGATCAGTGAGGGGCTGGTGCTCTGTGACTGGGTGCAGCTCTGACTGCCACCCCCCCGACCCAGAAATGGATTAAGGGGAAGAAAATGGATGGATGGATAGAGTATTGATTTTACATAGCTCTTTTCAGGACTCTCAAAGATGCTTCACATGTTTTTATTTGTTCACTTCAAACACTGTGGTGATAAACCATTACTGAGGCACACTGACAGAAGCAAGGCAACCAGTCACCACCACCGACCATTCACACACACACCAGACTCATTCTAATGTGGGTGAAGTGTCTTGCATCAGGACACAACCACAGTTTGGCCCTTTACAGCACTTCACACAGTTCTGAGGCCAGAGCAGGTGCAGCTGAGCGCAAAGACAGATGCAGACGCTAATTATACCACGAAAAACGAGCTCCACAAACTGCAGACAGCAGAAGTCTGGTACCTTCAGAAAGTACAAGTATATAAGATTGTTCCAGCTCCAACCTGCAAAAGTGACGCGTCCTGAGGAACTCGTCGTCTTTTCATTCCCTTTTAGATCTAATTTCTGAACAAATATGTATATGTGTATAAACAAGAAATAGCTGCTTTCTACAGTCCCAAGTCCCTTAACCTGCCCCCTCATATCTCACACCTCCTCCATTAGCACTGTCCCTCCCACCGCCTCAGGGCGACATGTGGCTGTGTGGATAGAGCTCTCGCTTCTCAGCAAGAAAGTCCTGGGTTTGAATCTCGGTTAGGACCTTTCTGAGTGGAGTTTGCATGTTCTCCCTGTCTCTGTACAACTTGCTCCCATCTCTGTGTGGAGTGAGGGACATATGCCCATGACAATTGTAAAGGGCTTTGGTCTGGTCTCTATATAACTAAAGATTGGATCTGAACCCTGAGGACCGAGCCAACGATACCTGAGCAGCCGCAGTTCTGTGAGCAGCGTGGGGTTCTGCTGGGCCTTCTCTGGGGTCGGTTGTGAGGCCTGTTCATGCTCCAGGCGCAACCTCTGGATCTCCTGCAGGATCTCCCTATACACACACACACACACACACACACACACACACACAAACACACAGTAAGTATGAGGTTTATAACAGGGGTGATGTGTTCTCAAAATCAACCTGTGATAAATGTAAATTCGCTCAGTAGCGGCTGTTTGTTTTAACTCTGTAAAACCCTCACAGACAGAGACCAGACAAAGAGACCAAAGAGAGCGACCAGAGAAAAGAGACCAGAGAGAGTTTATCCTGAGTGTAAATAAAGGTAACAGTTATACTAGCGATTATCATGTTAATGGAGTAATATACACGTGAGAAGCGATATATAGTGAGGGACCAGTGAATGTGAAAGAGTTTAGAGTGTTGTTAGTCTCTGATTCTTTGACGGTTAATGGCTCTGACCTGTTCTTGTTCTCCAGCTCCGCGATCAACTGTCTCTGCTGTTTGTTTGCATCAAAGTTGAAGCCGAGGTCAGAGGGAGGACACTGCTGCTGCAACACAACAACCACAACAACAACTGTTCAAGGACTGAGGGCAAGAACAGCAATATTCAGTTATACAAATGGGAATTATAATATTGTTCTGGTTCACTTAATTGTGAAAAAGGACTTGTATGAGAGAGACTAGAGAGAGCAAACAGTGAGATATCAGAGAGAGACTAGAGAGAGACTAAAGAGAGACTAGAGAGAGACCAGAGAGCGACCAGACCAGAGAGAGACCAGAGAGAGACCAGAGAGAGACCAGAGAGAGACTAGAGAGAGACCAGAGAGAGTTGAGAATGATCCTTTACTCTCTGATTTGAATGTGTCTTCATCTTTTGCAGTAATTTATGTGTGTGCATAGCAAGACTCACTGTGGAGTTGCCTGCTTCGGCCGCTAACCTGGCGGCGTATCGGGCAATCAGCCGGTGCTCCTCGTCCAATCGACTCGGACTCTCCAGGACACTGAGGAGACAAGACAAGATTCACATCAATATGGATCTACAGCCTCAGTCCTGGATCTAAAGGATCTACAGCCTCAGTCCTGGATCTAAAGGATCTACAGCCTCAGTCCTGGAGCTAAAGGATCTACAGCCTCAGTCCTGGATCTACACCCTCAGTCATCTTGACTGCTCCCATTCACCAGAGACCAGAGAGAGACCAGAGAGAGACCAGAGAGAGACCCGAGAGAGACCAGAGAGAGACCAGAGAGAGACCAGAGAGAGACCAGAGAGAGACCAGAGAGAGACCAGAGAGAGACCAGAGAGAGAGACCAGAAATAATAGGATATTGACAAATACATTACAATAAACTACTAGAAATAGACATCAATTGTACTATTTAAAGCAATTAACAAATTGCTACCAAGTAACATACAACAATATTTTATTCTTAAAGAAAAAACATATAATCTAAGAGGTCTTGGAAACTTCCAACTTGCAAAATTCCGATCGACTTCTGTGTGACTGTATGTGGTGTGAAATTGTGGAATGCTCTGGATCTCCAAACAAAACAATGCCAAGACATTCACAGATTTAAGTCACTATACAGTATAATACAATGTTTGGTCTGACTATAGAGAGAATATGCCTTGAATATATTTCCATTTTGCCATGTCCTCTTCTTGTATGTTTTTAAGTTTGTAGTTGCCCCTGTTTGTTTCATTACCATTGCTGCATGTCCTTACCATGTTGGTATTCACTGTCTTTTACCATTGCTGGTATTTCCCTCATGCAGTTGTTTTGCATCCTTGTAATATGTATCTTGTTTGTATAAGTCCTTAAACCCATTCATTGCTACTTTAAAACCTGAACAGTTTATTTAAATGTGCCATTTGCTTTGTTTTTGTACTGGAGCAAATAGAAAGCTCAATGAGTAATGTTTTTTTTTTGTCTTTAAGGCACCAGGGGTGGGATTAAATAAGTTTTCTTCTTCCCACTCCTTTTCGAGTATCTGCAAGTGTTTCTTTTGTGTATATAATATTTATAATTTTGTATTATGTAAATGTAGCTCAGGGTTATTTATGCACAATTTTGATATTCTATTTTTGTTTCTTGTACACTTATTTGCTCGAAATAAACAAACATTGATTGATTGATTGAGATACAGAATAGAGACCAAAGAGTAATTAGATTTGTGAAACAAAAAGTCGTCAATTTGACTGCTCTGGGAGACAGTTCTCGAGTTAAAAGTGATCATGAGATATTTCCCTGCAGGGTTTCCTTGGGGTCATGGTTGAGCGGAAGTTATGAATTGTTCGGTTTTTGCCCTTGGATTGAGCTCAGAGCTGAAGACACAGAGAGAGGAGAGGGGAGAGAGAGGAGAGAGAGAAGGACGCGTCAGCAAAGTGCCTCTCTGGGACTCTGAAGTGTTACATAATGTGACAAATGAACATTTAAAAGTGAAATATCATGCATTATTTGTTTGTGTTGAGCATGATCTAAAATAGAGCTGGGTCTTGGATCTACAGCCTCAGTCCTGGATCTACAGCCTCAGTCCTGGATCTACAGCCTCAGTCCTGGATCTACAGCCTCAGTCCTGGGTCTACAGCCTCAGTCCTGGATCTATAGCCTCAGTCCTGATCTACAGCCTCAGTCCTGATCTACAGCCTCAGTCCTGGATCTACAGCCTCAGTCCTGGATCTATAGCCCCAGTCCTGGGTCTACAGCCTCAGTCCTGGATCTATAGCCTCAGTCCTGGGTCTACAGCCTCAGTCCTGGATCTATAGCCTCAGTCCTGGGTCTACAGCCTCAGTCCTGGGTCTACAGCCTCAGTCCTGGGTCTACAGCCTCAGTCCTGGATCTACAGCTGGACTGGTTCTGGGCAGTATTCTAAATATATTTTTCTGGTGCATTCCCCAACACAATATACAGAATTAAATCTTTATAACAAGATTCTGAACTGGACATTTGTCGCCTTTAAGTATTATTTGCATTTTTCCTCCATGCACAAACTTGGTCTTTCATCTTCCGTGACTCATTCTGATTCTGAATTTGAGGCTTTGAAGTTTCTATTCTCGGGTTTTGGTTCAGTGACATCGGTGAGACGCAGGAGTGACGCACAGCTCAAAATGTCAGCGCAAGGTCAAAGACAGAAACACACACACACATAAGACTGTTCTACTGTCGCACAATAACTCAACTCCATTCTGGCACCTCACACACAGCACAGTTAAAGCTGAGGGACCTAACTTTCAAACCACAACAACAGAACTATGGAAAAAAAACATGTGTCTAGCTCCTCGCTCTCAAGTCATTTGCTTCTATCTCTTTTCGGCCTCAGTCACAGATACATTTTTTTTTCTTTCCCATGGAAAAGTGCAAAAGAGAGGAGCACCCTCACTCAGCCAGATCCTGTCAGACCTCAGAAGCTAAGCAGGGCAGGGCCAGGTTAGTACAGCGATGTGAGACCTCTGGGAGACACTTCACCCACATTAGAATGAGTCTGGTGTGTGTGTGAATGGTTGGTGATGATGGGAGGGGTCGATGGCACAGACTAGTTGCCTCGCTTCTGTCAGTGTGCCCAGGGCAGCTGTAGCTACAGTAGTTTATCACCACCATGTATAGAGTAAATGAAAAAAGCCAGAAAAGCTCTAAATAAATTTGATGCATCATTATTACTATTGTTGTCGACAGACGTGTACACTATGCAATCTAAGATGAGTAACTTAGAAAGCATATTGTGTGTACTTAGTGTACTTGTATATAGTAGTAGTTTTAAGATCTTTTGTTTCATACTTAATCACTCTTAATCTCTTTCCTAGATTGTGACTTCCTGTTATTTCCAAAGGCAGTAAAAAATATTCTGATTACAATTGGAATGGTATTAAATGGCAGAAAATGTGTTATCGCAGGTAAACATTTCACATCTGATATTTCTGACATTTCCAATAAAACTGCAAGTTTCTTCTGTTATTAAAACGAGGAAACTTTAAAGAAGCTTCGTGTGGCATTTGATGAAGATCCCAGAGCTAAAGATTCAGTCTCTGACATTTACACAAGATTAGAGCAGTTTGCAGAGAAACTCCAGACTCCCCCTGCTGGTGAGGAGGTAAACTACAGGCTCACATGAGAGACCAGGCTTAAAATGGGTGGAGTTCAGGCCGTTTGTTGTAACTATTGAAAATCCATCTTGAGCGACTCTGGTCTTTAGGTTTGATCTCTGAAACACGTTCAGCCCAATCACATTGTCTGGTCCTACTGGTTCTGCGCTGTGAACAAGCTCCCATGATGCTTTGCGCCAAATACGTGTATGTGGCTCTCATGCACGTGCACAGAGGGTCTCGTCGCATTCTGACCAATCAGCGTCTACTGATCAGAGCGTAGCTAGAGCGAAGCTAGAGCGGGAGCTAAACAAGCAGTGTTTGTTGCACCGTGTAAATAAAAAAGTGTGGATTTATGCTGAAGGATTTAACAAGAAAAAAGTTCAGGACGACAAGGGACACAAAAAAACCCACAGAATCCTTCTTTATGAAAGTTGTAGGTTCTCTGTCAGCTGAGGTTGAGCTGGTTTAGTTTACATTGAGATCTATGGGAGATTTTTCTGGGTAACGTGAATTTAGTCTGCAGTACCACGGGCACCCCCTGGGTCCATTGGTGGGACAGCTATAAGCTAGTAATACCCTATCCAGATATTATTATAGATTCATAGGGTAGACATTTTGCTAAGACTGCAAGCTGGAATTTACCCCTCAAATGAAGGTATCTGATTGGTTAACCCAGGGGTATCCAAACTTTCTAGCAAGAGGGCCACTTTAGTTCATCAGACTTGACCTCGGGCCGACAACCTGGATTTAAAAAACTGGATTTGAGCTGGATTTATTGGATTATGGAATCACAGCTGCATTTTATTTGGAATGTTGTGACAATAAAGTCAACGACTGGATTCCAGTGGGTCTGAGACTTACAACAAGGTATAGCATGACTGTATTGGCGGAGCTGAAGTTGGTTGGATGACACTGTCAAAGTGCCTCAATGGCGATTATGTGTAAGCAGCAGAAGGGCCATATTAAATGGCACAGAGGGCCGCAATTAGCCCACGGGCCTGAGTTTGGACATGCCTGGGTTAACCCTATGGCTCATATCTGTTTTCACAAAGACAATGTCAAAGCAGAAACAGTCTCTATGTTCAAGGCCAGGCTTAAAGCAGTTCTCTTCAGCATATGGTTAGGAAGGTAAGACTCAGAGAAGACTTAAAACATAAAAACACAGATTGTCAGTGACTTATGGAGCCCCCCCCCCCCCCCGCTCTGGTAACAGCACTATCCTCTTTATCTGTCTACTTTATCTGTCATCATTATGAAGCTCTAGTCTGTTCATTACTATTCACCCCCTGTCCCATAGTCTATTTCTGTTTCTGCTTCTTTTGAGTTGTTGATTATTGATCCAGGAGGGTTTAGGTCCAGTGATGATCTGGGACATTTGTCAACATTATTATGCTAAAGTAAATACCGTATACTTCATTCTTGCTTCTTCTTCTTATAAGTTAAATCAGTCTGCTATGTGTTTGTTATCATTTAATTTCCTGCGTTTGAACTGTTTGATTTTCTGATTTTTGCTGAAGGAAAGATAACTTTGTAAAGACGGCTGCTGTTGTGATTTAAGGAGATACACAAATAAATTGAATTGGAGCGTGTGATACTGTTATACATAATGTTATAAACACGTAGTGACAGGAGTTCTGCCATAACACACAGTGATGTGAATTTGTTTTAGACTCACTCTTAGATCACAGCCGCAGAACTGACGCCTCCTCAGTCCCAAACACAACATGCTAAAGTTACACACATACAGTACGTAATGACCCACCGATGTTGTGTGTTTTGCTACAGGGAAATGTCTCACTCTGCACCAGTTCTATCAGGATCTGTTTGTGAAATCAGCTTTTATCTCTTTCTCAGCCGGCAACAGCTTTTTCCTAAAAATAAACTGGCAAAATGTGTGTCATGTGTGGATCTGCTGCAAATCTGTGTGTGTGTGTGTGTGTGTCTTTGTGTGTTGTGGGAGTACAGCAACACAAGCATCACACACTCTCTTGGAAAACTGAAAATGATTTCATCAACATGGTCTTAATAATAATAATAATAATAATGCATCGGGTATATAAAGCGCTTTTCAGGACACTCAAAGTCTTTTCACATGTTATTATTCTTTCACTCTATACACAGTGGAGATAAACTACTACTGTAGCCACAGCTGCCCTGGGGCACGCTGACAGAAGCGAGGCAACCAGTCTGTGCCATTGGCCCCTCCCACCACCACCAACCATTCACACACACACACACACCAGACTCATTCTAGGCAATGTGGGTAAAGTGTCTTGCCTAAGGACACAACCACAGTTTGGCACTTTATACCCGCAGCTGACGCACTGTGGCGCCTGGTGTTCCCAGAGGTCTCCCATCACAGTACTAACCAGGCCCTGCCCTGCTTATTTATTCAAATTTTAATATTGATTAAACAATATAATTCGAATATGGTTTTTGAGCGTGTTCCCAGCCCTAATATAGAGTAGCATTACTTCTAATCCATTCATTTCCCTCCGCTTTATCCATTGCTGGGTGGCGTCGGCTCTTTTTTTTTTTTAAATTGTAGAGGACGAACAGGACCCTGTTCCAAGGTCGAGGCTCTGGACGAAAGGTGACCGAGCCTTCTCTGTCCGGGCTCCTCGACTTTGGAACGACCTGCCCGAGGAGATAAGGCTAGCACCATCAGTATCCTCTTTTAAATCTCTTCTTAAAACCCACTTTTATCAAACAGCTTTTAACTGTTAGTTCTTAAATTCACATGCTGTATTTTAATGTCTGCTTTGTCTTTGTTGTGTCTCTTTTGTGTTTTGCTCTGTTTGCGTTGTGTTTCTGTATCTAATTATTTTGACCTTGTATTATGACTGTTTTTATTGTTTATCATGCTGACTGTGCAGCGCTTTGTAAACATTGTTTTTAAAAGTGCTACACAAATAAAGATTATTATTATTATTATTATTTGTTTGGGACGGTACATGTTAAAGCTGCACTAACTGACTTTGGGATTTTGAAGCCGTGGACCCGCTGGCCTGGCTCTTTCTCCTCCCCTCCCCGCACCCACAAAGCTATTGCCCCCCCACACACACCCACTGTTGGGACGGAGCTAACGTTTCCCAATATGGATAATACACGGATATGGATTTTCACGTGGATGGCGTGACCATAGAACAATAGAACCGGGAAGCGCGGAGGAACGGGACTTTCTTTTGGATGGCTGTTTCGCTGTGTAAGCAGTACCCGGTGACGAAGACGAGAAAGTTTCACGTTAGCTCCGCCGCTTGTTGTGCTAACTCAGCCGTCTGTGCTAACGGACCTGTAGATTTCTCACGAAAGTGGGGGCCAGTGGTACGCTGTGATTGGTCACAATCTGCGACCCAAAACACATTCTCTTCCTTGTTTCATCAAAACTCGATCTAAAATATAATGTCAGGCCAGCACAAATCTGCGCTACTTTTTCTTCAAAAGGACGTATATCCCAATGCACTACATGGACATGGATAGCACTTTCGTAATTAATACAAAAATAAAGTCAGTTAGTGCAGCTTTAATGAACACATCACTCCGGGCGGTAGCCACGGGCTAATTTGCATCTGTTTTTCCCACTCATTCACCCTGAACTATTGTACATGTTTTTAGTGGTAGGGGAAACCGGAGTACCCGGAGGAAACCTACGCAGACACAGGGAGAACATGAGAAGCAGTGCTACCCACTCAGCCTCTCCCAGCTCTCTTCATGTGACATAGCTTTTCTTTCTCTGAGGCTCTGAGGGGACTCTGCAGAGGAAACTCATGTGGAGCTTGAACTATACCTCGTCCTCTGTGTTCATACCAAAAGCTGATGCCCAGAGGTGAGGGAGGGAACGGAGACTGAGGTGAATAGAGAGCTCTGATTGAAGACGCTGCTCCCCCTTCAGAATCAGAATCATTTTTATTGCCACGTAAGAAACAAACTCTTCACAACTCTGCAAACAACTCGGCAGAAAATCTTTCTTTCTGTTTCTTTCTAGAATCTACTTTCCAAACACATTTTCTGTAAGACAATATCACATTCTATATTACTTCTGTTTTATGTAGCGCTTTTTTGGACACTAAAAGATACACAACAGAAATATCATTCACTCTGTACAGAGTGGAGATAAACTTCTTCAGCTCTACAGCCACAGCTGCCTTGGGGCACTCTGACAGAAGCGAGGTCATCTTGGCCTGTCCCACCACGAACCATTCAAGAGCAAAATGGTGAATTGACACAAACTGAGCTTGAAGAGGTTACTTTTCAATAAGAACCAGAGCGAGTTGGATAGCTTTGTTGAGCTAGCAGGTTAGCATTGTCCATCTGTATACAGTCTATAGGTTTAAACTACACTCCTCGCTGCAAGAGACTTACCTCTTGTTGGGAGTGTGCCCCCCGCAGGACAGGAGCAGCGTGTCATTCATGTTGTAGATGGCAGATTTCGGCTGACTACAATAAAACACATTGGTGCATTATTGATTCTGCTGAAGATTTGACTGAGGAAGCAGCGGAGGAAGAGGAGGATCCACTCTGGACGATTGAAAGGAAAAGTAATATCAACTAGAAACTTGCAATGGCTGAAGCCATTGCGATTGACTGCGGAACAGATCTAATGTGGAAATCTGCTAAAAAAAATCCTTGAAATCCTTTAAAAGGCCTTGAAACTGTTAAAATACTTGATAGATATTTGAAACTCCTGAAGTCCTTGAAATTGTTGAAACCTTTAAACTCCTGAAATCCTTGAAACTGTTGAAACATTGAAACTCCTGAAATCCTTGAAACTTTTTTAAACCTGGAAACTGTTGAAAGTGTGGAAACTCCTGAAATCCTTGAACCTCCTGATATCCTTGAAACTGGTTAAATTCTTAAACAGTTGAAATCCTTGAAACTACTGAATGTATTGAAAGTGTCCTTGAAACTGAAAAATCCCCTCACCGCTGAAACAATTTGGTTCCTGTAACTAAGGAAACCTGGTCTGTGGTCATTATCTGGTGGTGGTCTGAGTCTTCGTTTGGGTCTTGGTCTGGTGGTATAATGCAACCTATTAGGTTGCATTATACTGGTTTACATGGAAAAATCCCTATTAGGTTGCATTATACTGGTTTACATGGAAAAATCCCTATTAGGTTGCATTATACTGGTTTACATGGAAAAATCCCTATTAAGTTGCATTATACTGGTTTACATGGAAAAATCTCTATTAAGTTGCATTATACTGGTTTACATGGAAAAATCCCTATTAGGTTGCATTATACTGGTTTACATGTACAAATCCCTATTAAGTTGCTTTATACTGGTTTACATGTAAAAACCCCTATTAGGTTACATTATAGTGGTTTACATGTAAAAATCCTTATTAAGTTGCATTATACTGGTTTACATGTAAAAACCCCTATTAAGTTCCATTATACTGGTTTACATGTAAAAACCCTATTAAGTTGCATTATACTGGTTTACATGAAAAAAACCCTATTAAGTTGCATTATACTGGTTTACATGGAAAAATCCCTATTAAGTTGCATAATACTGGTTTACATGGAAAAATCCCCATTAAGTTGCATTATACTGGTTTACATGAAAAAAACCCCATTAAGTTGCATTATACTGGTTTACATGGAAAAATCCCTATTAAGTTGCATTATACTGGTTTACATGGAAAAATCCCTATTAAGTTGCATAATACTGGTTTACATGGAAAAATCCCCATTAAGTTGCATTATATGGTTTACATGTAAAAAACCCTATTAAGTTGCATTATACTGGTTTACATGGAAAAATCCCTATTAAGTTGCATTATACTGGTTTACATGAAAAAAACCCTATTAAGTTGCATTATACTGGTTTACATGGAAAAATCCCTATTAAGTTGCATTGTACTGGTTTACATGGAAAAATCCCTATTAAGTTGCATTATACTGGTTTACATGAAAAAAACCCTATTAAGTTGCATTATACTGGTTTACATGTAAAAACCCCTATTAAGTTGCATTATACTGGTTTACATGGAAAAATCCCTATTAAGTTGCATTATACTGGTTTACATGGAAAAATCCCTATTAAGTTGCATTATACTGGTTTACATGGAAAAATCCCTATTAAGTTGCATTATACTGGTTTACATGGAAAAATCCCTATTAAGTTGCATTATACTGGTTTACATGGAAAAATCCCTATTAAGTTGCATTATACTGGTTTACATGGAAAAATCCCTATTAGGTTGCATTATACTGGTTTACATGTACAAATCCCTATTAAGTTGCTTTATACTGGTTTACATGTAAAAACCCCTATTAGGTTACATTATAGTGGTTTACATGTAAAAATCCTTATTAAGTTGCATTATACTGGTTTACATGTAAAAACCCCTATTAAGTTCCATTATACTGGTTTACATGTAAAAACCCCTATTAAGTTCCATTATACTGGTTTACATGTAAAAACCCTATTAAGTTGCATTATACTGGTTTACATGAAAAAAACCCTATTAAGTTGCATTATACTGGTTTACATGGAAAAATCCCTATTAAGTTGCATAATACTGGTTTACATGGAAAAATCCCCATTAAGTTGCATTATACTGGTTTACATGGAAAAATCCCTATTAAGTTGCATTATACTGGTTTACATGGAAAAATCCCTATTAAGTTGCATAATACTGGTTTACATGGAAAAATCCCCATTAAGTTGCATTATACTGGTTTACATGGAAAAATCCCCATTAAGTTGCATTATACTGGTTTACATGGAAAAATCCCTATTAAGTTGCATTGTACTGGTTTACATGGAAAAAACCCTATTAAGTTGCATTATACTGGTTTACATGGAAAAAACCCTATTAAGTTGCATTATACTGGTTTACATGTAAAAACCCCTATTAAGTTGCATTATACTGGTTTACATGGAAAAATCCCCATTAAGTTGCATTATACTGGTTTACATGAAAAAAAACCCTATTAAGTTGCATTATACTGGTTTACATGAAAAAACCCTATTAAGTTGCATTATACTGGTTTACATGGAAAAATCCCTATTAAGTTGCATTATACTGGTTTACATGGAAAAATCCCTATTAGGTTGCATGATTACACTGAAGTCCTTGAAACTGCTGAAGTCCTTGAAACTGCTGAAGTCCTTGAAACTGCTGAAGTCCTTGAAACTGTTGAAGTCCTTGAAACTCTTGAAATCTTGAAACTGCTGAAATCCTTGAAACTGTTGAATCCTTGAAACTGTTGAATCATTGAAACTGTAGAAATGTCTGAAAGAGCTGAAGTCCTATTAAAATGCATGGGCCTATTAAAATGCATTGCAGAATTCTCAATGCAGATTTTTGTCCGATTGCGGAAAAACCGGAAATCGCTGAAGTCCCAAAAGTAATAGCAATAATCTCCCAAACATGTGGAACGTTTTGATGTATAACTTGTGGAAATTGTTGAAAATGTGAAAGCTGTGAAACGTGTCAAAAAAAATGACGGAATAAAGAAATACAAAACCAATGGTTGACTGCGGAAGGTTCCGCAGTCAATCAATTAATAATAGAGGATTTTAGGGACAGGTTTGGGCAAATAGAGCGAGGAAGAAAAGTTGCAGAGACTTCAAAAGAGTGAGTCAAAACTGAAAGCTAGAATTGCATGCCACACTATTCCATCCCCATGCATTCATCTCAATCTTAGGTCAGTTCATACTCAGTACCAACTATCACAACTATGCAGACGACACTCACATCTATGTCTCACTGATGCAGGAGGACATGGACTCTGGACTCACTGATGCAGGAGGACATGGACTGTGGACTCACTCCATCCAACAGATCAGTAAGTGGAGGCAAAATAACTTCCTTCAGCTAAACTCAGGCTAAACTGAAAATTATCTTTGGACCCAGACACAAAGACAGGATGTCATCTGTCACCTCCACTCTCTCTCCCTAAAACCAAATCAGTAACATCAGCATTTCTTTTCAAATTTGAAAAACATTGACAGGATCAAAAATGTATTATCGAAATTAGACCTTAGCTGAAGTTTCTTCTCCAGCATTTGTCTCCAGGAGGTTAGACTCCAGTGTATCTGTAAAAGCTACTCACTGGTCTCTCCAAAAGAGATTAAAACATCAGCAGCATTTTCAAAATGCTGCAGTTCGAGACCTGACAAGCACCAGAAAGTACATCTGTGACATGTTAGGGCCATATACACCAACTCTGAGGAGCACAGGGACTGGCCTCCTGCGGGGACTCTGTGGAGCACAGGGACTGGCCTCCTGCGGGGACTCTGTGGAGCACAGGGACTGGCCTCCTGCGGGGACTCTGAGGAGCACAGGGACTGGCCTCCTGCGGGGACTCTGTGGAGCAAAGGGACTGGCCTCCTGCTGGGACTCTGTGGAGCACAGGGACTGGCCTCCTGCGGGGACTCTGAGGAGCACAGGGACTGGCCTCCTGCGGGGACTCTGAGGAGCACAGGGACTGGCCTCCTGCGGGGACTCTGAGGAGCACAGGGACTGGCCTCCTGCTGGGACTGTGGAGCACAGGGACTGGCCTCCTGCTGGGACTGTGGAGCACAGGGACTGGCCTCCTGCTGGGATTGTGGAGCACAGGGACTGGCCTCCTGCTGCATGGGACTGGGGTTGTATCTTCACTCTTTTCAATGTGCTGTGATTATTCATTACTCGCCTTGCCTAAAGTCCTTGTGATGAAAGGGCTGTACATAAATATAAGTAATTGAATTGAACTGGCAGTGTGTGTATTTAATCATTAACTTAGAAGGAATGGTATTATCGCATTCGAGATGTCACTTGGAGCAGATCGACTTTTTCTCATATTCCCACAGAGTTCACAGTATTGTCTTCAAAACCTATAACTGAGTCTTTGTATCGATCTCGCGCTCTTCTCTTTAAACGTTATTAAAAATCTCATTATCACATGAAAAACAAAGAGCTGTGTTCTGTTTGTGAAATCAGCTTTTGTCTATTTTTATACATCTATTTCCATCTCTGCTGCACTCTCACTGTGGTCTGCCTGTGCAGAAACCAGAGAGAGACCAGAGAGAGAGACCAGAGAGAGCCCAGAGAGAGACCAGAGAGAGAGACCAGAGAGAGACCAGAGAGAGACCAGAGAGAGAAACCAGAGAGAGACCAGAGAGAGACCAGAGAGAGAGACCAGAGAGAGACCAGAAAGAGACAAGAGAGGGACCAGAGAGAGACCAGAGAGAGACCAGAGAGAGACCAGAGAGAGACCAGAGAGAGACCAGAGAAAGACCAGAGAGAGAGACCAGAGAGAGAAACCAGAGAGAGACCAGAGAGAGAGACCAGAGAGAGACCAGAGAGAGACAAGAGAGAGACCAGAGAGAGACCAGAGAGAGACAAGAGAGGGACCAAAGAGAGACCAGAGAGAG
Organism: Knipowitschia caucasica; assembly: GCA_964034765.1. Lineage (NCBI taxonomy): Eukaryota > Metazoa > Chordata > Actinopteri > Gobiiformes > Gobiidae > Knipowitschia > Knipowitschia caucasica. The sequence continues at coordinate 17,551,641 of OZ035834.1, forward strand.
ACAAGAGAGGGACCAGAGAGAGACCAGAGAGAGACCAGAGAGAGACCAGAGAGAGACCAGACAGGGACCAAAGAGAGACCAGAGAGAGACAAGAGAGGGACCAGAGAGAGACCAGAGAGAGACCAGAGAGAGAAACCAGAAAGAGACCAGAGAGAGACTAGAGAGGGACCAGAGAGAGACCAGAGAGAGACCAGAGAGAGACCAGAGAGAGACCAGAGAGAGACCAGAGAGAGACCAGACAGGGACCAGAGAGAGACCAGAGAGAGACTAGAGAGGGACCAGAGAGAAACCAGAGAGAGACCAGAGAGAGACCAGACAGGGACCAGAGAGAGACCAGAGAGAGACTAGAGAGGGACCAGAGAGAGACCAGAGAGAGACCAGAGAGAGACCAAAGAGAGACCAGAGAGCGACTAGAGAGAGACCAGAGAGAGAGACCAGAGCCCCACTGTGGCACTTGGTGTCCCCAGAGGTCTCCCATCACAGTACTAACCAGGCCCTGTCCTGCTTAACAACAGAGGTCTGACTGGATCTGGCTTTCCACTTGTTAAGTGAGTTGACTTTCCAAACCAAATACTGCCAACTGTCACCTCTGCTTCATTCAGCGATTGCAACAAATCTTTTCTTCAAGTTTCATTATCAATTTTTTGGACAAATTTAATTCACACTAAAGATTTCTCCTCATTTCCCTCTTCTAGAATAACATGTCTCTGTATGAAAAAAATTAAAGCTGGGGTACGTACTTTTTTTTAGAAAATTAAAGTAAACAAACCAGGCCACAACAAACTGTCTACATCAAAGTAAAAAAAAACCTTTATCTATTCAACCAATTCAACCAAGTTATTGCACTAAACAAGGATAGTAATTGGCTGCATGCAACAATAATGAGGCTGAAAACATGCAACAAATATTCAAATCCTCCTCTTCCTCCTGCTCCAGACTCTACCTCCCCCCAGTCTTCATCAGGCTCACCTCTGTCGTCTTCCTCAAATGTCAATAATAATAATATCAATAATAATAATAATAATAGTCACATGTGGCTTGGCTTCTGCTGCGTCCAGACTCGCGCTCCGGCTGCTGTCGCCACGGAGACTGAGCCGCGTCATGTGACTTACGGACGACGTCGCTCCCTCGCTCGCCCATCCTTACTATCTCTCTCTCTCTCTCCTGCTTCTGATCTGCCTCAACACAGTGATGCACTAGATACCCCTCTCTACTCTACTCTACCCTTCTTTACACTACTCTAATCTACTCTACCCTACTATAGCCTTTTCTGCTCTACTCTACCCTTTTTGCTATCCTCTTCTCTACTCTACCCATCTCAACTCTACGATTTTCTACTCTACTCTACTCTTCTGTGTAACCAGACAGATACTGGTTTGTCGTGGGAACACATACTAAAGCCGAATGGAAGCACGACCAGACGGAATAGAGTAGAGTAGGGCTGGTGGAGAAGGGGCTATAGTTGCAGTATTTGTGATTTGAAATTAGTAAGATTCAGATTCATTTATTTGCCATTTGCAGTAAAACCACATTGGAAAAACTGTGCAAGACTACCCCAGTGTGCACCAGACGACACACACCAGAGCTCTTGCCACGGCGCCATCTTTACGGCGCCATGCGCCGTAATAGTAATTAGGTAACCCAGCTTTAATCACGTAAAATGCATGTTTTAAAAGAGCATCACTCCAACAGATATCCCAAAAATTGCCCAAAGAAGTGGATTTTTCAGAGAGAACAAAAAAAATCAAACATTTAAACTCGACACCAGATCAGAGTTTTGTCTCCTGTATCACTCTAAACTCTGCCCCCTGTGGATCATTGCAGACATTAATAATGTTTTAAAACGGAATATTTAGAGTTCTAACCTCTGCTGCAGCTGGGCCTGTTACCTTGAGCCTGTTACATAACCACAGAGATATAAATAAACCGTTCGTTCCTGAACCACTTGAGAGAGAGCCATAAAAACACATCTTCAAACAGAGATGGTGAATATACATGTCTTCTTTAGAACTCTCTCTCTTTGTAAATCCAGATATGAGTCATTTAAGGATTGACCAATCAGAGGCCTTTATTTGCAGGGAAAACTCCAGCATGCCCTAGCAACCGTCTTAGCAACAGTGTTTGGTTTTTCTACTCTGCACTGTGACATCTGCAGGAGAACACATCTGCTCCAATAATATTTGCAGAGAACTGTTGTTCCTTACGGTTAAGGCTGAAGCAGAAGGGTTGTTGCCCTCTGGCTGTGGCTGTAAGTGCCAAACTGTGGTTGTGTCCTTAGGCAAGACACTTCACCCACATTAGAATGAGTCTGGTGTGTGTGTGAATGGTTGCTGGTGGTGGGAGGGCCGATGGCACATACTGGTTGCTTCGCTTCTGTCAGTGTGCCCCAGGGCAGCTGTGGCTGCAGCAGTAGTTTATCACCACCGTGATAAAGAACAAGAAGAACCCTAACCCTATGCTCTATGGTCCCTCTGCTCTCTGGTCCCTCTGCTCTGGTTTCCTTGACAGTCTGAGTGGATATAACTGAGTCGAGACTTCAGACGAGATCAGAAAACGAGCTCTGGGTCTGAGCTAACCTCATTCTGCCATCGTGGCTCACTCAGGAGCCTCCTCTGAGTCACACAACAATCTGAACCTGAGACAGACGTTTATGAGCAGAGAAACAACAGAGAAAAAACAGCGCAGGAGGCAAATTTAAAAAAAGATCTAATTTTTTTGTATTTATTTAGTCAATAATGAAAAATAATACATAATTAATTGTACAGTACTTTACTGAGGTCACAAGCACAGATTCACCTGCGCTCCTACATACCTCTGCTGGCCTTGTCCCAGCACACGTCACCTAACGGGCTGTACATTTGTGTTTTTAGAATGTATCAATATGAACAAATTATTATCTAGAGAGAGCAGAGAGAAAGAAGAGGGTGAGAGAGGAGAGAGAGAGAGAGAGAGACCAAAGAGAGACCAGGGAGAGAGACCAGGGGGAGAGCAGAGAGAAACCAGAAAGAGATCAGGGAGAGACCAGAGCGAGACCAGAGAGAGAGACCAGAGAGAAGCCAGAGAGAGACCAGGGAGAGACCAGAGCGAGACCAGGGAGAGACCAGAGCGAGACCAAAGAGAGAAACCAGAGCAAGACCAGAGAGAAACCAGAGAGAAACCAGAGAGAGACCAGAGAGAGACCAGAGATAAACCAGGGAGAGACCAGAGCGAGACGAGAGAGAGCGACCAGAGAGAAACCGCAGGGAGAGACCAGGGAGAGACCAGCGAGAGACCAGGGAGAGACCAGGGAGAGACCAAGGAGAGACCAGCGAGAGACCAGGGAGAGACCAGGGAGAGACCAGCGAGAGACCAGGGAGAGACCAGAGACCAAATAAGTTTATATTTCTAGTACAATTCCTCCCTACAGCCAGTATCTACGATAAACTAATGAAAAGTCTAGTGACACAAATCGTCTGTGAGGAGGATGCAATATGCAGGAGTGAACAAAAGGCAAATTAATTACGGATGTGCAAAAATATGTTTCACAGCCCGGAGAGTCTATCATCTCTGAAATATTAAACCTGCTCCAGCTCTATGTTATTTTTACGATCTGAAGCTTCTCTTTCCGGTGTCCCTCCCCTGAGTGGATATTGATGTTTTTGAGTGAAAGAAAGTGCTGTTTCTGGAGGATCCTGAACGCATCTCCGGGGCGCGTTCACAAACTTCAGGTGGAATGGATCTGACAGCTTTAGTCTCTTCTCTAGGAGATTTCTGACTGTGTGTGTGTGTGTGTGTGTGTCTGTGTGCATGTGTGTGTGTCTGTGTGTGTGTGTGTAAAAACCAAGAGAAAAGTGATGTGTTGCTATAAATAAAGGTTTATTTTTAAGCCTTTTGCTTTGTGTGAGCTGGGATAACAGGGGGAAAGGTTGAGAGAGAGAGAGAGAGAGAGAGAGAGAGAGAGAGAGAGAGAGAGAGAGAGCAGGAAGGGAACCAGAAAGAGAGATACACAAAAGGAAGATAAAATGGGGGGCAAAGATAGAGGTACATACCAAAGAGAGACCAAAGAGAGACCAAAGAGAGACCAGAGAAAGAGACCAGAGCAAGAGACCAGAGAGAGACCAGAGAGAGACAAGAAAGAGACCAAAGGGAGACCAGAGAGAGACCAGAGAGAGAGACCATGTGTGACCTGTGTGTAGTTTAACCTTTTTCAACTGAGCCACATGCAACAGGCGAGAAAACCAATTTATGGCTAAATTACTGCTAGGTTGAATGTATTAGTGTTTTGACAAACCAGATCGTGTGTCGAGACTCATGTTAGACAATGTGAGACAGAGATAGAGAGAGAAAGAGAGAGAAATAGACAGAGAAAGAGAGAGAGGGTTAGAGATAGAAGAGATGATAGAGAAAGCTAGAGAGAGAGAGAACAGATGGATAGAGAAAGCAAGAGAGAGAGAGAGACAGAAAATATGGATAGAGAAAGCGAGAGAGAGATAGAGAGAAGAGATGGATAGAGAGAGCAAGAGAGAAATAGAGAAATATAGACCAATATACAGAGAGACAGACATATAGATATATAGAAATATTTCTTCCAATTTCATTTTGGTCTGACATTCAGACAAGAAACCACACAAGTACTCACAATCACACAACACAATCACACAGCTTCTTTTCAAGTAAAGCCGGCAACACAACTCCATGAAACCAAAGCAGAACCAATCAGCAGGACTTGGGTTCAACAGGTCAAGGGAGGACTGGGAGAAATAAACAGGGTTGACATTATATGGGTGTGTCTAACAAACCCCATGTCCATGTCGCTCGTGAGCAGAGACACTAGAGGAGGTACTTACACGGTGTGGGCGAGCTCCTGGGGTCGCTCCGTGTGCTCCGGGAACACGGGGTGAGGCGGCTCTCCCATCGGGACGCAGCCCAGAGACTTACTGATGGCGTGGCTCAGTTTTTTGGCCGGAGATTTCTGATAAAAACACACAAACACTGTAGAGTAGAGTAGAGTACGGTACAGTAGAGTAGTAATAGAGTAGTAAAGGTAGAGTACACGTACCCATGAGGAGTGCTCCTTCATCTGGTGCTGGTTGGAGTGAGGACCATTAGCGTGTCCTCTCCAGAAGCAGCCCTGACACAGCTGGTACCCGTGACACTGCTGACAGCGGTACCTGAATCCCATCATGGACTCACTGCGGCAGAACGAGCACTCTACCGGGTGGAACACTGAGGACCAGAAACAAGACACCAGGTGAGAGCAGAACACTGAGGAACCAACAACGAGGACAAGAATCATGAAATAATATTTTTTATACCGTGTTTTTAAGGACTCTCACTTTTCACATGTCATTGTTCATTCACTCTAAACACAGTGATGATAAACTACTGCAGGAGCCACATCTGCCCTGGGGCACACTGACAGAAGCGAGGCAACCAGTCTGTGCCATCAGCCCCTCCCACAACAACCAACAACACACACACACCAGACTCATTCTCATGGGCTGAAGTGTCTTGCCTAATGACACAGCAACAGTTTGGCACTTTACTGTGGCATCTGGTGTTCCCAGAGGTCTCCCATCACAGTGCTAACCAAGCCCTGCCCCGCTTCGCATCAGAGATATGACAGGATCTAGCTTTCACCTGCAGGTATGGCCACCTGAGGAGGAAGGGTCTGGGTGAGAGTGTTTAAAGGTACACTGTGTAGTTTTTACTCCCATCCAGTGATGAGTCCTTTGGTTCTACTGTAGCTTGGAAGAAACATGTCGCCTTTGACAGCGGACCCCAACTCCGATCCTTCGAACCGGGGCCAAGGAAAGAATCCTTTAGTTTAGTAAATTAATTTTGTAGCGCTAAAATTTACTGAAATGTAAACAGTCCACGTTCGGAAGTGGCACCGGCGCGCTGCACAGAGGCACAGAAGTAAAATGTTCTTAGTTTGAGAATAAGTGTCTCCCTTGGAATGAGAAAAAACAACAATTCTTGAAGAAAATTAAAACTTAAAACTAAGACTTTGTTCCATTAGAGAATCTGCTTTTAACACAGAGAGAATGTGCTCAGATTAAGATAAAAACCACTCGTTTCAAGCAATTATTCCTTCATACTTTATATGTTTGCAGTGAAGATTACTAAATTGTTAGGATAAGTTGTTTTAAGAGTTTCACGTATGTCCCCTTTAAACCCCTTTATAATGACCTATCCTGATATTTGTCATAGTTTTCTGACTGTGACGTTAAAAACTCACCGTTCTCAACGTTGGCGAGGCGGTGCATTAGCGGCAGCCACACCAGACACTGAGGCGGCGGGTCAGCCATCAAGACGTCCAGGAACGTGTTCAGGACGATCTTCTTCTGGGGAAACACACGGTTAGAGTCTGGGACCAGAGAGTTTCAGAGACTTAGTACAAGTTGGTCTATAGTCTCTGGTTTCTGGTTTCTAGTCTCTCTGGTCCAGAGAGACCTTGGTCTTTGGTCTCTCCGGTCTCTGCTTTTGAATCTGGTCTCTTTCTGGTCCCTGGTCTCGTACCTGTTGGGGGAAGCAGGTCCGGACAGCGTGCTCCGTGTATCCAAACGATGGTCCTTCGAACACAGCGGTGGGAAGTTTCAACACCTCGCGCAGAAACTGGTCAAACTTTGCAAACACCATGATCCCACTGGAGTCTGAGATCTGGGAGAAGACGTCTGACCAGGACAGAGCAAAACACGGACCAAGGTCAAGTCCCATAGCAGCACACTGTTTACTGTTAGAAGTTAGCATTTAGCCTTTAGCATTTGCCTTTTGCTGTATTTCACATTAGATTCACTTGTTTTAGCACTTATTAAAATTTGGTAAAGGAGAAACATTAAAACACACAAAGTAAACATTTTTTGGAGGAATTTTCCAGAATTCCTTGTGTTGTCTGCAAACTCTCACACTTGGTCAGTGATGAGTCAAAGACACAAACATATATATATTTTTCTACATAAAAAGATGCATTGCCCATTTAATCAAATCCCCACAGGAGGAACTGGTCGGACCCTGGTTCTCTGGAGCAATGCTGCCACCTGGTGTTCATTTTGAGAAGTTATTTGTTCACAAATCTGGGGAATCCAATTTTCAATCTACAAAAAAAATATAGTATAAAATGAAATCTATGTCGAGTTTCTGGCTCTAACGCAGGTAGGAAAGAGGAACATTGTTTGCTTTTCTTGAGTCGCTCAGAAACAGACACTGCAGTAGTGTCCAGAGAGCAGAGCTCTCTGCTCTCTGGACACTCTGGTTTCTCTCTCTGGTGTCTGTAGGACTAATGTTTGCTGCATGCACAGTGTTATAGGTAAATGAGAACAAGAGGTTAGAGGTTAGAGGTTAGAGGTCAGAGGTCAGAGGTTAGAGCTCAGGTTGCCCAGCTTTAATGTAAACATGAAACTTACATCGTAACTTGTCGACGATCTTCCCTCCGCACATCGTGGCCAACATACACTTCATGGAGAACACTGTGAGCTTCCCGTGGCTCTCACTGACAAACACAGAACGTAAAGTTACACAGAGCAACAATCACAGCTGGTTTTATACAGACACAACCCTGTGTTTGGCTCTAGCCTTCTCAGTTTTCTTCCCAGGCCCTGCTGAAGAAATGCAGACCATTCCACTGGGGCTCTGAGGGTAACGACCAGTGTTAGTTTTAGGAGACACAAAAACCTCCCAACCCCATTTTGACATTCTCTTTCAAAGATGGTTGCCTCGGAAGCACATCATCATCATCTCTCGGTCCCCCAGAATTAATGAGCCAATTAATAAATAACGTGACATCATATCAGTTGATTTATTCACTGATGAACCGAAATAAAGTTTTGATCTATTATTGTATTTACTACATGATTGTTTTTTATCCACTTCTCTGATATCAAATAAATAACTTCATTTACATGTGATATTGCCTACATTGCCTTGTGTCTGACCTGTGCCATACGAATAAACTGGCCTCACCTGTCGTACGTAGCCACCATGAAGTTGAGCAGGAGTCCGATGCTGTGCTCCACGCTGATCTGGTGGGTGGTCGGCAGACGCTTGTTGAGCTGGAAGTAGATGGAGGAGAGGATCGTCTCCAGACGCGACACGTTGATCTCAGCGCTGTGCTCCAGAGCGTTCAGCCCGTTATCTCGAAACGCCTCGATCATGTTCCACACGTCCACCAGGTGAACTGCAACCAGGGAGAAGGACCATGTGACACCAGAGACTGTATACAGGTGGACCATGTGACACCAGAGACTGTATACAGGTGGACCCTGTGACACCAGAGACCGTATACAGATGGACCATGTGACACCAGAGACTGTACACAGGTGGACCATGTGACACCTGAGACTGTATACAGGTGGACCATGTGACACCTGAGACTGTACACAGGTGGACCATGTGACACCAGAGACTGTATACAGGTGGACCATGTGACACTAAAGACTGTACACAGGTGGACCATGTGACACCAGAGACTGTATACAGGTGGACCATGTGACACCAGAGACTGTACACAGGTGGACCCTGTGACACCTGAGACCGTATACAGGTGGACCATGTGACCCCAGAGTCTGTATACAGGTGGACCATGTGACACCTGAGACCGTATACAGATGGATGATGCTAACCTGCTAGCTCTGTGCTCCGGCTCCTATTGACGTATAATTAAACTCCTACAATAATTATAATTATACTCCATCTCAGTAGCCGTTTTTGTCACATTCATCATTTTCAACTTAAAATATCTGTGGCTTATTGCTCTGTATGATTCTGCTGTTTACATTGTGATATGGTTTTTGTAAATTCCGATTTGAGCCCTAACAGCGAACTAATCAGGGGTCTTCAGGCTGGGACTCTGAGGAGCAAAGGGACTGGCCTTTTGCCTTCCAGATTAAAATCTGGAACAGTCTCTCTGAAAATGTGAGACAGGCTTCTTCTCTGACAATGTTCAAATCCGGGTTAAAAACATGAAACTTGCAGCGAGTTTCTTACGGTTGCATCTCTTCTGCACAAAGCGCAGTTTGCAGGCCGTTCTGTAGGTGGACAAGCGGATCACGTCAAAGTTCTGGGCTCCTGGAAACAAAAGGAAAAACAACAACATTATTTTTTATTAATAGATGTATTGCAAGCAACTGGTGGACCTGGAAACACAGGTCCACAGTGGTCCTAATAGGACAGTATATCATATATGGGAGGGCTTGTCCTCCCATGAGGGGCTCTCCTCCATCACCTCTTCATCTCACCACTGTCTGAGACATTCACTGAGTACGTCATCCGTTTGGGCCTTCTCCATGATGCAGTTATGGAGTTTGTATGTTTGTATGTGTCTCTCACACTCACTAGTCCTGCCTCCTTCTTTACGGCTTGGGATGGAACCTGCCATGCATGGGGAGGAGCAGTTTTAACATCCGTGGTCTGAATCTCTTCCTTTGGCCACCTGATTATTCCTGCAGGGTATCTGATCACTGGCAGGGCGTAGCTGTTAATTGCCTGGGCCTTGTTCTTGCCAGTGAGCCGGCTTTTTAGGCAGTTGGCGCTTTCCTCGTTGCCTGTTCGAGGTTGCCATTTGCCCGTGGTATACCGAGATACTTTTAGCTGTCCTCAACGTCTGCTATTGCGAGATCACTTCTGTGTGGACTACCTTGCCTCTCCGAGTCACCATCCTGCGACATATCTCGAGTCCGAATGACATCCCGATGTCATGGCAGTAGATCCTGTTGGTTTGGATCAGAAAGTCGATGTCCCTCTGGCTCTTGGCGTACAGCTTGATGTCATCCATGTAGAGGAGGTGACTGATCTTTGACTGAGGTGGTATCCAAAGCCAGTCTGGTTCAGGCCTATGCAGTGGGGACAGAGCATCTCCTTGGTAAATGCCACATTTGATGGTCACTTTGTGCGAACCATTTCAGAACCGTTTGTCCTTCGGTTAGCCATGCTGGTTAGCAGCTGGTTCATTTGTGCTGCTAGGCGCTCATAGAGGGATGTGAGTGTCCTCAGCCAGTAGGGATGGACCATATCAGGGCCAGGTGCTGTCCAGTTTTTCATACCTGAGACTCTTTCTCGGATGTCTGCCTCTGTGATGGAATCTGAGTTCTGTTCTGGGAGGTGGCTGTGCTCCTCTCTCAGGGACACTACTGTGCACTATAGGGCTGAAACAACTAATCGATTAATCGACGACTAATCGATTATTGAAATAGTCGACAACTATTTTAGTAATCGATTAATAGTTTTCTGGTTCACACGGACTCAAACAGAGCAAAAATGACATGAAAATGTAGTATTTTTTTATTAAAACCGACTTTGTTTTTATAATTTCATGAATATCTGTCTGTCTCATCCAATCAGAGCAGAATTAGCACAAAGAGCCTGTTTAAAACAATTACTTTAAGTTTACGCCATCAATACGTCCTCGAGTGTTGCCACTTTAGCTTTTTGTGATGAAAAAATAATTTTTTTCTACACAATTCACAGCCAAGCGATTACTCGATTAATCGTAAAAATAATCAATAGATTAATCGATTAAAAAATAATCGTTAGTTGCAGCTCTAGTGCACTGCCGTTGTGTGCTGCTTCCTTCTCCTATGTGCTCTTCCAGAACTGTTCAGTTTCCAGCCTTGGTGGGTCTGCTCCCTGGTTGTTACCCTGCCACTGAGCTCAGACCTTCACAGGTTGTGTTGCGAACAGCCTCTTCACTCTTCTGGCTTCATTCTCTTTAGTGTACCTTTGAAGGCGGCTGGCCAGGGCTTTGTTTGGCAGTTTCGAGTGCTTCAGGTATGGTCATCTTATTTCTCTTCGAGCAGCCTTGACCTTGGCCTCCAACGTCTTTTCCATGGTGGGTATTGTCCAAGGCTCCCATGGTTGCTCTTATAGCCAAGCATCTCTAGGATCACTGCTGCTGAAGTGTATATCAGCTCATTGGTTTCAGTGATTGTAGTGGTAGGTATCGCCCTCACTGCTGCATTCACGTTTTCTGTGAGACTTTCAGGTGGTACTTCACACAACCGCTGTAACCAGTGTCTGTGCCCTGTGCCCATTCTTGCCATTATCTTAGCTTTCAGGTCAGTCGCTGCCTCGTTCAGCGTTATCGTTTCCATTGGGGCTATGTACCCAATATCTGGTTGGGGAGTTGGAGTTGGTGGGACCTCCCCTCTGACCTCAGTATCTGTGGCATCTGTGGCATCATACATGCGTTGTACCTCATCAATCTCAAGCTGTGATAGCAGTTGGCATTTGTGGATGTTGGAGCATTGAGCTACTAATTGTTTCGGGGTCAACCGAGACTATGTGTTTCAAAGTTACCATTCAGCCCACATTCTCTGCATGTAACCTCTCTGGCCACGGTTATTCGAGTATTAGCATTCTAACAGAGCCCTGTTCTCGCATCTCGTCCACTTTCGCCTTGTTCCAGTAGCCCACTTCTCATCAAGGTGCTTTGGTTCCCCAGCACCTGACGCAGACCTTGTTTGGACAGACAACGCCTGAGCCTGCATCTCATTTTCTGTTTTGAGCCTTCATGGTTATGAGTTAGGCAGTAACATTAAGGGTCTTGCCCAAGGACCCACACTGGATGTTGGTCCTTGGGCAACATCCCATACAGTATGTGAAAAAGCTGCACTCACTCATCTCCATAAAGAGCTGTCTCTTCTCCACCAGAGTCTTCCCTCGTTTACTTCCTTCTTCAATCATTCTGCAGAGAAACAAACATCAAACACACAGGAAATATCCTTCTGTAGAATCACACAATTGGGAAAAATCAAAACAGATCCCCGTCCTCCTTTTGTGGCAGAAGAAAAGCAATTTTTACCTTCAGGATTGTTTCTCAAAACATTTTCTACTGAAAACATGATTCTGATTGTGAAATGCAGCTTAAGCGTTAGTTCAAATTGGTAGACTGCCTACGTCACCTCACCAGGCTGGCCCACACCTCCCTCAGCCTCACATCAGCTTCATCAACTCCCAGCCAGCCGCTAATCAAGCTAGCTCTGAAAAGCTGGACGCCGCTCATCAAACTGCTTTTCAAGCCGCAACCACCTTCTTCCCACCCTCACATCCACTTTGCCCTGTTGTACCAGTGTTTAGGCCCCGGGGGATCTGCACTCAAGCACAGATCCTCACAGAGCAAGGCCACAGCCGGGGCCTGTGCGCCAAACTAATAAACTACAAACAAAACTTACAATCTATAAATCTTTTTAACGCGTCTTGTCTCTTGTAGTCTCTCCAGATTAAACCTGAACTGACAAAGTGAACCGCCTCATTTGACCAAAAATAATGCATCATATCTTAGCTTTAAAATGATCTAAACTCATGATAATAATATGTTTGTGAGTGTTACCTGCTGATGCGGCCGTCAGGAGCAGACTCTAAAACTGTGAAAAACAAAAGCAGAGAAAGAGACGATGAGTTTGACAACAACACCAGAGATAAGGATTTCTCATTGACGCAGACTTTTAAATGAGGAATTAACATCGAGACTCAAGGACCAGATTATCTTCAGAACCAAGAAGCAGTGACTCAGAGGTTTACGTTGGAGCCTTATTATTTATACTTTTAACGACACATTTATAATTATTTATGAATCTATATTGGACTCAAGGATACAGGTGATGACCAGGACAGACCAGGACAGACTAGGACAGACTAGGACAGACTAGGACAGACTAGGACAGACTAGGACAGACTAGGACAGACTAGGACAGACTAGGACGGACCAGGACAGACTAGGACAGACTAGGACAGACCAGGACAGACCAGGACAGACCAGGACAGACTAGGACAGACCAGGACAGACCAGGACAGACTAGGACAGACCAGGACAGACTAGGACAGACTAGGACAGACTAGGACAGACCAGGACAGACTAGGACAGACTAGGACAGACCAGGACAGACTAGGACAGACCAGGACAGACTAGGACAGACCAGGACAGACTAGGACAGACTAGGACAGACTAGGACAGGGGTTTCTCTGTAATTTACCAGCAGTGACAGCTCTCCTCATCATCAGCCTCACTCTCAGCCTCCAGCTTCTCTCTCACTCACTGCTTTGTTCAAACACAGAATTCTCTCTGGACATCACCACAGTCTATGTATTTTTACATCTCAATTATTGATTTGATAAAAGACTGTTTTATAGGCCTCATCTATCTCTGTCTATCTCTGTATCTCTCAGGTATTTTTCTGGTCTCTCTCTGCTCTCCGTCACAACCAGAGAGAGAGACCAGAGAGAGACCAGAGAGAGACCACATAGAGACCACATAGAGCCCAGAGAGAGACCAGAGTGAGACCACATAGAGACCGGAGAGAGACCAGAGAGAGACCACATAGAGACCACATAGAGACCAGAGAGAGACCAGAGTGAGACCACATAGAGACCGGAGAGAGACCAGAGAGAGACCAGAGAGATCACAAAGAGACCAGAGGGTTATTCAAAAATAAATGGAATTGAATGTCAGTCTTGTGTGTGTAAACCATAGAGTGTAAATATTAGATCTAAATCCTCTGACTGAGCTCACACTGGTACAGTAGCAGCTCCTCGTCTGACGTTACATAATGAACACAAGAACCACTGCAGCCGAGTCGCACAGAGTCACACAAACTCACACAGTCGCACAAAGTCTCAGAGTCTCTCTCAGTGTCAGAGAGAGTTGGAGAAATCATCTGACTCTCAAACGCAGAGCTCTTTGTAAACACGCATGATCCAACTGTACATGTATACTGTATTTTGTTAGAATACCCCCCCACCCCCCCCCCCCCACCCCACACACACACACACACACACACACAGAGTCGGAATGGACGACACACACAGTGAAGGTTCAACATTTTTATCATATGGAAGTGGAGTGTGAATGTGAATGAATGTGTGTTAGTATGTCTGTGTGATGCCTAAAGCAGTGGGAAAGCGTTTTACGGCCGGAGAGTGTGTGGGCCTGTGTGTGTGTTTATCTATTGTATTATTGTACAGTTATATGATGATTACATATTATGGTATGTAATAGTATAATGTTGACAACCTTATTGTGTCACTGTGCAGTTATGCGATGTATACGGCATAATATTATTACAGTATTGTGTGTGTGTGTGTGTGTGTGTGTGTAGGTGTGCGTGTGTATGTGTGTTCGAGCGTGCGTGCATACGTGTGTATCTATCCCCATGTCAAACTATGCACTTATTATCTGTGTGTTATACTGATATACTAGATAATGTGAGTTGTGCAGGTTCTAAATAACTAATCTAAAAATAATAATAATTATAGTACAAAAATGCGCTTCTTCTGAATGCATGACATCACCAAACACCAAAACGCGAACTCAACGTATTCCAAAATCTCCCAAAACGACATTATCGGACTCAAACCGTGCCTCAACCCGGTCACTAATGACAACATGCCTCTTACTGCAGTAGCCTCCATCCAGGGCCAGTATCACCGCTTTACGCACAAAACACGAGCCTAGAACGGACTGGAACGGGTAGAGATGACAGATGAGTGAGCCAGGGGAGTAATTGTGAATACATCTGCCGCGCAAAGAGGGAAAGCCGTGTCGTGATGAGGTTTTTTGGGGTTCACAAAGGCGAAATTGGTGAGAAATCTGCACCACGAAGGAGAGTGGGTATTTGCTGTTATTGCAGAGAGAGAGTGAGCGGGGAGAGTGTGTGGAGCGGGGAGGGTTGGAGCGGGTTTGGGTTGATTTACCTTTGAACAATCCTTGCGCTTTCAGCTGGTGGTGATGAGGGAGCAGCGTCGAGTCGTCACCGAAAAAAACGCATCGCTTCTGGGGGCATTTCTCCTCCGCTTCAGGCAGGACCGAGCTCCGGAGATGGAGAGAGAGGAGAGTCTTGGAGCTGGAGGACGCTGTCTCTCTCTGGTCTCTCTCTCTGGTCTCTCCCTGGTCTCTTTCTGGTGGACTCGGTCTGAGAGAGCTCTGTATCCCCAGCATCAGCAGCAGAGACACAGATGCCATGCGCGGACCGATACTACGCGCTGGGTTTACGCATGTGCGCGCACGCAGGTTTAAAGGGACAGATGTGATGGAGGTGAGTGAGCAGAGACCAGAGGCGAGGCAAGTTTATTCACTGTTCATAAACAAGGTAACCCGCAGTGAAAGACATTAAGTAATAATCACAGTACATTAAAAGAGTATACTTCAGGTACATGACAAAGAAGCAGAGACCTCTCTCTGGTCTTTCTCTGATTTCTCTCTTGTCCCTTTGATCTCGCTTTGGTCTCTCTCTTGTCTGTCAGGTTTCTCTTTCTCTGAGCCAAAGCCACTGTCACCACAATAAAAAGACACAAACTGATAATCAATCTTGTTTTATTCATAAGATCCTATAACGTCCGATAAAATACACTTTGTTTACAAGTGCTGATTATTACTATCTTACATTCACCCAGAGTTTAAGAGTTTAGGACGTACACACACTTAAGACACGTGAAAACACACACACAAACACACTTAAGACACGTGAACACACGCGCGCGCACACACACACACACAGTGAGGCAAACAGCAAACGATGCTAACATGACACTGAAATAGTTTGACTCAAAATAGCCAACATTCTGTGACGGTAAAAAAGTCAAATATGAGTTACTGTAAACCCCCTTAGTTCATTATTGTGCAGTAAAGTTTATGTTTAAATGTTTACTTCCTGGTTGCAATTTATGACATCACACAAGGTACTTCCTGTTTGATATTCGCCAAAACTCACAACAAAATCCGTATATTGTTAATTGTTAATAAACTGTAAATTGTGTTTAAAATAATTTTAAGTCACTTGCACTAGGACTAAAAAACCTGCTCTACTATTGCCACTGTTTCTTTAATTGCCACTTTTATTGTACAAAATTATATCCTGACCATGTTTTTTGCCTTTAACATGTTTGCACACTTCTGTCTTTTGCACAAACCTTGAGTGATTCTATCCATGGCAAATGTGACATGTACATTTCTCCTGTGTGAAATAAATAAACTCCATCTCACCAAAGCCAGATCCCGTCAGACCTCTGAAGCTAAGCAGGACAGGGACTGGTTAGAACTGTGATGGGAGAGCTCTGGGAACACCAGGGGCAGCCGCGGCTGTAAAATGCCAAACTGTAATTGTCTTGGCTAAGACACTTCCCCCACATTAGAATGAGTCTGGTGTGTGTGACTGGTTGGTTGTAGTGGGAGAAGCTGATGGCCCAAACTGGTTGCCTGTCAGTCTGCCCCAGGGCAGCTGCAGCATCAGTAGTGACTTTGAACGTTGTATGTACATTTCCTGTAGTTTTCAACAGCCTTTGTCAACTCTCCTTCACAAACTTCTCATTAGTGCAAAACTATAGTGACTCAAAAAAAATTGTTCAAATTGGAAAATGGTTTCCATGTGCCCTTTAAGCACCGTTAGTTCAATATTTGTAATTTACCTTCAGAAATCAATGAGGAAAATGGTGCTAACATATTTCATCTAACGACTTGTTCCCATCACAGAAGCTTGAGAACAAACTTTAAAACATTAAAAACCAATTGTGAGGATATTGGGAGCATAGTTTAGTGACTCAACCAAAACTAGGAAAACCTTCTATCTCCCATTGAAACAAATACAACAAACGTGTCTTCAACACACAGTTCCATGGGAGTAAAGACGACACACAGTAGAACTTTGAAAAAACCTGGGATTTTTTTTATAAAAGTTACTCTTCTTCACTCGGTCCGAAACAAAGCTAGTAAAAATATACAGCTAACATATTATCATAGCAAATACCCTGTTGATTGAAAAGACAATTATCAAATAGACTTATTAAAATATATTAATTAAAATATATTACTTTATTAACTACAGCAAAACTAAGTGATTCTAACAGTGATAAGGTGACTTTGAGCATTGTTAAACCATGTATAGAATTCCAATTGAGTTGTTTTTAAGAGACGTTTGAACCGTTTTGAATCTAAAGCTATTTAAATAACAAAACATTGGGAACTTTTGAGGTTTCTTCCTGCATTTAACCCGCCGCACCAGTCCAAGTGCTAAAAGTGAATTGATTATGTTGAAATCTTGTTGTAAAAAAATAAAAATGGACAAATGGTCACAGAGTTCTCTGAGTGTTTAGATTCTCAAAGAAAACAAAGAATTAAGTCTTTATTGTAAAGAGTGTGTTTCCAAAGAAAAAGTTGAATTCTCCTCCAATTAAATCCATCGCAAACCAGTTACCGGATACTACTGAGACACTGAGCAGCGATGCGTTTAAGAGCGCAGGGAAAAGCCAGGTTAGTATTAGGGCATGGTCACACAGGTTTTCACAAACGAACTAGGCCCGGATCGTTGTCACAGGGTGTGAAGTTTCTGTTTCTCCTCCTGTTTACCCCAATACCACAGGCTTACATGACAGGGGTAACAACTAGCAAGAGAGAGTACAATGCAAAAGTATGAGACCGCAGGTAGAGACGTGTGCAAAAGTTCACCTAACAGCCGGAGCAGCACTCTGTGATCCTTGTGTTTATATTGTGATATTGGAACCAACTGAGTGCGTGTGTGAAAATCAACTTAGAAGCATGGCTAACCATACATTCATATTTCTGTTCTGTCGTCTCGGGTTTCTTCTAATGCTGTGGTTACGATTGAAGAGCACATGTTTAAAACGCTTGTGTGATAGCAGTTTTAGCTAATACTTTAGATTAGCCCTCACTAATTAAGTGCTAAATAGTTTACCTGAATCCTAACCCACATGGGAAAGTGGCAGTTAGATGTTGAATAAGGCCATGTAGAACAAGGACTGATAAGTGCTTAATAAATACCAATTAAGAGTTAATTAACCATCAAATAAACACTGAAGGGCTAAACTAAAGTGTGGCTGACCCAGTTGTATTGAGTATTACAGTCACCAAGCCTGAAAGTTAAGGGAAAGCAGAGACTGAAAGAGGTCAGACTGGTTTGAGAATCTCTGATTCTGAACGTTATCTGTATCTTCTACTTTGGAAACACACATTTATAAACAAAGACACAAGTCGATGCTCGTTATCCCTTGGTTTGGAGCAGGGCAGACAGAGAATATACCTTTTTACATTTAGTGCTGTACAGTTTCTTGATCCCTGCGGTTGAGAAGTGCCTTGAACTTGTAACTAGTGGATAAAGACACGTGCAATCGCAGTTTTATAAAGTTATTTGTCTAAAAACTACACTTTTTTTTTTAAATACAAGCATTTTCTGTTATTATCACTGTACAGTTTCTCTATAAAACATTGGTGGCTGCACTTCCTGCTGGGGTCTCGCCAGGGCTCACAGTGATCAGAAAAGCAAAGATCAACTTTACTTTAACACGAACAACTAAAAAAAACACAGACATAATTGGTTTTGTGGTTCGATAGGTGATAATATTGCTTTTTCAATAGATAACTGTCTGTGTCTATAATGATGTTGTTAAAGTGATATAGTTCTTTCTTCCAAGTCCAAAAAGCCAAAAATGGAAGCTGCTCTCAAAGTCCTCAAAACTCATTAACTTATTTTTATATATATTTTTTTAACTATCAGAGAAAAGATAGAGAGACCAGAGAGAGAGACTAGAGAGAAAGACCAGAGATAGACCAAAGAGTGAGAGCCCGAGCAATAGAGACCAGAGGGAGATCGGAGATAGACCAGAGAGAGGAAGAAGAGAGAAACAAGAGAGGCCGGAGAGAGAAACAAGAGAGACCGGAGAGAAGAACAAGAGAGACCGGAGAGAAGAACAAGAGAGACCGGAGAGAAGAACAAGAGAGGCCGGAGAGAAGAACAAGAGAGACCGGAGAGAAGAACAAGAGAGGCCGGAGAGAGGACGCCTCTGGTTAAGGTCATAATTCCAGTGATTAAATATTCAGGAGAAATTGAAAAAGACAATTCTGGTCAATTTCCTCATAACATGGAGTGAGTGGCGACAGTAGCTCAGTTGATAGAGCATTGGCCTTTGGGCCTGAAGGTCGTGGGTTCAAGCCCACTGCTAGACCTACTTCACGACTCCCACTGACGACTGCTGTCGTTGTGTCCTTGGGCAAGACACTTAACCCTACTTTGCCCAAAGCCCCAACTGAAAGATCTCAGCTCCTGTGGACTCACCACCTGCAGGAGGATCAGTGAGGGGCTGGTGCTAAGTGCACTGGGTGCAGCTCTGACTGCCACCCCCCCGACCCAGAAATGGATTAAGGGGAAGAAAATGGATGGATGGATGGAGTGAGTTACTTTTTTAACATGGAAAAACGTGCAGGACTTTATGACTGGAGAACAAGCATCTGATGTTGCATTGGATCTTAATGACAAATCGAAAAGACAGATATAGGAAGCTTGCCGTTTTGTTCGTGAAGAGTTTGCGTTTAGTTCTATTATTTTCAAGCAGCTGGTTTGGACTCGGAAGTGAAAAATGCCACAATTCTAAATAATAAATAATAGATTTTTAAAACTATCACGTGAACCCAGGTCGAGGAGGTACTCTTTAAAACAACCACTGATTATCGTTAGCGCCCTTTGAGTTTTTCATTTAAAATCCGACCGTAATAAGTTTAAGAAAAGTGTTCATCTACAACAA
This sequence comes from Knipowitschia caucasica, assembly GCA_964034765.1. Taxonomy (NCBI): domain Eukaryota; kingdom Metazoa; phylum Chordata; class Actinopteri; order Gobiiformes; family Gobiidae; genus Knipowitschia; species Knipowitschia caucasica. The sequence goes on from OZ035834.1 coordinate 17,571,141, forward strand.
AACGCACTAGAAAAATAGTATCGACATTCACTGTTTCTTCTGGTAAAAAAAAACAAAAACAAACTCTACCGTTAAAAAAATAGACCTAAAAGCTGAGTGCAAACGTCGCATCACACAACTAGGACAACATTCTACCCAAAAAATGCACAATTGTTATCGTTTTTGACAATCCAGTGTAATTCCTTTTAGATTGCGACGTACAATTGATACAACGGCGAAACACAAAATCTGCATGAGGCAAAACGGTCAAATCAACTCAATTTCAAATGATATTACTGTAATCTCTGGACTATAAGCCGCTACTTTGTTAGTGCTTTGAATCCTGCATCTTATATAGAAATGTGGCTAATTGGCGTATTTTTATTGTCGTAGAGTTGTCAAATCAGATTTTATGGCCTTAATTCTAAACCTCCAAATCCCAACTCTAACCCAGGCATGTCCAAACGAAAACGTGGCAAATGCGGGCTTATGTGTCCTTTTAATGTGCCCATCTGCCTTGCTAACTGATGGTAGTCTTTGAGATGATGAACATAACTTCGATGTCATTCAACCAACTCAGCTCTACCCAAAAAAAGTAGAACCTATATTGGATTTTGATTGCGTCGCAAGATTCCCTACAATGCACTAATGTAGCTGTGTCGTTAGTTCATACAGGTCGCGTGTTGTTGGCCCCTTGACAAGTCTCGTGAATGAAAGTGGCCCTATCATTTTGACTCCAAACCCTAAAGCCTATAACTCAAATCCCTCTAAAACTAAACCCCCTCACCCTAAGTTTTAGTAGCTACAGAGCACTTATTCATTTTATTTATTGTCAAAACAAATAAAGTTGAATGAGTCATGGAAGCTAACGGTAAAGCTGTTAAAAACTCATTAAAACCTGTTGTTTTCAGATAAAACAGTCGTCTCTCTGCTACATTAAACATGAAAACCTGCAGACTTTGTGAGGACAACATTCACTTTCTTTTCAAATGCTGCTGATGCGGCTTATAGTCCAGAACGTGTGGTGATGTAGTTAGTTAAAGACCAGTTAAAAAAGTGCGTCGATCTCTCGTGTGATTTAATTTTTTGGCCTCATGCAAATATTGATTTCTGAGTATTAAAATCCCATTATTATTATTTATTAGTACTACTTTACAATATGGCTACCAGTCCACACCACCTTGGCTGCTGTGACCTGAAGTGCTGCTGCATTACTATTGTTAGTAACATTTAGAATTGTCTATTCATTTGTTTGTTTGGATGGATGTTTCTGTCCATCTATCTATGTATCCGCTGCAATCCCCCCCTGCCTCCTCCCACTCCCTGCCCATAAAGACTAATGCAAACCCCCCGTATAACTACATGTTTTCTCTGGTAGCCATATCGTAAAGTAAAACACATCTGGTGATTCTTTGTGCATTTACTTCTCATCGTACCACCAAACACGACACGCACAGCTTGGACGGCCCGATGCAGTCGTTGTGGCAAAAGGCTCCACATCCTTTACACATGATCATGGCCTTAAGGCGACAGTAGCACTTGGACTGCACCTCCTCCATGCTGGGCCCCTCCACATAGGACTGTTCTGGAGAGGGCTCCCCCTGTCCGCTGTCCAAGGACCTACCGGCAGGGATGGTGGTAACCGTGACGGAGAACGACATGACGCTGCCGTGTTGGGAGCCGTCAGCCTCCGAATAGCTGGAGTTACTCGACGAATCCAGAGTGGAGTTGTTGTTGTTGTCGTTGTCGTTGTTTTTCAAAGTCATGCTAATGGACCCGCTGTAGGCCGCGCCGACCTGTTGATTGTCATTGTGGAAATTCTGCTGGTGGCTTAAATATGGCTCCGTGCTTCCTGGGATGCTGCTGAAACTGAGGTGCTTTCGTTGCGAGCTGGTTGAGTCTTTGGCTATTCCTCTGCTGTTGTTGTTGTTCCGGTCGCTGTGCTCAGACGGTTCGCTTTTGATCCTCACGCAGTGTTGTACGTCGTCCGATTCGCCTTCTGTTTTTACCAACGGAACAGTTCTGGCTACATCCTCTACGTCTCCCGTTTCCCTTTTTAGCTTCGAGATTGACTGCTGCTGCTTGTGTCGCTCCGAACCCCTTCCGTACGTTGAAATGTTCAGGAGGTAATGTCCGGTCATCGCTGGTTTCTGCTTCCGTTTGCAGCCCAAAAACCCGACTCCGATCTTTGTTAGCTTCCTCTCCACATGCTCCGTCTGCATGGCTTTGAACGCTGGCGACACCACGTCTCCAAACTGCGGGTTTTGACTTTGCCGCTGCATCAACGCTTGCAAAATCTGCTCTTGCGTCTCCTTATCCGGGAGCTCTTTATGTTTCAACTCCTTTCCCATCATAGCTTTTTCACTGTCAAGCGATTGCGCAGCTTTCCCCTTGACTGTGATTTTAGCTTCAAATTTGGACAACGGTTTGGGAAGGATTTGCTCCATCGGGACCTCATGGCCTTGGAGAAGTTTGGTGACCAGTGGGTTGTTGGCGGGGATGCAAGAAGCGTTTCTACCTGCTCCGTGAAGGGAATCTTTCAAATTTCCTGACGTATTTTGCGAACACAAACCGGACTTTTGCTCTGCTTTTACAGACATGGGACTGGGCGATGTTTTGGTTTTGAATAGACGCAGAGGAGGAGAAATCTTCACGGGGGTAAGTGGCGGGGTGGGACTGGGGCTGGGGCTGGGAGATAGTTGGTTTCCTGGAACGTTCCCTGCTTTTGCGGCAGCTCTTTGGGCCCGGGCGAGCTGTGCTTTAGCCTTGATGTCGGCTAACGTTCTGGCTCCAGGTCGACTTGGGCTGCTGAGGGGCGTGGAGAGAGGTGTGTGTGGAGAGGGAAGTCCCGGCGACACTGGGACAGGGACAATACGGGACATGTGGATCTGAAGAGAGAAAACCAGGAGAAAACGTTACAATGACGTCTTTATGTCCTTTATATTTAAGGTTTAGAACGGTCTTTTAGGGAGACAAAAGTGCAAAGAAGCTAGTATACTGCAAAATATGATATGAGGTAATTAATGCTTAAATCAAGAAGATTTTATCTTAATCTGAGCATTCTGACTGTGTTAAAACAAGATGTGCCAATGGCCTTGACAAAGCCATTTAGTTTTATTTATTTCAAGAACTCTTGGATTTTATATTTCTAATTCCAAGGGAGACGTTTCTTGCATCTTTTAAGATATAAGAAAATATTGCTTTGTCCCATTGGTAAATCTGTTTCTAAGGCAGTCAGAATGTGCTTAAATTAAGATACAGTTTGCCAAATTTGAGCCATTGCTAACTCATCACTCTTTGCTGTTCAGCAGTACTAGCTTCTTTACATATTTAGCTTACTAAAAGAACCTTTTCAGCTTTTACAATGTCATTGCTGGATAAACGGGATAAAATGTAAATGTATTGAGGAAACCTAAGTTTAAGTACAAGAGAAAATATATGTCTGTGTTTCTGTCTTGTGTTCTATGTTTCTCTTATTTTGTAGATGTCTGTGAGTCCAATTTCTCTGGGACATAATGGACTAATCTTGAATCTTGAATTAATCTCCTTTTTCCCCACGTCAACCATTCTGCTTATCTCTTTATGAATACATGGAATTTAGATCGTCGACACAGTGTTGTACTTCTTTGATTGTTGTATTTTGTGGTTATATACATATAACATATGAGCAGTACCAATGTCTGCTACAAGTTAAATTGAACCAAAATATGGAAAAACTGAATATCCCCTTTGGAAGTTTTGTTGGAGTACATTACCCATAACGCACTGTACCTTCAACGGTGGTACCCTCTGACCAGACGGTGAGGGCGTGGCTGGGCTGGACAGCGAGGAGGTGGGAGGAGGAGACACAGAAGACACAGAGGACATCGATGAGAAAGACCAGATGCGTGGCCTCTTCTCCGGAGTCGCCTCGCTCTCAGTTTCACTCTCAGATTTCCTCTTCGAACCCTCTGTGCTCCCTGCAAATACCTCCTCATTCTCCTGCAAAACGGCTTTCTCTACCACCAATGGTTCGTCCTTTTTGACCTCCTGTGATATCGTCGGCGCTTCTGCAGCTTCCTGAACCTCTTGGCTAATTTCTGCAGGTTCTTTGTGAGTTAGGACAACTTTTGAATCCTTTTTATGTTCTTCTCTCTCTTCAGAAAGCTCCAAGATAGACAATTGAACTTTTGGGTCGCTCTCAAGTACTTTGCTGATGTCTTTAGTTTCTTTGATAGACAATTGACCTTTTGTAGACTTCAGTTCTGGGCTAACTTCTGAAGACTGTTTTATAGACTGGGGTATATTCGACTGCTTTCTCATTTTGTGGCTAACTTCGGTAAGATCTTTGACAGATAATTGCACTTTGAGTTCCTCCTTTAGGTCTTGGCTAACTCGTGTAGGTTTGAGCGACGATTGAACGTTCGCCTTATTTCTCACGTCTTTGCTAACTTCTGTTGCTTCTTTGCCAGTCGCTGGAGCTTTCGGATCTTTATTAAGTTCTTGAGTTGCCTTTGCTGGTTCTTTAGAAGCTTCACTGACCGGAGAGAGCGGTGGCGGTTCTGCCTTCTTCTCCTCGCTCTGAGTTACCTTTTCTACCTCCTTCAGCGCCTTCAGGTCTTCAGTGGTTGCTTTGTTTAGCAATGCGGCCATAGCTTTTCGGTCTTCGGCTTGCTGCGCCCGCCTCGTCCTCATTGGTTCAAAGACAAACCGTTTCGGGAGCTCTTGCGGTGGTTTGGATGGAGGTTTCGTAGAGGTGTTGGAAGCGGACAGGCTTTTCTTTTTGTCTTCATTGTCTTTGGATTCTCCTGGTTTAGTTTGTGGAGCTTTAGCCGTGGCAGCAGCAGCAGCAGCAGGAGGAGGTGGTGGGGGTGGTGGTTTGGAGGTTTTCAGATTCTGATCGGCCTTCGTCAGCTCCTTGGATTCCTCACAGCTGAGTCCAGAACTGGAAGAAAAATAGTGAATAGATGACTTTCAATTAAAAGCAAAACCTAAGATTTTGAAAGAATGCATCTCAACTTACTCCGCGACAAGAGACAAAGTATTAAACAGAAATGCAAGCAACTAAAAAGTACTAGGGAACATTTCTCTTGCACCGTAAATGTTTTGTTAAAGCTGGGGTACCTAACTTTGAAAACACAAATAAATAACTATGTAATAGACTATTATGTAGTATTATCTACTGTAATCTGACTAGTTCCTCGCTCTTAAAACAGCTTGATTGTTGTCAATTCGCCAACACAGACAAGAGAATCAAACAGTTCAAACACAAGAAATGCAATAATCACAAATACATAGGAGCCTCTAGTACCACCCACCCTGTCAGAGCGATGCAGTCTCTGCAGTCTCATCATGTAAACTGTACAGCCATGTAAACTGTACAGCCATGTAAACTGTACATCCTTGTAAGCTGCACTTCCATGTGCATGATTGTTATTTTAATGTTTTATCACAGTATCAGCCCAGGGACTACAGATGGAAATGAGCTCTTGATGCATTTCTCCCTTTGAGGTGAATGTTTTTTGTACACTGTCCCTTTACTTCACTCACTTTAAATAAACTAAACTAATTATCACTCACTTCTCTCCGTAGTAGTTCTCAAAGAAGGACTCTTTCCAGCCCTCCATCTTCTTTTCTTTCTCGATCTCTTGCCGCATTCTCAGCTGCAGTTCCGGTGTGAACTCGCCTGAATGAGACATCGCACATACACACACCTGACACAGGGCCTTGATGATACAACCCTCTTTCAACACAGATTCAATGGTTTTATTATGAAGTGAAAATGTGTGTACTGACCTTCGGCCAGTCTCTCTTTCCACGACTGTGCGGCTGAAGTGAAGAACTCATTGTTTAGGGCAGAACTGGTGACCTTCAACAGTCCGTCCATGCAGCCCTGTGAATATTCAGAGGACAGAGGAGATAAAGTAACAACTGATTTTAACATTGGCTATTGATCGTAATCTTATCAAAGGAGTTCAACCACAAGTAGGTCCATTGTCTCGCACGCCTGTCTGCCAAGTCTGTTTGAGTCTGTTTGAGTGTGTTTTGCTGCTCACCTGTCGGTCAACCTCCGGCAGAAGCTTCAAGAGTCTCTGCTGACAGTCTGGGGGCAGGACGCTGAAGGTGTGTTTGTTGATGAGCGCTCGCAGGTTTGTGTTCACCAGGATGGAGTCTGGAGTCTCCACGTCGATGTTACACTTTGTGCGTTTTATTTGACCTGCAGCAGACACAGCAGAGAGTTGAGGAGACTGTAAGTGATCCCCATTACAGGTTATTGCCCTGCTGCTGCCCTAATTTTAGCCCAATTTTTGCCTTGGTGCCATTAAAAACGAAACACTGATCGCCAATGCGCCTCTCTATCAAAACCAAGAAGTGTCGATCTGTTAAACATATGTTCATAACCGACAACAGTGGCATTGAGTCTCGCCAGACCTCATAAACCATCCATCCATCCATCCATCCATTTTCTACCCTTTAATCCATTTCTGGGTCAGGGGGGTGGCAGTCAGAGATGCCACCCAAGTCTCACAGCACCAGCCCCTCACTGACCCTCTGCAGGTGGTGAGTCCACAGGAGGATGGCTGCTCTCTGAGTGTGAGCATAGCCTTGATCTTTCAGTGGGGGCTTTGGGCAAAGTGGGGTTAAGTGTCTTTCCCAAGGACACAACGACAGCAGTCATCAGTGGGAGTCGATGGGGCAGAGGTGGGAATTGAACCCACGACCTTCTGGCCTTAAGGCCAATGCTCTACCAACTGAGCTACTGTCGCCCCCTCAGGTCGCCACCTCATAAACCAGTCCTTCTCAAAAAGTGGGGTGTGCAATGCCAGGGGGGAGCACGTGACCACGGGGCACTTGCTGTTGTTTGCTGTACGTCCTTGAAAGGGATTCCACATCCTCTTGCAGCGTTCTGACCCGTGGCCGCTTTGTAATGACAGCGGTACCCAGCGTAACCTGTGCATGCAGTAATGCATGTTGGTTTTGCCCAACATTTGTGAACAAATCAAAAAGTCAAAACACAACAAACCACTACAGTCGGTCTGATTTGATATTTTTTTATTTGCATACTTAAGAAAGAGCCCTTATTTGAATTTTTGGGCTGAGAGTGGATTGTCTGCACCGATCTAAAAGATGTAAGGAGGAGGGGCACAAAATGTTTTCTTATAGCTGAAGGGGAAAAAAAAAAGCAACAAGTCTTAACTGAAGACATTATGCCCTCTGAAAAATTGTGATATCTTGGGTTTGCCCATGTTTTCAGAGGTTTCTGACAGCGCCTTCAAGTCAGAACCCTGCCCCTTTTCACCTGAAATGGGGAACACCGATTGGTGAAAAGAAATTCTGTGAGTAAATAGTTTGAGGGGGTCATACTTCACTGATCCGCTTCCAAAGATGTAAAGTGAAGAATGGACACATGTTGACCTGTTTGGTGGTTTTACATCCATAAGTAAAGACTTGAACCCAGAGTGAAGCAGGCATGAATGCGCTCTCACAGCCCAGAGTGAGGTTTAAATACAGTTCTCAACACATGGATAACGACATCAGGGGCCTCCAACCTCCTTCACCAACAGACACACAGGCAAAAATGTCTTCTCCTTTAAAGTGTCCGCGAGGGAAATAGTGAATTTAACAGTGAGACCCTTAGATGGGGTATTGTGACTGTGTCTACAGTAATTATTTATCATTTATTACTGTCGTGGGCATTTGAATATTAACAAATAAATGTAATTTCTAAATCCTCTGAGGAGCTAGTTGGAAAGGGGCCATAGGTTGGAGACCCCTGTCAAACATGACAGATGCTGATGCTAATTTATGATGGTTTTTAGCATATGTTTTTTAATGAAGTAAATACTACAGTGATATTTAGTCTAGTGGTAGCCATGCTAATCGTTACACTGTAAAGACTAGCACTCGGGCTAATTAACAGTAGTGTTTCTGTGTTAAATTACAAACAGCACAAACTACAGCTTCTATGATGTTACTGAGCAGATCCTTGAACCTAAACATTTACAGACAAACAGATAAACATACCTGCGCTCAAACGCCTCTGAGACACCTTCCGCGCACGCAGGTCAGCTGGGAAAACAAACAAACATTTCCATCAAGGAAAGTGAACTTCGTCTATACTAAGCACCAGCAGAAAAGGGTATTTTTTTTCCTTATGGTCTCAAAACTATAATTTTGTTTAGTTTGTCCACCTTCAAAGCCCTTTACACCAACGAACCACAATAGACTGCATGTTTATACACACAAGACTCAAACAGGAGCACAAACTAAAGGCTGCAGCCGGAGAGGACAGACAGACCATATCAGTCATTTGCCCATTTCTGAGTTATTTTAAGCTAGCTTGATTTGTTTCTTGCCATAAACCCATAAAATGTGGTTTCTCAGCTTATATTTTAGCTAAGAAACACGTAAGATATTGTTCTCGTCTAAGACTGTATCTGGGTTTGTGCTTATAGAATTCAGACTTACATTTGGTTTTGACTCGAAATTGTAGAATATTTCAGTATTTCAGCGCTATGGGAGGGAAGTCATTTTCGAAAGAAATGTTAAAAAATAATTTGTCCAAATGTTTTCCCTAATAATAATTTAACAGTGATCAAATTCACCAAACCATAAAGTACATTATATATATATATATATCGATAAACATATACATATACATATACAGTATATTCACACACACAAAATCTCTGGCTTTAGCATTATAAAGAATCTAGCATAAAATCTGTAGCTTTAAGCATAATAAAGAAGCCAATATAAAATCTCAAATTTTAGCAAAATAGAGAAGCAAGTATAAAATGTAATGTAGAATTATTCAACATATTTGTAAACTCTAAACCCTCTTGGAGCTACTTGGAAAGGGGTGACAAGATTTAGGTTTGGAGTCCCCTGATTTATAGACATTGAGAGAAACCAGACCAGACCAAACCAGTTCACAACAGTCAAATGGACGGGTTCCTCCTCACCGGCCTTTGAAGCGATGTTGTCAGCCATTGTAATGTCCTTGATGGTTTTGAGCAGAAGCCTGGGACTCTGTGTGGATCCCATGGCTCCCTGTCTGTGCTGGTTCCTCTGCTGCTTCAAGGCCTAAGGGAAAAAAACAGAAAAAAATGATAATTTCCAGCGTGAGTGAGAGAAAGACAGCCTGTGTGTGCCATGGTCGTGTAAGTAACACCGACGCCGCAGTGCAGAAAGCTTATCTAACCTGAGTATTGCAGAGTTTTTCGAAGCTAGCAGATTTTTTTCGCCTTTTGTTCCTCTACCGAAAAATTGTGAATGCAAATTACCCACACGCAGCAGAAAAGTCCACCCCGGCACAGATGGGAGTTACAATCAGTGCAATCGCAAGGAATTTAATTAAATGCGAAACAATAGAGCTGGAAATAGTGACAACAGTGGCAAGGTAAGGTTATTTGTTTAGCACAGTTTATGCATAAGACAACTCAGAGTGCTGAACAAAACAAGGCAATTAAACAATTAAAATCATAAATAATCAAAGTACATTAAAAAGAGTGAAGATACAATCCTTCAGTTTTACGCATAGAAATCGGAAATGCCACCTCCCCCTGTTTCGTGAATGAATGCAATGGTTAATATTTATATCAATCTGTTTATTTTTTGTTAATTGCTTTATCATGCTATTGCTTGTATATAAGTACAATGTATATTATTATTATTATTATGAAGAAATTAAATAATATCTAGTTTTTTCCCCCAAACAATTGGACAAACTTGGAAGCGTGTAATGTAAGAAAGTTGAGGTTAAAAATAGGAGTAGATTTACATGGTTTGAGTTTGCATGTTCTCCCTGAGTCTGTGTAGGTTTCCTCCAGGTGCTCCGGTTTCCCCTGCCACTAAAAGGATGTACAATAGCTCTTTCTGGAACTAGGACTCCAACAAAAAAGATTCTGAAATCTCTCATTCAGTACTAGACGAGGTGAATATATTTACAAGGTTTAGTCAAGTCTGTTACTTGTTCCAATCCTGGTGGGTGTGGTAGAAACTAAAATAAAAGACGGATAAAAGATGTAATAGCAGTGATAATGTGGGGTACCTGTTTGAGAGCCTTCTTGCTGTGCTTCTGCGACGGAGAGAGCAGTTTGGCCGTGGGCAGCGAGGGAGAGGAGCAGCGTGGCTGAGGCGACGACGGCTGAGGCTGCAGCTTAGAGGGAACTGACAAAATAAAACAAAATCATGTTGGAGAATTCCACATCCGCACCCCGAGGCAAACACGCAAACATAACTGCTTTTGTTGAGAGGAAACCTAAACTCTACTTTGCACAAAGACACAGGTGTAAGTTACGCAACCAAAATCCTGAGAAGAAAAAAACACTTTTGTTATTGGTTTAGTCCTAGTTCTGGTTAAGAGCTGACCCACACCCATATTTGGTTCTAATTTAGATCTTTTCTGGTCATTGTCAGCGTGTGAAAAGGTCTTCTATGGCCCCCTAATGGACATGAAAGTTCAATGTCAGTGAAACCCCCACTGAGAGACAGGGCTATAGCGTGTTATACATAATTTTAAAGCCAATTTCATCCAGAAAACAACCATGCCATTTATATTACAAACAATAATTGTCAATGTCATCCAGCTTCATTTGTATAGCATATTTACAACAACCCCAGCCGCCCAAAGTGCTTCACTATACAAAAAAAAAATGTTACATGTAAACCACTAAATGTTTTTTTTCACGCTAAATAAAGTAATCTGTAAATCTATAAATAAGTCCTGCAATGGTTTGATGTCATTGTACCACTATGACACCACACCAAGTTTTTTCCATTCATTAGTTTTGGCGATTTCTCAGGTGAAAGGACGGTCTTTATAATCACATGTCTCCCTCTGGTGGCAGCAGAGAACAAATAAACCAATAAAAGGAAACTTATTATGAAAAACTCCTCTTCCTCAGAAGTTGCACAAAACACAGGGAAAGTGGCAACAGCAGGTCAATCATGCAATGCACTATTTTAATGTGATAAAAAGCCAGATATTAACTAAAGTAACTGTTAATATAACAGTAACAACAATGAAAGGTCCACAACAACGACTGGGACCTGGTCAAATCCTAATATTTTACACTAATATTGTTGAATATGTCAGCAGTGGAAGCTAACCATGACGCACATACCTTTTGTTAGCAACATATTATTTAGTAATCCAGGGGAGAGGTGGTGAAATGTGTTGGATTGATGTTAAAAGCTAAAGAGCGTTGTGCAAGCTGCAGTTTCCTGTGTTGTTTCGAGATGATAAAGGGCGTAACGCTCTTGTAGCGCTAAAGCGAAAATAAAATTTAAAAGGGAGGGGCTAATGTCAGTGTGATTCGTTCATATTTGGACATTTAAAAAAAAAAAAAAAGACATGTTTTCCCATGCTCCAGTTATAAGCCAAGAGTGAATTATCATTGAATATTTTAGACAAGTCTGAATCTTAATGTTGATCTAAAAGTTTAGTTTTGGATGTTTAATAACTCAAGGTACATAAGTGTACCTGTCTGGTCTTATTAACTTTGACTTTTCTCTATATGCAGCTTATTTCTATGTAATTATTTTTAGGAAATTATTAGTATCTTAAATGTGAGGAGTGTATAGCTGCGTTCAGACCATTGATGGAGGCACTGTACTGCTGCGATGCCACAAAATGCAAGGCGGAAGTGGTGGGCGGAGCTTTGAGGCAAACAAGGAGGACTTTACACCAAAAACCACGAGTTTAATAGTGGCTTCTGGTGTAGGGTCCTCCTCCACAGACGTCATATAACAGCAATAACTGCTCACGGAGCTCACATGAATAAATTAATTGTGACCAATCAGTGAGCTTCTGGAAGCTGAGCATGATAAACAGCTAACCAGAACTAGCCGTTAGCAGTGATGGTGGTACCTCTCCTCATCCAGCGGCCGCGGCTCTGCTCTGGACTGATGGAGTTCTCGGTGCTCTGGGAGTCGCTCATAGAGTCGCTGCTGCTCTCCTCTGAATCCTCGTCAGACAGATCCTTCACTGAGCCTGAACTGTCCTTCTGAGACAAACACAAGAAGAAATGTGCATATCAGGAGATTGGTTCATGCTAGCTAATTAAGGCATTATGGTGACATTAGCACTCCGTTCGACTCCTACCAATCTCCTGCATATCAGGAGATTGGTTCATGCTAGCTAATTAAGGCATTATACACAATACAATACAATTTATTCTTGTATAGCCCTAGGTCACAACAGAAGTCATCTCAGAGGACTTAACAAAACCATTGAAATCACCAACACAGGTCAGAGAATCAACAGTTAACACACATGAAGAATATAAAGCACACACAGAAGAAAATGTCCATACATGTTGTAGAATGCTAAAGTGTCCTGATCATCACCAATCCTTTCTGTTGGACACTAACTGTCCAACAAGACCCTCCTGCATCGACAAGGAAAAACTCTTAAAAAACCCAGTGGGAAAAAGTGAGAAACCTTGGGGAGCACTAGGGAAACCCACAGGGAGGGAGACCCATTTGAGAAAGGGATCCGCTCCTCTGGACGGACAGGCTAATGATCTAGGACCTAAGCTAGCTACAGGACGTGGACCAGTGGCCGCTGAACGTGGACAGGTCCGGTGCAGGACCGAAGCACTCCCAGGCGGGTCGGGCGGGGCAGTCCGCAGGTGTAGATGGAGGAGGCCAGGCTCAGAGATCCCGTCATCGTACATTACATGGTGACATTAGCACTCCGTTCGACTCCTACTAAATTATATTTTTAATTTATTTAGAAATTAAAAATATAAATAGACAATAAAGATATGCTATTGTTTTGTGTTCTAGATTTCTTTCAGGATTTAAAGATGCATTCATAGTATCCTATTGTCTCCAAAAAATGATAAAAGATATTTTGGAGCGGACCGATAAAAATAAACCAATGGGATGCGTTTACCCCCTTCACCCTCTTCCTGTTTCTCGCGAGTAAGCACCCGAGTTATTGGATTATTTTCTAAAACCTAAAAGTGCTGAACAGAAAAGGCCAATTTCATGTTTGCCACCCACTCTCCCCGTTGTGACATAGAAAAGAAAATTCTGGATGTTTGGTTTGGTGGAGAGGCGAGGGGAGGGGGGAGTAGTTTCGCGTTGGTGCTACGGCTAAGCTAACAACATTGCTAACTGCATCTTTAAGAGGGCATTCAAATGAGGAAGTGAGGCGCGCACACACCATCAATATCACCAATGCTCTATTCTCCTGAGACCAGCGTGGTACAGGTCGACACCAGACAACAGTTGGTGAATAGTTTAGACCTGTGTTTTTTACAAGGACCACTGCAACAGCCCAGACTCTGAGAGTAAGAGCTTCACACAACCCGAACACAGCTCCACGGCTTGTTACGCTGTCATTAAGTGTGGTCCCTTGAGTGTAGTTTTAAAACCTTCACCTGAGATACATGTGAGCAAGTGCTCTAGACCAGTATTTCTGTGAATACCAGTTCATTCATCAGTCTTTTTGTCCAAAAACAAACTGAGACAAATGCTATGTAACTGAATTAATCTGAAACTTGGATGATGTAGTTATTTATCTGAAATGTCTGATCTTCCCTCACCTTCAGAGTGTAGACGCCCATCCGACCCGGGACCTTGTAGAAAATGCCCTCGTCTCCCCGAGAGTTGGTATGAAGCATGGCGTTCAGACAGGCCAGCGGCGACGTGCCACTGAAACACAACACAGCTCTCAAATAACAGGTTTAGGATGGGAACATTCAGACAGAGGGGGTGGGGGGATGTGTTTGCGCCAGAAATTTGAGATTTTAGCGTGGATGGACCTAAACACAACTTTAGGTCTGTTTTTGATGAAGAACTATTATGAACAAAAGGGATTTTCTGTCACACGCCTCCATGTAGAGGAGAAAAGTGAAAATACATTCTAATGTTATCGGCAACATTTAGACATCATAAATATACAAATACATATTCAAAGAGAAGTGTTCATTTTGGATCATTGCTATATATTACAACTGACTCAGACAGACTTTATTAATCCACAAGGGAAATTGTGTTTAACTGTAGTCCTTTTTGTCAAAAGACAAGGAAAATACTAAATTAACATATTTTTAATAACTATGGTAGTAGTAGGATAAATTTAAGCCTATTCTCGGTTTCAGCTCGAGCTTTTATGTCACAGAGTGTGACGTCTGTAACTATGTTATATTGTGACAGTGTTATTGTTAAAACATGCAAAAGAGACAACTATGCAAAAGTGCAGTGAGGTTGAAGTGAAGAGCTGGAGCTACGGTTCGTCTTACCTTCTGGGTGAGACCAGTTAGAAAAAGACAGAACAAATTCAACTATCACTATAAGAGGCATTGAGGAGGATTTCAGCTTACTGTAAGCAGTGTTAATTTTGACAAGAAATTCTAATTTCTTTTTAGTCTTACCTTTGTCTAAAATGTTTTTTAGTTTTAGTCACAAATTTAGTCATCTGATTTAAACATTACATTCATCTAGTTTTAGAACAATTTTAGATGACAAAAATATAAAGCCATTTTAGTAAATAAAAATATACAACTTATTTTCTGAAACATCTTGCTCATTAAATTTTTATAAATAGGGACATTTTTGTACAAATACGTTCAGTATTATTGCTTGAAGCGTACGATGAGATGACGTGACATGAGGAGCTTCATTACTTTACTTTACTTGTTCGTGTCACGTGAACGCTACAAAAACATTGTTGCGATCTTGATTATATATGTAATATCATTTGGCACAATAAAACAAAATAAAGTCTAAGCAAAGAAAAGAACCTTAGAGTGTTATTCATTTTCTGTCCACATGATGGCGTCAGAGCAAATGAATCACCTCGAAGTAGATGATACTATTGACTCTTGTCCAATAAACTCATAGTAAAAATAAACAAATGTTTGGTTTGTCTTTTTCAGAAGACAAACAAATATTTACCTGAGCTCTACCTTCACTTTTTAGATGTATCCCCTGTTAAATGTGTGGAATAGTTCCAGTAACTCGGCCTTTGGCAGGATTCAAGCCTCTCTTTTAAAACTCATATTCATAAGATTTTCAACAAATTTAACTATTCCTTACAAACTTTCTATATCGTTCCATCAACTGCTTTAATTGTTCCTTTAGGAAAAGGCTTGTTTCTCAGTTATTTCTTCCAATCCTTGATTATGCCGACATTGTTTATCAAAACACAACTGCCACGTCTCCACACCCCTCAATACAGTCTATAACAGCCTGTGTAGGTTTGCTCTGCGCTGCCCCTACAGGACACACCACTGTGACATGTTTCTCCAACTGTCTTGGTCCTCACTGCCTGCACGTCCACACTCCCACTGGTTGTTTTTTATTTTAAATAGAATTATTTTAATTATCCCACATACTTGATACAATATCTCACACCTTTCAGTTCCACTTAAAATTGTCGTCACACTGACACAGATACTCTTTTCTTCCACAGCCCCCATGTAAAAAAGAAATAGGAAATAGTTTCTTCTGTTGTGTTAAGTTGTATTCCCCATCATCAGCATTATAATGTATTTCATTTATATTGTACTTTATTGTAGTTATCGGGGGGAGAGGGTAACCTCTGAGAACTGCATTGACAAACCTTATTTCTTTCAGTCGTTCTCTCTGGATCACCTGCAGGATTTCTTTATGGCTCATGGGAGTGTTTGGGTACTTCTCCAAAACCTACAGAAAAAATAACACACATCACAATCACATAAGGACACAGAAACATTATGGAGAAGTATAGAACACTGGAATTTGATTATGAATATAAGAACTTTATCATTGAAGTCTAAGTTTTGTGCTACACCTTACCATCGATAACATCTACAAGAAAATGAACTGAAACTGTAAGGATGTGTAAATGGGGAAAATGTTTAGAAATTGGGGTACGATTTATGTATAAAAGTACAATATGACATTTGTTTATATGTATTGTTTTGGGGCCTATAAGTTAATGCAGCTTCCTGAGAGTTCTCTTTTTAAATGCCCCTTATGACTTGTTGAGAACCACAAAGTTTGTCTAATGGACTAAGATATGGTTAGCCAAGTTTATTGATATATATAAGATAGTCTGTTTGTTTCTATACACATACACACATTTAACAACATGTAGTTGTTAACTTTTCTCAACAAAGTCTAATGCCTTCCTTAGACTTGTATCCATACTCATTCATGCTTTTACTTCAGTACTAAAGAATAATACTTTGGCTACGTCTAAGCTGTCCATGTGACACTCTGAAGCTGCTCCTGTCATTAGCATGTTAGCTAGCCCGTTAATCACCTCACGTTACTAGCCAGTTTAACTACATTTAATTAATCCATAATTGCGTTGATGACAGCTCGTATGCGTTATAGACAGGTTAAATGTGTTACACGAGAAGGCGTTTATGACATAAATAGTCACTAAAAAGCAATGCGCTGGGTAATAGTTCAAAGCTGCCATCTCAAAACTTGTCGACGTTAGCACACAGCTAGCATGCTAACTCTGCTAACACAACAACACTGCGCTGCAACTTCACTACGAATTTATTGTACTCCATAACAAACGCACACGGACGTTATACTATCAAATAAACTATAAAATGGGGTTGAAAAAATATTTTAGAGCAAACAAGTGAACGAAAGGCTATAAAAAGGTAATAGACGGATTATGACAGCTAGCTTACAAGTTGTGATGCGCGAATGCCTGGCTTTTCATAACAGTACTGCCCCAAACTCCCAGGTATTTCGTTACAAAGCAAAAACACCAGTTCGTCGACTTCCGTAACGAGTTTAAGCTGTTAAAATGGTACAATCTTTAGCATTATCAAAGAAAGAGAAGTGTTAAGAAGAAATACTACATGTTTCAATTATGTGATACAATAATAAGGTAATTCATATGTGTAACAGCTCTCACTTCTATTATGTTTCTTTGTGGAAACATTATCATGATAAAAAGTGTAATATCAATACATGAGAATTGAAATATGCGGTTTACAATGCAAGCCATGTAGATCTAACTGTAAATCTGATGAATATTGCATTTTGAGTATTTTCAGGTATCATACTAAACCATTTCATGCTACATAGAAGTTCTTTAACTTACTAATTACCGTTTAAATTGATACAAAAACTTTACAATGTAACTAATATTTTTCCTATTTATGTTTCCACCGGCACCATTGAATCTGTACCATGTACTTTTTAGTACCTGTTTGGCCCTGGTTCTGTCCCGAGGTGGCCCTAAAGTGTTCTAACTGACAGTGATTGGCCAGAGTGCTGCTGGAAGCCATGGTTACCAAGGAATTTCCCTGGATACTGGTTTGTTATGAATTGGTTGCTGGGATACGGTACCAGATACTAGTAGAGAGTAGAGTAGAGGATACTTGTGTAAAATATAAGTAAGTTGTATCTTATTGAATAAGTGTTAGTAATAATCAAATTGCACTCATGTTTGCCATCATAACATAACACAGGCATGTTAAACTCAAATCCAGCCCGCAATGATTTTCAACTATCATCATCACAGTAACTTGCAGCATTGATAAACTGGGATACTATGGCATGTTACACTTCATTTTAAGCCTATTCAAGAAAAAAAACATCACCAAAATGTTAACAAAATTGTGATTAGAAGTTATAGTTAATTTTTGTTTTGTTTTTTAATATGTTTAACAATGTTCCATTACACTCATGTTTGATATTCGGCAAAGCTGTAGATAATAATACAATGAAAAACATTTTTTGCACTTCTGGCCTGGCTGGTCTTATGCTTGTAAATTTGACCCCCGATAAAAAATATTGACATATTGGCATTGCACACTACAAAACTGTCACTGCAACTCCAATCTGGACTAGTCAGGAAATTAACCCTGAATTAACTACTCAAATATATTTATGCATTTAGAACTTTTTGCGCAAAGACAGCAGCTATAAACGGGTGTATATTCTCCAATCGGGCGAAATGCCTGGACTCCAGCACAGGCCATGAACTCAGCGCAGTTGTACAAGTGCGAAGCCGAGCGACCAGAGTCAAAACAACCACAACAAACGCAACAAAACCGCGGATAGTTCACCGTTTTGGCCGCTTCTGCCCATGTGCGACCCTTCTTCTTCCTCTGTCTCTCCCGCATGGTGGCTGTGTTAGCGGGAGACGGGTAGGAGGACTTGTGAATGTGTAAAAAGCTGGTTCTGGTCCTTCTGGTCACGGAGAGGTGTCCACACAGGCGGCCATATTGGACTGTGCTGGTGGTCACGTGGCGGCGGCACTACGTCATCTGTCTGGGAATGATCGGGAGACAGACGTGGTGATGTCTGTGATGTCTGTGATGTCTCTTCCTTATGATGTTAGTATAATCACGATAAAGCAGGACTGTTTAAGGATAATGGTGATGATCCAAGACATTTAACACGATAACTCCAGAGCAGTCCATTTGACGGGATTTAATAGTTTGTAATTACTCAACGTACTCAACATGTTTGGTTTTCACAACTTTGTCTTTTTCTGTCTCTATGTGTAGTTTATTTCTGTGTCATTATTCTTATGAAATCATCTTTTACTTTTGAAAGGAGAGTAGTTCTACCTTTACCTCCCAGAGTTCTAGTTACCATAGCAACGTAATGTTTCCTTTCTTGTTTCTTGGAGTTAGGCCTTTCAACAATCTGCTTTTTGCTGTATCTCAACATTACAGTCTATAGCCCTATTCAGACTGGATTCGTTTTACATGGGGACCCCTATTTGTGATAATCGCAACTTGTTAACCAGTTTTAGTACTTAGTCAGAGTGAATAAAGTAAAACATTTTTTTTTTTTTACAGGGCTTAGGCTGTATATTCAAGACTGAGGCTGTAGACCCAGGACTGAAAGGAACCGGAGGGGGTTGGAGTGAATCTAATTACTATCAAATAAGGAACTGGGAAAATATATTTACTTTTTCCTCTTCAACAGGTATCTCAAAAATTGCATTGCAAAGTTGCATTGGCACTTGCTGAAATACTGAAACAAAACTCTATACTCTACTTTCTTCTGCTTTGTAATAAACTGCACTTTTGACAAAGACACCACAATTCAACACATATTTATGTTTATTTTAACATGTGCACATTATCACAAATATAAAAAATAAGGCTGTTAAACCAAAGAGCAAATACATTCTGGCTTCAGCAAACAACAATCATGGAGAGAGTAAACGAGTCCCTAAGAGCTAAAGATAAACGTTAAAGTCTTCAATCTATCATTATTATTGTGCAAGTCACTAACAGCAGATATGAATGGCAAAAGGCTTGCATCAAAAGTACAATAGAATTCATCTGAATGTCAAAAACTCATTCAGATCTACGCTTTGGCTGATGTGCTGAAAATGGTTTGGTTCTATTACTGTGTACTACTATCGCCATAACAACCCATTCAAATATATGTCATTACAAAGAGATATGGGCGATTTCTTGGCTCGTTAACTTGGTCCCGTTACAAAAAAACCTCACACAATGCAATTGTTTAAAGCCACCGGTGACAAAGAAATATGTGTTGTGTATTGGGACTCTGAAGAGCACAGGGACTGGCCTCCTGCTGGTCCTAGAGTCAGGACAAAACATGAGGCAGCGTTTCAGATTTAGGCAGCTATAGTCTTCCTAAAAATGTGAGACAGGCTTCTTCTCTGACAATGTTCAAATTCAGGTCTAAAACAGTTCTGTTTCGCCTCAACAAATGACGGATTTTATCTTCACTCTTTTTAATCTACTGATTTTGTAGGACTGTAATGGCTTGTGTTATTGTTTCTATCTTCTTTTGTTCAGGACTTTGAGTTGCCTTGTCTATGAACACTGCTTGAGTCTTACTCGTAGAGATAGAGTGAGTTGCACAGAGCAACATTGGTTAGAATTCAAAGCAAAAATAGAAAAACAAAAATATCAACGATGGCAGTCAATAATCATGCATTTGTTTGTGCAAAGTCACATCACAACATTTCAATAATAATTGTAAGCAGAAATGAAATACTTTAGTTTAAATGCATTGGTTTGAGACTTGAAGTAGTGCAAATACAGTGTTTTATAACTATCTGACTGAAAACTTGGAGCTAAAGCTGGGGTATACAACTTAATTTCATGAATAATTTGTGCATAATGCATTCTGTTCCTCTATGATGTCTGCTTGTTGTGACTCTATGATGTCTGCTTGTTGTGACTATGATGTATCCTTGTTGTGACTATGATGTATCCTTGTTGTGACTCTATGATGTCTGCTTGTTGTGACTCTATGATGTCTGCTTGTTGTGACTCTATGATGTCTGCTTGTGGTGACTCTATGATGTCTGCTTGTTGTGACTCTATGATGTCTGCTTGTTGTGACTCTATGATGTCTGCTTGTTATGACTCTATGATGTCTGCTTGTTGTGTCTCTATGATGTTTGCTTGTTGTGACTCTATGATGTCTGCTTGTTGTGACTCTATGATGTCTCCTTGTTGTGACTCTATGATGTCTGCTTGTGGTGACTCTATGATGTCTGCTTTTTGTGACTCTATGATGTCTGCTTGTTATGACTCTATGATGTCTGCTTGTTGTGACTCTATGATGTCTGCTTGTTGTGACTCTATGATGTCTGCTTGTTGTGACTCTATGATGTCTGCTTGTTGTGACTCTATGATGTCTGCTTGTTATGACTCTATGATGTCTGCTTGTTGTGACTCTATGATGTCTGCTTGTTGTGACTCTATGATGTCTGCTTGTTGTGAATCTATGATGTCTCCTTGTTGTGACTCTATGATGTCTGCTTGTTGTGACTCTATGATGTCTGCTTGTTGTGACTCTATGATGTCTGCTTGTTGTGACTATGATGTCTGCTTGTTGTGACTCTATGATGTCTGCTTGTTGTGACTCTATGATGTCTGCTTGTTGTGACTCTATGATGTCTGCTTGTTGTGACTCTATGATGTCTGCTTGTTGTGACTCTATGATGTCTGCTTGTTGTGACTCTATGATGTCTGCTTGTTGTGACTCTATGATGTCTGCTTGTTGTGACTCTATGATGTCTCCTTGTTGTGACTCTATGATGTCTGCTTGTTGTGACTCTATGATGTCTGCTTGTTATGACTCTATGATGTCTGATTGTTGTGACTCTATGATGTCTGCTTGTTGTGACTCTATGATGTCTGCTTGTTGTGACTCTATGATGTCTGCTTGTTGTGACTCTATGATGTCTGCTTGTTGTGACTATGATGTCTGCTTGTTGTGACTCTATGATGTCTGCTTGTTGTGACTCTATGATGTCTGCTTGTTGTGACTCTATGATGTCTGCTTGTTGTGACTCTATGATGTCTGCTTGTTGTGACTATGATGTCTGCTTGTTGTGACTCTATGATGTCTGCTTGTTGTGACTCTATGATGTCTGCTTGTTGTGACTCTATGATTTCTGTTTGTTGTGACTATGATGTCTGCTTGTTGTGACTCTATGATGTCTGCTTGTTATGACTAGTCTGTTGCATGTGAATAATGTAGGTGATGTGGTTGGAGCTCATCATTCATGTGAGAGTTGTCTATTCAGAGAATAATGAAGCCTTGTCTGTAATAAGGTCCTGTGTCCTGAATGTTCAAGGATAACGTTTTTGCCCTAAACTAAGTGTTTGCGTCAATTCATGTGCAGACATAAATGTCACAGAGGACAAGAGTCTTATTTTCCTCCATGTTTGTAATTCTGTCTGTATCACAATATGTTAAGAATCACAATAATATTGAATTTTGGCCTAAATATCACAGTACTCATCACTATCACCGCACAATTTTTGCTAATTCCCAGCCCTAACACTGTCTTCATCTCATTAGAAGATCGTTTTCTTTTGCATAAGCTAACAAAGAGCTCAGTGAGTCACTATTTGAGGCTTTAGGCTGAGGCTAAGCTGTGACTAGCCAAAAGAATCGAGTCACATACCTACATTACTTACCATAGTTGCATTATTTATTGGTAGAAAGTTAGATACCCCAGCTTTAAAAAAGGCAGTGATACATTTCTGCAACAAAACCAGAGATTTTAAAATCCACATTAATGAGTACATTCAAAGTGCTTCTGCTATTCTCAACATGTGCAAAAGTGAGTTAAATGCTACTTCTATTCTTACAAACAGATGTCGATACGTGATGAACCTGCTTTCATCCAGTGTCCTGGTGAAATATCCACTTATTTAAATCATACTTATTGAACTTATTGATACTTAAACGCCATACGCTGTTTGGAAATATATTACAAAAAGCTGCAGCGAGGACTGAGGTCACAGAAGAGCTCAAAAACTAAGTCTACGTTTGTCTGGCCAGCCAAGACTTCACGCTACACCTGTGTACAGACATCTTTAAAAGAGTAAGAGCATGAATGGGAAAGCTACAAAAAGGAGTGTTTCAATGATGTCTGGTGGAAAGAGGTGGACGTAAATGACTAAATAACAAATTAACAAGTACAAGTAAGAAATATTGTTTTCAGCATATTTCTCTATGGAACAAATATCTTATGTATCAAAGCCTAGACTGTAC
Source organism: Knipowitschia caucasica (assembly GCA_964034765.1). Taxonomy (NCBI): domain Eukaryota; kingdom Metazoa; phylum Chordata; class Actinopteri; order Gobiiformes; family Gobiidae; genus Knipowitschia; species Knipowitschia caucasica. The sequence continues at coordinate 17,593,578 of OZ035834.1, forward strand.
ACCAGAAGAGGACTTAAAACAAGGCTAAGCCTGAATGCAGAAAAAGCAGAATTTCAACATAAGCTAGCTGGAGCCAATTTCCTTATATGGGCATTTGTTCTGACGGGTTAGCTTTGCAAAATAAGAGGGGCAGAGTATTGTGAATGAAGGCATCTGATTGGTCAATCCTTTTATGGCTCTTACAAAGACATATCAAAATATAAACTCCGGAACCACAGAGGGCGCCAAACCAAGATTTTCTTGTTGTGAGACGATTGGTTACTGAGCTAGAGGAGTTTACTTTTCAAAGCAAGACGAGGAGGCAGGGCAAGTGGGAGCAATAGACTGTATATAGGTTGACAATGGACAATGGGGAAGGGCTCATGAACAAAGTTATGAGCCAAAGATATGAGTCGTATAAGGATTGACCCGTAAGAGACTCTAGCTTGCCTTAGCAACCATCGTTGCAACACGTCTGCCCTGTTCCAACACAAAGCTAACCCCGTCGGAACAAATGTCTGTACAAAAAAAAGGTTCCTGAAAACTTATGTTCAAGTCAGCCAGTCAGCCTACTCCTAAAATGTTATACCAAAACTTCTCCATGAGCACTTTCCTATTATGAAGGAAGAAATCTGGTTTTAAAACAATGCAAGGGTAGAATAAAAGAAATGCCTTGCTCCAAACCCAGGTCTGAGGGGTCTGTCATGCATGTGTACCACCACTAGGGGTCTGGCTGCAGAGGGGGTTGATGGGACATGTAGGCAGCAGACGATGGCCTCTGTCTGGTGGAAGGGGCGGAGCTTGGAGACGCAGAGGTGACGTTAGTGGAGGAGGATGAAGACGTGACCGAAGCTCCGTCTGGGGCCTGATACCTGGAGGAAGAACAAATCAATAACATGTCTTGTACCGCCCTAAATCACAACAGTAGTTATCTGCGAAGACTTAACAAAGATGTCAATTCGCCAACACAGATCAGAGAAACAAACAATTCATACACAGGAAATGCAATGATAAAAACATAGAAGGAAGAGATGACCACTGTCCATAAATGTTGATAATGTAAGAGAACAGCGGATCCACTTTTGTCTCGGAATGATTTTCTCAAGTTTAAAGTCAATAGAGACAAATGGGGACAATCCCATTTCTGAATGAATGTTTGAATGACTTTATTTGGACGCTAAGGAAATGTCAATGCACGTACAGTAATGAACCAAGGTTTCCTGTGTTTGTTGTTGTTGCATTTCTTGTGTTTGAACTGATTGATTCTCTGATCTCTGGCAAATTGACATATGTCTACATCGACAGTATCTATCTATCTATTTATCCGTCTATCCATAAATCTATCTATTTACACGTCTCCAAATTAGAGATCAACAGTGCATTTCTCACCAGGAGCGTGACTTCCGGACCCGTGTGGATGTGAGGGACGTGGTTCTGCGGCGCATGGGGACGTGGAACAGGAGGTCAGGGAGCAGCCGGGGAGAGAAGGCCCGGTCCAGCTGCCCTGTGTTCAGGCTGAGCGAGAAGAGAGTGGGGGCCCCCATGTCCAGCTCCAGGAGCATCACGTTCTCTGCCTGCACCAGACATGACCGTCAGACCAGGAGTTAACCTACGGTATCTAGGTGCTAGCATACACTCAGGTGCTAGAATACAGTCCAGGGGCTAGGTTCAGGTAGTAGTAGTAGCATTAGCAGTACTAGCAGTTGTAGTACCAGTAGTAGTAGTAGCATTAGCATTAGAGGGACGCTCTAACCTGGTATCTGGATGGAGCTCCCGCTGCAGCAGCCTGTTGTGCAAACTGACTGATGGGACGTTTGTATCCAACTGCACTGAGAGGTCTGCGCCGCACACAAGACACACTGTAACACACACACACACACACACACAAATACACATACACACACACATAGAAACAGACACACAAACACACAGACAGGCGTTAATATATTTTTCCACCTTTTCACCAACTTTACTTTTTACCGCTCTTACTATTGAACCGGATTCCCATTAGATAAGTGCTTGTACCTATGTGTAAAGTGCTTGTACCTATGGGTAAAGTGCTTGTACCTCTGTGCGGGCAGTACTGGCTTCAGTCTCCACTGATCCTCTTCATTGTCAAACTGCAGTCGCGCCGTGATTTTATTCTTCTCTTCAGGAGGAATGAAGTTCTCAATCAGGAGGAGTCTGAGCAGAAACACACACATCTCCGCTTAAGCCTCGTTTCCACTGTCGACCTGACCTCGTATGTTGTGCACAGTGTTCTTGTGCACTAAACAGAACTTAAGTTAGAATATGCAATATAGAACTGTCTCTGTGTCCCAGAGCCTCATGCTGCTAACATGCTAACATATGTACACATACAAGATACAACTATATATTAATGCACTGGAATATACACCAGTTTCTACTTGCTCCTTCTTATGCTAAAGTTAGATATTACATACTGATTATTTACATGCTTTTATTGTATTATATTTTAGTATAGAGTTGTTGTTCACCTGTGCTCTGTGCTGCTCATTCCAACTATTCTGTAAGTTGTGACGCAACACTGGCATTTCTCCACTGTGGGAAGAATAAAGGATCTCTTTCTTCATCTTAATCTTATTCTACTCTACTTGGTTGTGTTTCCATTACACTATAATATCTGGTACCACATAACTGCTTCCCACAACAAACCTGTATCCGTGGAAACTGCTCATTAATCATGGCTAGTATGTAGAGCCGAGTGGAATAGAGTAGAGAAGAGAATCTTTGATGGAAACCAGGTGGAAACACAGTAATAACACAGCAGTAACTTTCTCACTTGTACTTGAGTTCCCGTGTGAGCTCCAGCTGCGTCTGCTCCAGCTCCTGTCGGTTCGTCACGTGTTCGTCCACAATGTCCTTCATCTCCAGCTTCACGGCCTGAACCCGAGCAAAGAGCTGCAGAGGAAGTCGTTAATTATTTATTCTGATCCTGTTTTACATGTTCACTTTTGAATACCCCAAACCATACAGTGCAGTAACATTACCTATAGAGAGTTAGGATTGTTAATAGTAGTAGTAGTAAGACATGTAGCTTGCCTGAGTCACAAGATGGCGCTGTGGGCCTTATGTGACCTGTCCATTCTCCTATAAATGGGCAAAATTCGAAAATTCGATGGCACATGTTTGGACCTAAACTGTTTCTAACCCATGGATCTATTATAATATCTGGATAGGGTATTACCTGCTTGGAACTGAAGGACCCATGTACTTGGGGGATTTGGTACAGCAGACTAAACAAGACTCCACACTTTAGAGCGTCTGATTGGTCATATAGCGTCCGAGCCCCTCTGTGCATGTGCATGAAAGCCCCACACGCGTATTTGGAGAAAAGCATCATGGGAGCATGTTCACTGCGCCGGGAGGACCAGACGATGCCCAAATATAAGCGAGTTTCGCTAATCTTTCAGTGCCCATGGCGGCACATGGGCCACTGTGCACAAACCACTGATTTGAATAGGGCGCCATTTTGGTTTGCCGGGGCTTGTTCTCACCGTGTTAATGACAGTGGAATGTATTATGTTATTGTGGATGACCTCTGATGACATTTTTAGTCTGTGGTTTGAGGAGACACATGTTTGAGAAACCATTAAAGCATAAAGAGGAGATCTATAGTTGTAGTAGTCGATGTTTTATTTATTCTATGTTGTATCACGATTGTCCTGGGGTGTGTAGTGTTGTGTTGACAGACTTCCTGGTGTGTGTACTGTGTTGTGGAGACCGACTTTCTCTCAGGTCTCGTCTCTCACCCTGCGGAGTTTGCGAGTCTTGATCTCGACCTCCTGCTGCAGCGTTGAGAAGGTCTCCTTCATCTCCAGCGTCTCCTCGTCCTGCAGAACCATCTGCTGCTGGATCACCCGCTCTCGCCGGATCTGGAACACACATACGTTACAATTACCGGAAATAAAAGGTTTGTCTTTCACAGAGAATGAGAACCAGAGCTGCTTTCAGGGCCACAATACCATGTATGGACTATAACAAGTCCTGAAGAAAACAAAATTATCCTTGAACATTCAGGACATCATTAACAACAAGCAACAAGCACCACCTGATGGATGTAGTAGGCAAATGTGAATGACCAGAGTAAACTCAAACTAAAGTGAAACAGATAATTCTTTAGTTAATATTACAATACTTTTCTCTATTATATCCATTTACTGTGTGTTAAAATACACAGTAAATATCAGGTTACTTAACAGAATTGATTTTCTCCCACTGATTGATGGTGTGATTGATTCTAGTGATTGTTATTGTTACAGGAACCGTGCTGAATAATACATTGCTAAAAGGAGAGCAGTGTTTTCCCAGGTTACAGCAGGAACAATGCCTCTGCTCATCACTAACTACTGATGTACAGCCATCGTCCCTGTGCTCTTAATTGCATCTGCTGGCCTTTTTTTTTTTTTTTCTTTTTTTTTTTTTTACAGTTACTTGCACTTTATTTTGTATTTGCTTTGATTAAATACTTCCTTGTGTTTTTGGTTCTTATCATTTTGCCATCATGACAGTATAAATGTTGTATCATAGATAGCTAGTAGACCCACGCTTTCTGAAATTACAACATGACTACTTCTTAAACTATTTTGACCTGAAAAGGTAGAGAGAAACCTGAGATTTGGCATCTGTCCATCTGTTCAAGACCACAGCTTTAATCACAGAAAAGCACCGTATTATAAGTTTGATGATATGTTTTACAAGACTCAGTGGTTTACCTCATCTATTATGGATCTCCTCACAGACCGTTCCCTCGACCTCAAACTGCTGACGGAGCAGACTTTATCTCATTACATCCTTCTTCAGAGGATAACGTTACAAGTTTGCAAAATGGCCGGCCGATAACATTTTGTCCAGTCTTTTCATTCATTTTCTTTCCTAATAACCCAAACTATTCTTCTGGCTGTTTGCTTGAATTATGCCTGATTGTCTGTTTCTATTGGCCTAACAATGTATAATGTCCTACGTGAATAAATATGTATTGACTGAATGTGAGCCTTGTTCATTGTTCCCATATTCTTTTATGTATCATCCCAGTTTAAAGTGATAGTCTGTAACTCTAAATGAATTACAAATTTTAGGAAATGTTTTAAATTGACCTCCTGGCCTTTAATGTTGATATAAAATAAGTAATTTTATTAATTCTAATATTACAGACAAATCCCGCCTTCCCTTCTCTTAGCCATAGCTCAGAATCCACGGTGCCGTCGAGGTTAACCAATCGAGTCATGCCAAGGGCTGTCAATCATCGGCGCTGATGCTCATAGCTCTGCGCATGCTCAGTTGTTTGTTTAATAATAGCTTGTTCCGGGTTTGCCGCGATCACATTTTTGTGCATAAAAACATTATTTTTTTCATTAAAACGTTAACAAATAATTCTGAAAACCTCCGTGCATGTGTATTAATAATGTATATGTATAATGTGTTCTCTCATTAACATTTAAAAGTGTTGCGGAAACGTAGGTGTAGACCAATCAGAAAGGAAGGGGGAGGGAGCTAGCGTCATTTTTTTCAAATCAAGTACCTCTCTGTCTCTCTTTCTGACAAACTCCAGACAATCACTTTAAATATAATCTATTTAATTGCATGGAATTGTATGTATGAATGTACTATTGCTCTTTTCTTTATTTGCTTGAAGAATATAAAGATCATTATTTAAAGTAGCAATTTGTAAGATTTTCATGTCAAGTCACGGCCCTAATCTGTCAAAAGGCATTATTAAAACGTGCTCTTTTCAAATACTTCTTTAACTAATAACAGTAGTTCAGCCAAGATATTGGAATTTCAAGATTAGTTTTACAGCTCCTAAATCTTGTTTTCATTTCGATGTCCCGCCCTCCACTGTTTTACCAATCAGAAAGTCTGTGATCCGGGTTGCCAGGACTCACCGTGTCGAGCTAATCTCACTGGTAAAGTAAAATGTGGCTGCAGTACTTAAAAAGGTTTCGTTATGATTCTCAAATCATTGATGACAAAACAAGGAAAAAAAACAAGGATTTCTATCGGGGCTTTTGTAAAAAATGTGTTGGTTATAGATTTGTTGTTGGCAAAACTCTTGTCTATACAGCTATGATGGTCCCAGCTGGATTCGTCTGCATATCTGGCAACCTGAGTCAGGGAGAGTGGGAGAGGTTGCAGTACCACCTTCGGCCAGATTTGTATACACTGCTCCTTTAACAATATTGACAAAGGTTTAGCTACCTTTATTAGCTGTCCGTTGGATTGGACTGCCCCTGATTCAAATAAACCCAGCTCTTCACCACTGAGAAACAGACACAAATGAGAAGTGGACAACACTATCGTCCTCTTGGTCTGGTCTGAATTTAGATGAACAAACACGTATAGATACAACGGGAGCCTCTTATTGGCCGTGTATCAAAGCTGAAGGTGTGAGTGTGTTCTCTTCCTTTGTTTCATTATTTGCAGATCAGTTTGAGGGGGTTAGAGTTCGACAGAAGGAGCCTCATTACTGACCATCTGATCCCACATCATTAACATGTAAACGAGACTTTTCACTGCTTCATGTCTGTGTCTGGCCTGTCAGAAATTCTTGTTGGTCCATCCTCTTTTGTTTTGGCTTTTTTAATCATGATTTAGGCCTATGTGATTTTTCTCGTTTGCAGAGGACATTTTTTCGGTTTTATGTTTTGAATTGTCATTGCCATCTGCCACGAGACAGGCCTGGAAATAATGACACGTTAATACAAAAGAAATAGACTTTTCAAGGCTTTTCTCCATGTTTAGAGCCTGTCTGAGACCTCCCACGGTGATTTGGTTGCTATGTTACAGAAGTGGATGTGTTTTGGTTCTGACCTGCTCCGCGATCTGCTGTCGTCGTTGCTCCAGTCGTCTCTGCTGCTCGTTCGTGTGATCGATGATGGTTTTCCCACCAATCAGAAGCTTGCTCTCCATGGCCTGACAGAGACAGAGAGACACGCACAAACACACAGAGAGACACACACACACACGCACACACAGAGACACACACACAAGCACACACATACAGAGAGACAGAGACACACACACACACATGCACAGAGACACACACACATACAGAGACAGAGACACACACATGCATGCAGGCACACAGAGACAGACTCACACACAAACACAAACACAAAGAGACACACACACACGCAGGTACACAAATACACACACAAGCACACACATACAGAGAGACAGAGACACACACACACACACATGCACAGAGACACATACACATACAGAGACAGAGGCACACACACAGAGACAGAGACACACACATGCATGCAGGCACACAGAGACAGACTCACACACAAACACACAGAGACACACACACACACACACCCAGGCACACAAACACACACACAAGCACACACATACAGAGAGACAGACACACACACATACACAGAGATAGAGACACACATATACACACAGAGACAGAGACACACACACAAACACACACAGAGACAGAGACACACACACAAACACACACATACAAAGACAGATACACACACAGAGACAGAGACACACACATGCATACAGGCACGCAGAGACAGAGACTCACACACAAACACACACACAGAGACGGAGACACACACACATACACAGAGACAGACACACACACATACACAGAGACAGACACACACACACACACACACACACGCAGGCACACAAACACACACACAGAAACACACACACATACACACACAGTCACACACGCAGCTGTTTAATACAAAGTTGGAGTGGTCTTGGTAGAAACTGATGTAAGTCTCGCAGTTACTCCAACGTGGTTATACTGCAAACGGCAAATAAACTGAATCTGAATCTGAAAGAGGCCTGAGACAAAAATAATAATAACGATTAAAAACGAACAAATAATTGGTTTCATGCAGAGCTTTATGGACACTCAGAGACGCTTGTAGGATGAACTTTGCCGTTATTGTGATTTATGAATCGCTCAAATGTGAAACAGAACATGACTCACTCTGGGAACACCGGGTGCCACAGTGGGGCGGCTGCGGCTGTAAAATGCCAAACTGTGGTTGTCTTCCTCGGCAAGACACTTCACCCACATTAGAATGAGTCTGGTGTGTGTGCCTCTCTTCTGTCAGTGTGCCCCAGGGCAGTTGTGGCTATAGTAGTAGTTTGTATGTACTGTGTATGAAGTGAATGAGAAATAACATACATAAAACTACGACTTCATTATTAGCTGGCTGAGAGCTGATTGGCTGAGTGAGGGTGGTTCTCTCTGATTTGAGTTGATCTAAAGAAGCCAAAAATACAAACGTGTAAAATCTACGGACAGAACTGTTTTGAGAGCGAGGAACTATGGATCTTACTCAAAAGACTGAACATTCCTTATCGGTTTGAAATGTAGGTCCCCTAGCTTTAAACCACAGTCTCTCACCGCTCCCTCTCACCTTGTACTTCTCTATGATCTTCTCCAGCGCCTCCTGGTCCCACTGCACCTCATCCACACTCTTCCTGTTCTCATGCAGCAGTTTGATCTTCTCCGCTCTCCCCTGCTCCTTCTGCGCCTCCTCCTGCTCCTCTTCCAGAGCCAGCCCCCTCCACAGCTCCTCCTCCACCCCCAGACACTTGCTGAGCCTCTTGGAGTACCTCCTCAGCCGTCGCTCTTTGGCCAGCATCCCTCTCTCCTCCAGCTGCGCCTTCAACCTTGCGATCTCTGCCTGGAACTCTCTCAACAGAGCGTCTTTGGGGTCTTCATTCACTCTTGGCTTGTTCTTGATGTTTTTGGCACGGCTCGCGTATCTCAAAGTGGCCAAAGTCTCTTCATAACTCTTGCTGGAGGGTCCTACGGTCGCAAGCATCACCGTTTTGGCGTTGCCTCCCAGCGAATCCTGCAGAAGACGTGTGAGTTTGGAGTCTCGGTACGGGACGTGTGTGCTCTTGCGGTCCACCAGTGCAGAGATGACGTTCCCCAACGCCGACAGAGACAAGTTAATCTTCGCTGCTTCCTTCAAACGCCGTCCCTTAGCTCCGGTTTTGCTCTGGCGCTCGCTCCCGGCTAGGTCCACCATGTTCAGCCTTCCCACGCGGATGTGGTCCTCTCCGTCGGGGCCCGTCTCGCTGCATTCGACGGTAATGAGGAAGATGGCGTGGGACCTGGAGCTCCTCTCGTTCATGTTGGTGAAGCCCACCGACCTGGACTGGTCTCCGAGCCGCATCACATGCTCGATCTCTAGAGCGTTCTTGGTCACGACGGAGGACAGGTCTTTGACGTAGACGCCGTAGTCTGAGCTCTCCTTCAGTTCCAGCTTCCTACTGTTGTCTTTCCGCAGCAGGTCACGTATCTCCTCCTGGTAAATCTCCAGATATGACGATCGGACCAGGTACTTCTGGTTTTGTGTGCGAGATATCTGAGTGAAAACATGCTGGAAGGAGTTGGGGATGACGCCTCTGTGGTCGGGGTCCATGGGGTCCCCCTGCATGGTGTGGGTCTTCCCTAGAGGGGAAAAGATAATATTCCATTATTCCGTTCAGTATCGCGATATTTTGTGGATGAAATTAAATTTATACATTAGAGCAAAGTATTGTCCTAGCACTAATCATTAGATAATGATTAGCGAGGCGACAGTGGCTCAGTTGGTAGAGCGGACCAAGCCCGGGCTTCCAGCCCTCCAGGTTCTGCGCAGTGGTTGAGCTCCCATGAGGGTTTGCGCCGAACACTAACACGCACTTGTGTGTGTCTCTCATGAACGTGCACATAGGGGCAGCATTCTGACCAATCAGAGCTGCTGTTCAGAGTAGAGCCGGAGTGGGAGGAAAACCAGCAGAGTTTGTTTCACTAAAGTGTAGATTTATAGAAAATCAAGATTTTGGTTTTCTATAAATCTGTTGATAGGTATGGTGGAATGTGGCGTTCTCAGTGACTGCTGTTTTGACACTGCAGTCCAGGAAACGGCAACCGGTGGTTGGAGAAGTGATTTCAGAAGTGGCTTGTGTCCGGCCTGATCACCTGTGCACATTTCATGTGCTGGTCATATTTTCCTCCTCCAGGTACTCTGGGGTGGAGCTCGACACCTAGGGATGTCTGTTTCACTGTTTCACTTTAGTGTTTTCTCTGGTTATTTCCACCTGAGGTTTCTGTTCCTCTGATGTCTTCATGTTGTGTCCTGAATGTTCAAGGATAACGTTTTTGCACTTCAGTTCATGAGTAGACCATACTAAATGTCAGAGGACAAGAGTCAGAAATGGATTAAGGGGAAGAAAATGGATGGATGGATGGATGGATGGATGGTTTGTAATATCTTTGAATAATATGAGGGACATGAATCACAATATATCACAACATTGAATCGCAATATACTTTTTAAGAATGTTAAGAATAGCAATGATATTGTGGCCCAAATATTGCAATACCTGCATCGAATCCTGACATTTTACCAGTTCCCAGCCCTGGTCCTCACCTGTCCCGGTTTGTCCATACGCGAAAACGGTCCCATTGAAGCCGTTGAGGACGGACTCCACCAGGGGTCTGACGGCGTCATCATAGACCTCTCTCTGCGTGGAGGAGCAGTCGAACACCGCGTCGTAGGTGAAGACTTTCATGGGGTCATCCGGAGACGATTTGGGGTTCCTGAGGGTGATCTGCCCCAGCTTAGCGTCCACCTCCAGAATGTTTTCACACGCTATTTTCTCTTCTTTCTTGCTGAAAGGGCGGCAACGCACCACCACACGCACAGACTCGCAGATCTTTGCTTTCTGCATGGTCACGAGCGCGCAGTCATATTAATAATTGTCATGTTATTGCCCAGGAACCAGAAAGAACCAGCCAAGACGCGTGCGTAAAGATCTCCTCGCTCCAAAACACTGCGTAGCGTCAATGCCTTTCAATGTGTGGTTTCTCAAGCAGATGATCCATGACGGTCTGGAGCCGAGTCTGGAGCTGAGTCTAAAGTCTGGAGAAGATGCTGAGGAGGAGAGAGAGCGCAGAGCATCACGGCCCACGCCCTGATGCGCACAATGGAGGCGACACATGTGACGCCCCCACCCCACACGCGCGCGCGCCCCTCTCTGTTTATGATCGATGACACGAGGTGGAGGAGGAGGAAGATGAAGAGGGAGCGGTGGAAGTCTTTGATGCCTTGATGCTTTGACCGTGTGTTGACGTCATGCATGAGGTCATCGTATGTAACGTTATTGGTCTAGTACTTTCAGCGCCGTTACTGAAGATGCACCGTTTTAGCCTCTAGGCCTGGTTCGGACTGAAACTAAAATAAATAAGAATAAATGTCAATGACAAATTGGTCAAAATAATGTGAAAAGAAATTAATGTGAGAAAATTAGAAAGATTATTTGTGCTTGTTTCATCACTTTGCCTTCATACTAAAAGATGCAAAGTTTCATGTTTGTATCAGTTTCAGGTGTGCCATGTGATCGTTTTTATCATGTCTGGTTCAGTGTTCTTGGGTGTTTTGAAAGGCGCTTTTAAATAAAATGTTTTTTTTATTATTATTAACGTCAACCAAAAAGGTGTGCCATGGCTACAAAAAGGTTGGGAAACACGGGTCTAGATTTTGTCCTGGCTGGGCTCTTTGTTAATGTTTTAGAGTCCCATGTGTTCCCATGTTCTCTTTAACATGCTGCTGTAGAGCCCCAATTTAAAAAACCCAGGTTGGACCCGACTGATCTTCAGAACCTTAGGCCTATATCAAAGATCCAGCTCTTGGCCCAAAGTCCTGGAGAAGCTCGTTTATAATCAACTTACAGCATTTTTGGAGGTAAACCAAATTTTTAGCCTGCTGCGAGGCTTTTGACCGTCATTGTTACAGATTCATGCTTTTGACCCTCACCCACAGGAGAGCCCATATTTCTCTAATCGAAGTCCTTACACTGGATCCCTGTCTCACATAGAATCAATTTTAAAATTCTGTTGCTGACATTCAGGGCTCTTCATGGTCAGGCGCCTGAATACGTCCCCGTCTCCAACAGGAGCCCTGGGTCCTCCACTTCTCACCTTTGGAATGAGCTTCCCCAGTCTCTGTGCATGTCAGTCTGCTGATTATCAGTCTTCTGTATTTCCGTTTTTAAATCCGACTTGTTTGTACGTTATTTTTATCTGTACGTTTTTAAATGTGAAAAGGTTTGTGATCCTGGTCAGTGAAAGGCGCAATACAAATTATCTTTACTGAAAATACGCCAGACGACAGATTCAATTACAAAACTTTATTGTTTTAGACATTTACATGAACTCTAATGTACAAAATAAAGACACTTGGACAGACATTCGTTCTCGTTAAAAGTTTTCATAACAACTGCATTGAAAGATAGTTAGCATTCCCCCATTTTAATTTAAATTATTCAACACCAGGTACAAAAGGCAGCAGTGTGAGCTCCTCTGCTGCTGTGTTCTGCCTCCACGCTCTCAGATATAAACGTTAGGCACATGTTTGTGGAGTTAGGAGTTTATTTATCGTCAAGTGCTTTGTGTCCTAGAGAGACGTCTGGGCGTTTCACTTGTAGAACTTCTTGCTGGCGTCGCTGGCGTGATCCAGGAGCAGCTGACATGGCGTGAACGGACTGCCGTACACCGACTCGAAATGCCGCATCTTTGCCACAAGTTTGTCAGCGCCGAAACTGTCCAGGAACCGGAACGGGCCTGAGGGAACGGAGCGAGAGATGAGAGTGAGAGACTGAGTGTAGGGCTGAAACAACTAATCGATTAATCGACGACTAATCGATTATTGAAATAGTCGACAACTATTTTAGTAATCGATTAATCGTTTTCTGGTTCACACGGACTCAAACAGAGCAAAAATGACATGAAAATGTAGTATTTTTGATTAAAACCGACTTTGTTTTTATAATTTCATGAATATCTGTCTGTCTCATCCAATCAGATAGCAGAATTAGCACAAAGAGCCTGTTACAAACATTTACTTTAAGTTTACGCCATCAATACGTCCGAGTGTTGCCACTTTAGCTTTTTGTGATAAAAAAATATTTTTTTTCTACACAATTCACAGCCAAGCGATTACTCGATTAATCGTAAAAATAATCGATAGATTAACCGATTACAAAATAATCGTTAGTTGCAGCTCTAACTGAGTGGTTTCTGTTATTGATTATAGTCGTCGACCATCTGTAGAACTGATTATACTCTTCTTTAAAAACCATTGTGGAAAGTCGCTGCATAGTACAACCAACAATGTGGTTGTGTTTTGAATTTGTGGTACTCTTTGGGGTCACATAATATATTACGTTTATTCTTTGTATAGTAAACCACACCCACAGTTGATCTACACAACATGAAAGTTAATTTCACCTTCACCGTCACACTGGCTGTTCTGACCAGTGGGGGCGGGTCCCGGCTCAAAACGCTATGTTCCAGATACTGTCAATGCCAAGGGGATCATCTTTTTTGGACCAGCCTAGTTTAGCCACTGTGGACTTTTGAATGAGCACGTGTTTTCAGCCATGTGTCAGGGTGGATCCATCTAACGCACATGCAAAAGAGTTTTTACCCTTTTCCTGCGGAGGGGCTACTCGCAGCCATTTTGATCACACATGCATTTAAACGGAGGAAATAGGAGTCACTTCGCCCGTAATATTTACAGTCTATGGTTCTGAGCCAATGTCCAGTGGTGTTTGCTAGTCTGTGACAAACACAGTCCTTTCTATACTAAGAATAGCCCTTACCTCCGAGACAGGGAGGGAAGCCCAGGCCAAACACTGCCCCCACATCGCCCTCTAGTGGACTGTTCAACACTCCCTCCTGCAGACACAGCAGCGCCTCGTTCACAAACCGAGAGATCAGTCTGTACTGGATGTCAGAGTCTGACGACCTGAAACAGCATCAGAAAAAGGTTATTACAGAGCAGATACAGACAGACAGATCCAGCTCCTCACTCACACAGAGGGATTTGCCGACAGTTTGTATTTCTCCAGAATCTCATCCATCTCTGTGTTCAACTCCTTCGATTTGAGGCCTGGCTGGTACACATAGCAGCCTTTGCCAGATTTGCGACCTGGAAAGACAACATTCAATTCAATTAATTTGTATCCCTCTAAATCAGGGGTCTCAAAACGGTTCCAGAAAGGTCCAGCGTGGAGCAGGTTTTACTTCAAACAGTTCCAAACTGAGCAGGAGCACAGATGACCCATTTCCTCAGGTGAGTCCAGTTTTAACCTGAACATTTGAGGAAATGGGTGGAGTCATCTGTGCTCCTGCTCAGTGTTAACTGTTGGAACTAAAACCTGCAGCCACATGGCCCTTTCTGGAACCGGTTTGAGACCCCTGCTCTAAATCACAACAGTAGCAGTTTACTTGAAGTTTTTGTCAACACTGATCAGAGAATCAAATGCATAAATAAAAACAGAGCCATCTGTCAATAAGATACAGAGACCATCGTCCACATGAGTTGGATCCTCACCTCTGTCTTGACATTATATAGTGATTCTAGGAGCTAGCTATGTAACCTGCTTACTCTCACTTTGGATTGTCCCAACATACACAACATACTTCTCCTTTTCACTTTTCTGTCTGAAAAAGCTGATTGAAAGCTGTGACTGAGACTATAACATACAGAGAGAAACTAGTGACCTGGGGCCATATTCCTAAAAATTCTTAGTGCTAAGAGTGTCTCTTAGTGGCCAAATTCTAAGAATATTCTTGTGAAGATTTGGCCCCACTGTCATCCCCTTTTATGCTCATTGACCAATTGAGCCAGAAGCAAACACTGTTCCTCTGTCCAGTTAGTTTCCCCTTTCTTTTATTCTTCATTGTTGAAGTCAACCAACACAGCTTCTTACAGGCTGGTCAGCAATCATAGCTGTGCCATTTTCCCCCCGTTACACCAAAGTGAATAAAAATGGTAAAAGTTAAAGAGAAAAAATGACCAGCATGAATTTAGAGCCTAAGTTTTCACACATTCTGTAAGATTTAAAAGTATAGCTCACTATTCACAGCATTCATTTTACATTGACATATTTACCTATCCATCTTTTATGCTGAATATTATTTACAATGACAGTCTTCCCAAGATTAGATTCCATGATTAAGTTTGTCCATTTGAGGATCCTTATTTTGCCCATTATCACCAAACGTACGTTTTTTCTAACTTTTAGGATTAACCAATCACAGCGTCTGAAATGATAACTCATACCTAGCAACGGGGTCGCCTCGCCTCCTCACCAAGATAGTTTTTGTCCATTCCTTGCTCAGAATTCTCTGATAATGTTGTGGAACAACTTAAACTCCTAGCTAGGAGTCTTAGCTTATTAGCTTAAATTATGAGCACTCTGAGAAGACTCAATCAGCTTTCCCCCAGCTTTAATAACTCCTGCGTTTGTGTTTACCCTTAAATCCCAGGTCCACCATGGTCTGCAGCACCTCCACGTTGCCGCCTCCAAACCTTGGTCCGAAGGCCTTGCCCAGGTCTTCGGCCACGTGAGCGGCGACGTCGATGCCCACCTCGTCGATCAGAGTCGCGGCTCCCACCGGGAAACCGAAACTTGTGGTCAAACCGTCCAACTTCTTGGCGTTAGAGCCCTCCTATAAAACACAAGAGACAACAATGCATTTCCTGTGTTTGAACCGTTTGATTCTCTGATCTGTGTTAACGAATCAACAACTTCATAAAGTTCTCAGAGATAACTGCTGCTGTGATTTAGGGCTATACACGACTACATTGAATTTAACAAGAGGTGAATGTTTGTCCTTTGTGACTGTTGTGTGGTTTGTGTGCTGCTGCTGCCTCTCTCCAGGATCCACCCAATGGAAGAACTGATTGGGACCAAACACATTCAAAAAGGCTGTCAGGAAGCCCCATTGGCTTGCCTCTCACCTCACAGCAGCAGTCTTTTAAATAAATATCCTATTTTTGTACAATTTTAAATCATATGTGGACTGTCTTTGTTTTGCGTACGTCCCTGTACATTTGTCTGTCTTGATTGTTGTTGTCCTTAATTAAAAAACTCAATTCCATTTAAACATGAAAGCAGCCCCTCACCTGAAGAACCCGGATGGCTTCTGCCAGGATGGGAGCCAGACATCTGGTGGTGTAGAAGCCTGGTCCGTCCTGGAAACACAGCAGCAAGTATCAACAACAACTCAGTGCATTCTTCCCTTTGATTAAGCAGTTCAAGATCATAAACAGGTTTGACCTGTTCAAAATATTAAAATGATTGACAGTGACACCCTTCAGTCCCGGATCTACAGCCTGTCCCTTCATGCGAGTGGATCCTCTCTCACTGTGGGTCTTCCCGAGCTTCCTCACTTTTTTTCCCACTTTTTGTTGTGCCTTGCCAATACAGGAGAGTCTCAGGGCAGTGACGAACCAGGACATCTATTGTGTGACAACGTCCTCTGAGATGAATGAGATGTAATTTAGATGTAATTTAATGGAATAGGCCACCATCTTGGACCTGGGGCTTGAAGCAATGGCTTTTGGCTCCTAGAGAAACTTTTCCTGAACTTTTAGGTTTGTTCCCATTCCGATTTACCATGAGAGAAGCAAGGCCCGTCCCCCCTCATACAAAACAGTTTGAAAAGTTTGAATCATGTACAAAACTAAAATAGGTAATGAATAAACGGTCTATGTAGTGACATCGGATAATATTGAACTCAAAATGAATAAACTCAACTGCTGTGCACAGTGTTCAAAGCTCAACATCTTCTTGTAAAAAGACTACAGCACATATCTTGAAGAGCAGACTTACGCCAACCACAATGATGACCTTCCCCTGCTTGAGCCCCACGGCTACAGCAGAGGCGGTGGTGTCTTTGGACGTCTGCTCTGTGGTGATAATCTCCAACAGCTGCATTTTATCCACAGGAGAAAAGTAGTGCATTCCGATCACCTGCAAATGCCACATTCAAGAGGAAATGTTAGGCGTTAGTATAGTTTTATAAGATTAAAGCTGTTATACTTTTCATTTCATGTTGTAAAATGTGAAAGACGCCAGGACCCAGGACCGAGAAAGAGAGGCTAGGGACCCAGAAGGAGAGAGACGAGGGACAGACCCGGACAGAGAGAGTCCAGGACAGTTCATGATAACTCCTTTAAAGTGATAGTCTGTAACTCTAAATGAATTACAAATTTTAGGAAATGTGTTAAAGTGACCTCCTGGCCTTAAATGTTGATATAAAATAAGTAATTTTATTAATTCTAATATTACAAGTAAGTCCCGCCTTCCCTTCTCTTAGCTATAGCTCAGAATCCACGGTGCCGTCGAGGTTAACCAATCGAGTCATGCCAAGGGCTGTCAATCATCGGCGCTGATGCTCGCAGCTGTGCGCATGCTCAGTTGTTTGCTTTTGCGGAGCCTCCGAATCAAGCCTCTATTAGGCTCTGGAACTACATGAAAACTGAACAAAGAATTCTGAACATCCGCGCTGAGGTTCTTATGTATATACTGAACCTATATCCATAATCAGATCCTCTGCAGATGTGTCCTATAATGTGCAGTTAATGATAATAGCTTGTTCCAAGTTTGCCGCGATTGGTTTTTTTGTGCATAAATTTTTTTTTTTCATTAAAACATTAACAAATAATACTGAAAACCTCTGTGCATGTGTATTAATAATGTATATGTATAATGTGTTCTCTGATTAACATTTCAAAGTGTTACGGAAACGTAGGTGTAGACCAATCAGAAAGGAAGGGGGAGGAGCTTGCGTCGTTTTTTTTTCAAATCAAGTACCTCTCTGTCTCTCTGACAAACTCCAGACAATCACTTTAAGAATACATTATGGCTATGAGAGATTGAACCTTGTCTGGTCTCTTGCTGGCAGCAGCGATGTCTTTGATTGGCAGAGCGGACGTGTTGCTGGCAAAGATACAGTGAGGAGACACCACCTGCGGACAGAGACTACAGTTTTACAGATTTTACAAAGTGTGGCACAAAACGATAATTTCAAGACTAACATTAGTACTGGAAGAAAAGTAATACACACGACAGCTGTAAAATACTTTACTCATCCATTCATACACTGACATTTATTTATTGGTGGATCTCAAGGGGCTTTCCATCAAGGTAAAAAAAACAAAAACAAAAACACAGTAAAAATAATGGAATCAAAACGTCCCCTCCTTTAACAGGTGTATTCTCCTCACTCACCGCCTCCACCTCCTTGAGCACGGCGTGTTTGATGTTGATGTCCTCGAACACGGCCTCGATGACCATGTCGGCCTTCTCGAAGCCGCTGTAGTCCACCTGCCCCGTCAGACCCGACAAGATGGAGTCTCGCTCGAACGACGTGATGTTCTTCCTCTTCGTCTTGTCGTTCAGACTAAAGGAAATAAGAATAGTGTCACCTTCATCGGTCAGCAGATAACTACTATGTCTTTCACTTAACATTATAAGGATAAAGTGGTAATCTTCTGTTAGAGCAGAGATGTCAAACCAGTCCTCAAAAGGCCAGTGTGGCAGCAGGTTTTCATTCCAACCAAGCAGGCGCACACTGGACTCCACCCATTTTTTCAAGTCTTCAGGTTAAGCCTTTACTACACTTTAGCAACACCGGCCCCAAGTCAATACACGTCACGTCTTAGCCTAAACACGTACCCCTTGTACACCTGCTGTTGTCCTCGTGCAAGTCCAGCTTCTGTCGTGTCTTTGAGGATGGTATGAACTCCTTTGTCCACCGTGACCTGAGCGATACCAGCGCCCATAAGCCCCGCCCCCAGGATCGCCAGAGTCCTGACAAAAACACACAAGTTACGTACAAAGACAACAGAGATGCTACTGGAGAAGTATGGCAACATAAGCACTAGCTACAGCCTCAGTCCCGGAGCTACAGCCTCAGTCCCGGAGCTACAGCCTCAGTCCCGGAGCTACAGCCTCAGTCCCGGAGCTACAGCCTCAGTCCCGGAGCTACAGCCTCACAGTATTTGCACAGTGTTAACACAGTGATAGTTATATTCATTTGCTTATATCAATTGCCATGCTGGTCATTTTTTCTCTTTAACTTTTACTATTTCTACTCACTTTGGTGTAAAGAAGGTAAAATGGCACAGCTATGATTGCTGACCAGCCTATAAGAAGCAGTGTTGGTTGACTTTCAAATATACCACAAACAAGGGAACAACAATGGAGAATAAAAGAGGAAACCAACTGGACAGAGGAACAGTGTTTGCTTCTTGGCTCATTGGTCAATGAGTATTGAAGTATTTTGATAAATAGGCCAATTTGGCCCCACTGTCATCCAGTGTTTGTGGAATATCTCTCCTGCCTCTTCCGTCCATTTTGTCCTCTTAGGCCCCATCCACACGTAGCCGGGTATCTGTTAAACCGCAGACATTTTTCTTTGTTTGCACCTGTCATCCATATGACAACGCATCATAAACGAATATGAATGAATGAATATATATTATATATATATATATATATATATATATATATATGTCACAAACTCCAGTAAATAACAGACAATGTAGCAATTCCGCAGGTGTCCACAAGATGGAGGCACCTGGGAGCAGGAGGACACACCCAAACTCTAGAGAGGCTATAAGTAGGCCTTCCTGTTTGTAGTCCATTGTTTCCCCATTTTATGTTGACCATGCGTCTTTTGTTTCTGCTACAAATGTAAGTACTATTGTTTAAGATTCTTGTGTATTGTTTAATTGTTTACCAGTCTAATATGATGATTATTGACTGAGACATATTTACCCTACTTTACAGAACCATGGCAACTACAAATAAATGTGGGGTATAACAAGCTACAACTGTTTCCTGGTGGTCTGTGTCTCCAGTTCGAACATTTATACACAACAAATGGTCCTTCGTGAGCCGGATACTGAGACACAGCCATATCCATCAGTGACCTGCTATGGATCCAGAGGGGTCAACTACTATTGGCACTGCTACAGCTCCAGCTAAAGCTACTGGCAGTGAATCTGTGGAGGGATCCGGGGATGGATTGGACTTGACCTTACCCTTTCTTGGGGGTAAACTTGATTCGTCTCAGTCTTCACCCAAGCCACCCACACCTGCTGAACAGCCAAAGCGCAGTGTTCCACCTCCTCCCCCGCCCCATGGGTCTACCAGTCAACTACAATCAACACATGCAACCTCTATTACTACTGAACTGTTACTGGATCCACAGAGGAATCCTAGTGGTCAAGACTTGGGTGCTAGACCAAAGCGCATCATCAGACCTCCTGATTATTACGGGGTTTCTGTGCTACAGCCAAATGTAAAAGTAAAATCAAAACCCAAGTCAAGCCATTCCAGAAAGAGCCATTGTACTAGGGCATCTAGTCCTACTAGTTCCACTCAGAGCAGACGCTCTGGGAGCAGTCATATCAGTACTTTAAGTGAGTTGCAAGTTAGCCTCTTAGAGGAAAAGGGAGTTCAAGATGAACTGGAGGAACTACGGAGACAGAAAAGTGAGGACTATGAACTTGATGAGAAATGTAAACTAATTGAACAAAGGGCAAAGAATGCACAACAAATTCAGGAGGAAGCACATAAAGAGAAGGAGAAACTAGTTAGACAAGTGACTTTGGACAGGCGCATTCGCATTAAAGAGAGGGAACTGGAATCCGTTCAACTTGTGTCCAGCTTTATCAAACAGAACCTGGATAGAACGGCAGACCAAGAAGAGGAAGATGTTGGGATTGCAGCTGCATCATCCTTCTATGCCTTACCCATGTCACAAATATACACACCAGGTGCTCCCTCAAGGTTAACACGCGCTGATTCTGGAACTGGTTTGGATTCGCATGAAGCTGCCAGGCCGGCGGAGATAAAACAAACCAGGCCTTCATCCATAATACCTCAAATACAGCTGCGTCATGTACCTCCTGTTTCCATAAGGGCAGCTCCTGATACATCATCATCCAGTCACCCTGCATCTGCCCAGGTAACCTCTTCCTCCCCCACTGCACCTGTCCCAACAGACTCTGGACCTGCCAATGTCATGTATGGCCAATTCACAGCACCTGGTCAGTCTCAGTATGTTTTCCCACAATCACAAAATACAAATATGGCAGATTTGGTAATGGCCTCTGCATATGGTATTCCCCGTCCAACACTCCCATTATTTAAGAGTGGCAGGGAAAGTGATTTTGCACTATTAAAAATGGCTTTGGATAACTTAGTCAATTGCCATTTTCACCTCACAGAACAATATAAGTACCAAATACTTTTAGACCATCTAAAACACCCTGGGGCATATAAACTTGCTAAATCTAGTATGCATAGTGTCAATCCATACTCAACAGCTCTCAATGCATTACAAGAGAGATTTGGCCAGCCAAGGCTATTGGTGCAAAGTGAAATAGGTGCATTGCTAAACACTGCATTTATACGTATAGGTGATGTAGAAGCATTTGAGGATTTCTCACTCTCTGTCAATGCTCTAGTGGGAATGTTACTCTCTATAGAAGGTCCAAACGGTTCAGAAATCAAATGTGGTTCTCACGTTGACCGTCTTCTGAGTAAACTCCCTGTACAGTACAGAGATGGATTTGTCGAATACTGCATCAACAAAGGCATCCTAACCGGTCAAGCAAATCAAACGTACTCTCTTATTGACCTCTCCACCTGGCTACAGTCAAAGGCCAGGGCAAAACGTATATCTGAGAGAGCCATCGAACTGCATAAAGGAGAAAGACCCCGACCAATCAAAGACCATCAACCCTTTCGACAAGTTTCCTCAGTCTACATGTCCACCACAGCGGGCCGTATGTTACCCAGCAAGACGGAAATCCCTATCAACAGTGGTGAGGCTACAAAGGTAAATAAACCTAAGCCCTATTGTCCATACTGCAATATCAGGGACCACTTTCTTGGTGCTTGTGAAGATTTCAAAAAACTCACAAGGAATGACATGATGAAATGGGTCAATGAGAAGGACAGATGCTGTAGATGTGGGCGGACTCATAAGCAGGACACATGTACATTGAAGAAGCCATGTACCACTTGCAATGAACTGCATTTGACTATTCTCCATGATGCTAATACCATCAGAAAGACCACAATAATGCTCACATCCCCACAAGAACATCTTTATCTTGATAAACCTAATCGTTCCCCAAAGATTATGTTAAAGGTAGTCAAAGTACGCCTATTCAATGGTTCAAGATCCTATGACACCTACGCTGTGTTAGACGATGGTGCAGATAGATCTATCATTCTCCATGAGGCTGTCCAGCATTTAGGTCTCACCTCCCAACCCGAGACTATTTTGTTGCGTACTGTGAGGCAAGAAGTACTGCAGGTTAATGGTGCTTCAGTCTCTTTTGTGATTTCCCCTGCAGATCAGATCGATAACAGATATGACATTCAAGGGGCATTTACAGCAGATAATCTCGGGCTGTCAGAGCACACCTATCCAGTAGAACAGCTACAAGAACAGTTTTGTTACTTAAACAACATTCCACTGCAACCTATTGATCATGTACGTCCTCTTGTACTGATAGGGTCAGATTATGCCCACTTAATCACAGCAACTGAACCTGTGATGTGGGGTCCCCCTGGTGGCCCGTTGGCAATACATACCAAACTGGGATGGGCACTACAGGGCCCTGCCAACTTAATTCCATCCCAGTATGATACTTCCTTTACAACGGCCACTTTAAGTTGTTTCAAAAGTGAACTTTTCAAAAACGTTGAAAGGCTCTGGCAAATAGACACTTTGCCTTATGCAAATGAGAAGACTGCACAGAGATCAAAACAGGATGAATTAGCTCTCACAGTGTTGCAGACAAAAACTATAAGGGTGGACATAGGTGGTGTAAAACGTTATGCCACTCCCTTATTGAGAGTCCCAAACACTCCGCCTCTTCAGTCCCCTCCTGAGGCTGTATTTCCTCGTCTTCAGGCTACTGAAAGACGCCTATCAAAGGACCCTGCTCTAGCTGAGATCTATCAGAAGGAGATAGACAAACTTCTTGATGCTGGTTATGTAAAAATAATACCTGAGGAGCAAGTGAACCAATCACCAGAAACATGGTATTTTCCCCATCACATTGTAGAACATAACAATAAGCCAAGAATAGTATTTGACTGTTCATTTGAGTATAATGGACAAAACTTGAACAAAAGTCTCCTCCCTGGTCCAGTCATAGGCCCCAGTCTAGTTGGAGTTCTACTTAGGTTTCGTCAAAACAGAGTAGCCATTTGTGGAGACATAAAGGGCATGTTTCATCAAATACGGCTCTTAGATGATGACAAACCCCTCTTACGCTTTATTTGGAGGGAAATGCAGCCAGACCAGTCCCCAAGGGTTTATGAATGGCAGGTGCTGCCTTTTGGTACAACCTGTAGCCCTTGTTGTGCTATTTATGCAGTACAGAGGCATGTACTAGATCTCAGCGAAGGGAATGAGGAGATAGTCCAGTCAGTGCAGCAATGTTTTTATGTTGATAATTGCGTTCAGAGCCTCTCTTCATCTGAAGAAGCAAGATCTCTCATTGATAAAATGCGACCCCTATTGACAGATGGAGGGTTCAATATAAGACAATGGGCAAGCAATGATCATACTGTAATACAACATCTCCCACCTGACGCAAGATCCAAATCTACTGAACTGTGGCTCTCAGATATTGGTGACCCAACAGAACTAACGTTGGGTTTACAGTGGAATTGCCTGACCGATACCCTGAGCTACAAAACCAGACAAGCCACATCTTATGACCTCACTCTGCGAAATGTCTACAAGATTCTTGCGAGCCAATATGACCCTCTAGGTTATTTAATCCCCTTCACAACACGTGCAAAGATTCTAGTGCAAGACCTGTGGAAAGAAGAAAGAGAATGGGACAGTGTAATTCAATCAGACAAACTAAAGGACAAATGGCAATCATGGGAGAAGGAATTACAGACTCTTCATGTACTCAACTTTCCACGCTGTGTTCTACAGAAACCAAACGGTGCAGAAACCTCAGAGTTCCACATGCATGTCTTTTGCGATGCATCAGAACGGGTCTATGGGGCTGTTGCATACCTACAGGTAAAAACGGAGTCGACACATGTTAGCTTTGTTATGGCCAGATCTCGCATAGCTCCAAAACGCCAACTTTCCATACCCCGTCTTGAGTTATGTGCTGCCCTATCTGGCGCCCAACTGGCTCACCTGTTAAGGACTGAACTGACTATTCCGATTACCTCAATAACCCTCTGGACAGACTCAACAACTGTACTGTTATGGATAAGATCAGAGTCATGTCGTTACAAAGTCTTCGTAGGTACAAGGATCTCCGAAATACAGACTTTAACAGACACTAAAAATTGGAGATATGTTGACTCAAAAAACAACCCTGCAGATGACATAACCAGAGGAAAGACTCTCGTGGATCTATCACAGCCCAATAGGTGGAGCCAGGGACCCCCCTTTCTACTTCAACACGAAAGTTCCTGGCCCACATTTCCTCCTGTCCCAACCAGCAGTGAGCCTGTAGAAGAAATTAGGAAAACCATGGTCTGTGTTACACTAACGACAAAAAAATCAAATGTACCTGATGTAAACAAATTTGACAACTGGACTGATCTCATAAAGGAAACCAAAAGTCTGCTGGATGGGATATCTGATTATGACAAGTCGAACAGTGCTAAACTGTTCATTGAATCTGAAAGACTTCTCCTTCAACAAGTACAAATGGACTGTTTCCCAGAGGAACTAACTGCCCTAAAGAAAAATAAGGAAATACCAAAACACAGCAAACTACTACCCCTCTCTCCTGAATATGATCCGGTCCTCAAACTCATCACGGTAGGTGGGAGACTTCGGAGAGCAGAATCCCTCGACTATGAAAGCCTCCACCCCATTGTACTTGATCCCAATCATATAATAACTAAACTATTAATTCAACATTATGATGACATGTTACTCCATCCAGGTCCTGAGCGTGTTCTAGCTGAGATGAGGCGCAAGTACTGGGTTCTGCGCGGCCGCCAAGCAATACGCAAGTATCAGCACCGTTGTCAAACATGCCAAAGATGGAGAGCAAATCCAATCATACCCAAAATGGCAGACCTACCCCCGGCACGACTCAGGTTGTCAAAACCAGCATTTGTCCACAGGAATGGATTGTTTTGGACCATTCAATGTGACAATAGGCCGCCAAACAGAGAAAAGATGGGGTTTGATCTTTAAATGCCTCACCACGCGTTGTGTGCACATTGAAACTTTTAGTAAACTCGACGTTGACACATTCTTGATGGCATTTAGGAGATTTGTTGCACGCAGAGGAAAACCTTTTGAACTTATCTCTGATTGTGGAACAAATTTCAAGGCTGCTGAGGTAGAACTCAAACGTTCTTTTGAATCTCTGACCCCTACTTTAAAACGGGAGCTGGCCCAGTCACAAGTGCATTTTCAGTTCAATCCCCCATCAGCTCCACATTTTGGTGGTAGCTGGGAACGTGAAATTAAATCCATCAAGTCTGCCCTGAATGTAGCAATGGGGAATCAAACTACGACAGATGTGATCCTAACTACTGTCCTGACAGAGGTTGAGAGTATTCTAAATTCAAAGCCCTTAGGATACATATCCTCCAATGTAGCAGATCTTGACCCAGTGACACCAAACATGCTTTTGATGGGGCGGCCAGATTGCTCCTTACCACAAGCCATCTACTGTGAGAGCGAACTTCTGGGTAAAAGGAAATGGCGCCACAGTCAAATTCTAGCTGACAAGTTTTGGACAGCTTTCATACGCTACTATCTTCCTTCTCAACAAAGTCGTGCAAAATGGAAGGTCGATCAAGAAAACTTAAAACCAGGGCAAGTTGTGTTACTTGTTGACCCTCAGTCCCCTCGTGCGTCATGGTTATTAGGGAAGGTCACCTCAATTCATCCAGGATCAGATGGACGAGTTCGCACTGCTAAAATAAATGTTAAAACCAGAGAATACCTGCGGCCTGTCTCCAGACTGATACCTCTTCCGGAAGTCCCTGATGACGATTGAAAATAGCATATTTGCTGCACAAATATGGGGGCGGCTGTCACAAACTCCAGTAAATAACAGACAATGTAGCAATTCCGCAGGTGTCCACAAGATGGAGGCACCTGGGAGCAGGAGGACACACCCAAACTCTAGAGAGGCTATAAGTAGGCCTTCCTGTTTGTAGTCCATTGTTTCCCCATTTTATGTTGACCATGCGTCTTTTGTTTCTGCTACAAATGTAAGTACTATTGTTTAAGATTCTTGTGTATTGTTTAATTGTTTACCAGTCTAATATGATGATTATTGACTGAGACATATTTACCCTACTTTACAGAACCATGGCAACTACAAATAAATGTGGGGTATAACAAGCTACAACTGTTTCCTGGTGGTCTGTGTCTCCAGTTCGAACATTTATACACAACAATATATATAAAAAAACCCCGGGCAAAGGAGATTTTTGAAAAATAGTGACGAAGCATGGATTTTACTGCCTTTAAAACTGTCCGCTGCGAGTGGTTCGCAGCAGCGGACACCCTCGCGCCACATCAGAGAGCAGCAAAGTGATCACGGGGACTTGCGCTTGAAAACAACCAAAACAGGAGCTAAACCAGGATCAAACCAGGACTGAGGACGGGGGTCAGTGCTTATGAACATATGTTTTCACCAGGGATCTATAACAATATGTCTTCACCCTGACTATGACTGTAAGTGCCGCTACAGAAATACCGGCGTCAGCCTCAAAGCTCCGCCCAATTCTGTGGTTTTTCCCCAACGCAGGACAGGACGTCAGAGGACGCACATGTTTGTTGTGAATGTGATTGAAAACGCAGATGTTCGGCTATGTGTGGATGCAAATAATTTTATAAAACGGGGGGAATATTCGATTTTAACTCATTGAATGCCAGCCTATTTCTGATGATTTTTACTGATTTTTCAAGACCCACAGAATATTGTGTACTATGACTATCTGAAATCCGACACCAGATTCTAAAAGAATGGACTGTCTACTTTCCTCAGCAAAAAGAATTTTGTTTATAGCTTTTTTCGTTCCCCTGTAATCCTCCGTCGAGTAGAGGGAAGTTTTACTGAAATCACCAGAAATCACCAGAAAGTTGAGAAAAAAGAGGCACAACATGTGCACCTACATGTTTTCAAACCATTCAGAGAGCAATGCTGCCACCTGCTGGCTCGATAAAATATGGTCTCAAGTCATCCCCATACATATTAGATACAATAGACATCTGGGAACGTGAAAATAGCAAAAAAGGCAATTGACGGATTAATGCGTCAATGGCACACGACGTATTTGTGCGTCAATGGGACACAATGAGTTAAAAATACCCGGCTACGTGTGGACATGGCCTTAGGGAACTCTTGTGAGTAGAGAGAAGAACTTTTTGCTCCTTGAAAGATCTCACCTTAGGAGCACTCTTAAGAGCTAGGATTCTTTAGCAATAGCTTTTTTCTTAACTAGGATCTACTCTTCACTTTCAGAGGAAATTCTAAGAGTACGTCAAGATTCTAAAAATATTTTTAGAATTTGGCCACTCTGAGCAACTCTTAGCACTTACCATTTGTCCTGCTACTGTAAGAGTGCAAACATTGTCATTTCATAAATTTTAGAAAGTTCCACTTACTCCACTTTCTTCTGTGGTGTTCCGAAGCGGTTCTTTTTGCAGGTGACTTGACCGTGATACAAACCGATCAGCGCCGCAGACTCAGGCGTTCGAGCCAGCTGCCCAAAGTTCTGCATAAACAGTTAATGAACCAAAGATGTCAATACAGTCTTTGATTAGAAACAGAATACATAACAATAGAACAGTTCTACTTCACCTGAGCCTCCGCCAAGTACCCGGCATCTGGGCCTTGTTCCACTCCAGTCTTCACACACTGAGGACCAGCAACAAATCAGTAAAATGACCACTAAAAATATGTTTGATGTCAAGATTTATCATGAATTCACACACAGACCATCTCTCACTTTCTCCCTATTCTATGAACACATTGCAATTTAATACAACAATTTTCCAATTCTAGCGTAAGAACCATGCACATTTACAATAGAAAAAAATTGCAATCTTTTCCTATACACAGCCACATTTTTATATACACAATTTAAATACATAACCACTACCATAAACATACATTCAAACCTAAATATTATGGTTATACAGTTTAGTGAGTTTTTTCCAAGTTAAAAACCAAGGAAAATCACTCCATCCGCTTCCCCTTTAGGGTGCAAGTGAATTACTGCAAAGATCATGAGTTATAAAAAACAGCTTTTTCTAGTGCACTAAAGAGATTTCTGATCGTTTCTTTCACCTAAATATTACGCATCAGTTTTGGCCAAAATATATGGTGAAACAGGAAAGAGAAAGACACACACACTTAAATTGTTTGCATCATTTGAGAGTATAGCAGGAACTTAGACTTTACTCACCTCAATGATTTTGAGCGGCGCTGGATACAGTCCTTTGCTTTGCTTCATGACTTTCCCATGTACCGTCTTGTAGATCTGATTCCTCACCAACTCAAAACTCATGACGTAGTCTTGGATTTCTAAACACAACAAAGCATTGGTGGAAAGTTAAACAGGAATGTGAGCTAACTTTGCTGGAACCTGGTTAAAAACTCTAGGTTTCAGTAACACCTACTTTGCATTGTTCCTTTTTCTTTGCCGAGAGAGATTTTCTTGTTGACGATTCCTTTGGCACATTCCACTGCCACCTCCTCCAGATACTCGATGGTTCGTTCCTCTGGACTCTTCAGACCCGGTCCTGAAAAATGATGTCTATCTCAGTAGTTTTTTTATATTGTGATATTGTCTTTGTAAATTCAGATATGAGCAGTTAGGCTATAGCAAGTAGTGCATGAAGGGTCAGGCCGACATCGCTCCTGTTCAAGCTAGTTTTGATCGGCTTCTTCCACACTAAGGCTAACACTATAGTGAAATACAGTCTAAAAAAAAAAAAACAGAATTACTTACCTCAGCTTTAAGGATCAGATATTTTTCCATAATGATAGAAATCTGAGTCTTACCCAGCGGGTCGATGAGTTGGTCTACGAGCCCCATTTTTTTTGCTTTGTCGGCTCGAATGTTTCTACCCGTTAGCATCATGTCGAAGGCACTGGGGAGACCGACCTACAGTATAAAGAGGTATAAAAATGTGACTACCTGGTATTTTATAGAGACTAGCTACATGAGGCACCAACACTACATGAGGTGTCTGTACATTTTCTTAGCATCCATGAGAAGAATACTTAAGTCAGAAGAAAACTCCATTTCCATAAGAAGATAAATCAGACAAAATGCATTCAAAAAGAGACAATAAAAGTCTAGATAAGGTTGTTTTTCCATTTGATGTCAGCAGTGATCCTTGTGTTTTTAGCCTGTTTTAGGCTCTGAACACATTTTTTATTTACACATTTATTATTATTGTAAAAGGTAGTTTACAGTTTTCTTGCATTCAGGTCATAGTCAAGATGTAGCCACACAGGACTAATAATGATAAATAAATTAAAATATATAAAATAATCTTAAAAATGGCGGCCTTTGTGATTTGCGTAAAATTGCAAATGCTTAATAAGGCAAAACATTAATAGTAATAGAAAACATCAGTTGGACTGTGACAGATCTGTACTCACCATCTTGGGAAGCCTCTGAGTGCCTCCAGCTCCAGGTAACAGTCCAAGCATCACCTCAGGAGTCCCCAACACAGTCTTCCTGCTCTTTGTGGCCACTCTGTACTGACACGCTATGGCAAACTGTAAGAAAGAGCACATTTATGTAGTTTTTCCATCCTAAAATTAATTGTACTTTTATTTTTGTGAAAGTATCTGTGTCTCTGCATTATGCAACAGCTTTAGAAGAAGTACACAAACCAGGAAAGAGGTCAAAATTGGGAGGTTGATCTGATGCACGTAGGTCATTAGCATAACTTTAACACTTTTTTGCAAGACTCGATTGTTTTAACACAACCTCAGGAGATGAGCACTTAGTCTGTACCATCATTTAGAGCGAGATAATCGGAAATATCAGAACTTCAATCAGATGGCGAACTATAAATACGAACTGGAAAGGGCATTGAACTCCCTGAACTCTGCTGCACTACCCACAAGGGGTCCACTCTACCCAGTCATTACTCAATGGTTTAGTAAAAATATGAATTAAATTATATTTTGAGGAATTCATTACAAAGCCTATAATAATAGTATATTACATAGAAAGTTTGGTACCCAAGCGATAACAGTCTCCCAGAATCTCACTCACCTCCAGACCTCCTCCTAAACACGATCCGTTGATTGCAGCGACAATAGGCTTGGGAGACTTGGCAACCTGCTCGAACATCTTCTGTCCTTCCTGAGACAGTTTGGTGACCTCCTCCTCACTGCTACAGGCCTGGATCATACTGAGAAACATCCACGGATCAGTATCAAGATAGAGATGGGAGAAATTACTAATTTTTAGATGAATCGCAATTTGCATTGGAAGAAACAGGAACAATTCACAAACATCCAAATTCAGATTATTTAAATATATAAGTGAAGCGGAACTGAAATACAGTAAGCAACATCTTTGAAACAGAGCGCGCATCCACAGAATACTCCTCCAGAAAAAAAACCCAGCAGCATACCACCGATGAGCTAACCACCCCACCTCGCCGTGAGATACGACCTGCTCCGGTCGCCTCGTACGCCACACTTTTCATACATACTCTCACTGTTTACTCCAAGGCCCACAGACCCACAAACACACATAGCTGTTGGTACTGAAGTAGTAGTTAGTTTAAGCTTGAGAGCATTTTTGTATTATTTGTACTTATTATAATGAACACACTTTATAATAAAAGCAGAAAAAAGCGGTATGTTCAAATGTTCATATAGTTCCATGGAAAAAGTGCATCAATATACATGTATTAAAAATGCATCAATAATCGTTTTATAAATCTAATCAGTATCTGAATCATAATAGATTCGTGAGGTGCCAAGATTCCCACCCCTAGTATCAGACGCAATGAGAAGGTTAATTTATGCTAGTCAACCCTAAAGCATGGATAAGTGGACAGCCGGCTACTCAATTCGAAATGTTTCTACATATGTTTATGTAAATGTTTATACATATGAGAAACAAAAGAGATTACCCCAGAAAAGCAGCAGTATAAATATACATTACAACAACGATTCAACTTTGGCGCGCGAGGAAAAGGCCACATAAGAGAATAGTACAATAGTAGCCATTGATAGCGGATTTATAAAAATATCTAAACTTTTCGTCTTAATCTCATAAAATAAGTTATTCGTTGCATACTTCTAAAAGAAAAAGACAAAAACAGCCCAATGAGTCACCATGAGACACTTGAGTGAAGGTAGACCCCCTTTCACTTTTGTCTGAAATAGTTGATCTAAAGACGTGTCAGATGCAAAAAATACATGCGAAAAAACAGTGATTGAAGTGTTTTGAGAGTGAGGAAGAAGATTGATTGAATACAACAGTAAGATGTGGGGTACATCAGCATTAAGCAAATACAAGTATACAAAGAACGTGGAAGCTATTCTTGTTTGCTTCCACAGTTTGTTGAAGTATATCAGAGCACTCACTTGATGTCTGCTCCTGCGATGAAGCAGCCGGGTTTGGAGGAGATCAGCACCGCACTGTGGACCGCATTATTTGCCCACACTTCCCCCATGACCTCCGCCATCTCCTTCTGCATCTGGATCGACAGTGTGTTCACCTGCAACCGACACAATGGCATTCACACAATGATACATATTTAGGGTCTAAAACAACCGGACCGGTGTCCCCAAACCTTTGAATTGGGGTCATTGATTCGTATGATCGCGACATCGTCTCTGACTTCATAGTTGACGTGGGTTCTGGCTGAAGGTACAAAGTGAATGTCTTATATTATTGCTTCATAAAAAATGCACAGCTCTTTTAGACAGAGACTTACCCAACATGGCCGGTGCTACAGAGAATGACCGGAGACTGTTACCTGCAGAAACAGACAGACATGGTATACATCCTGTTCAAAAGTCTGTAAACTAACTGAGCATTTGTGACAATTCAAACTCCATCCAATGAATTTTGTGTTGCTGGTGAAGATTCCATTCCCGACAAAACTATCATTAAATTGAGAGATACATTTTGTTTTTGTAATTAATGTTCGGTTTGTGTCCTAATATTGCATATTTATGCACATACATTCGTTGGAGTCTGATGATGCAGCAGTTTTTTGGAACTACACATATCATTCACTCCATAGGAATAAACTACTACTACAGTAGCCACAGCTGCCCTGAGACACACAGACAGAAGCGAGGAAACTAGTCTGTGCCAACAATAAAACATGCGGTTATAATTTTGTAGTTAATACACAAACAAAAGCAACAAAATCTGAGACAGGTTCAATGAAGAAGCTTTTTGTGTCCTTATACATTATAATATATACAGGTTTATCAGGATCTTCTCATAAATTGTCCATTTTCCAATTGATACCATTTTATTTTATTTTTATTGTCACTCACGTCGTTATTTAATGTTAAGTAGAATTGTATCAAGTTTCTGGCAAACATTGGCTGTTGTTTGCCGGAGCTGAACACCCACTTTGCCTGAAGCCCCCGCTAAAAGATCAAAGCTGAGTCATTGACACAGCAGCAAACCTCCAGTGAACTTACCACCTACAATAGGATTTGTGAGGGGCTAGTGCTCTGTAAATTGGGTGCAGCGCTGATTGACATGGATTTAGTCACACACACACACACCAGACTAAATTGAATTAAGGGGAAGAAGATTAATGGATGTATTCTATCCATTAGTTCCATCCTAAACGTATGGATGAAATTAATTTTGTTTAAAGTATTCAAGAGTACAGGTATGTATGGAATAGAATACAAGGGCATAGTTCAGCTCGAATTGTCTTTTTTTCAGATGACAAGTTACTGTTACAGAAGATCATCTCAGATTACAAGTCATACCCCCCAATATGAGAGTTACACACACCATCACGTGGTCTTGTGCACAGCCAATATAGAACCAAACATTTATAAAAAAGTTATCCGAATATGTTTTCCACTTCAGATAGCATTGTTTGAACGGAATGAGAAGCGTGTGACCTCCTGGTGCAATATTAGCTTTGACCTCAGAGTCCTGGTCAGAGCCGTCTGCAGTAACTTCACCCTTCACCTACATCCACTGCAGACACCAGCACAATGGCGAATGAATGGCATAAGCTTCAATATGTCCTTGTAAATATAGACATGAAACTGACCCAGAATATAATCATGATTATTCACGTTGTTGTGTAACTAATTCAACTAAATATAAGTTTAGTGCTAGTTTCTTTGGAGTTTAGAAGCGAGTCTAGCTGATGATTAAAAGACAAAGATACTCGGTGGAACTTATTAGTATGAGTTTCAGCACTAATTCAGTGATATTTGGCGTGACAGCGTACAACAGACCACAATATATGCTATGAGATAACGCTGCTATGCTGTTATTCCATATTCTTGAGTGGTGGTTGAATGCTAACAAGCTAATTACCCGGCTAGCTCCATAAACAGCATGTCAGCAGTGCCTTTGACACACTTCCACAATTTACCCCAAATTATTACATATTTATCTTCAAGTATAACTTTATTGGTACCTGTGAAAAGGGCGTATTTGCGAGATGTTAGCCTAGAAAGAACACCGAGGGCTCGTACACCAGCCATGTTTGGAAGCGGAGGTCAGCGGCGTGAATGGGCTAATGCTAAGCGACTAGGCTAGCTGTCATTTCACTTCCTCAAACTCGTGAGGCGGATTCTGATTGGCTGCTGATGTCTGACTGAGTTCACAATGTTTGATGTTATTCAATTTCACATTTAAATGTAAGGCAATACAGCATCATCTGATTTGGTGGATTCATCAATTGTTATTATACTTATCATTTATATGAGTTTTTTTCCCCCCTGTAACAATTGCCTGTTGTAACCACAAGACGGCGCCAAAGTTCTTGATTGAATGAAGACACCAAAAGACCTCGTAATCATTTCTGACCATACAATCAAAATAATTGGTTAAATCTAAAACTGTCGAAGTCCTCACCGCTTCGATATATAAATATATAGTATAAATAGTTGGTAGTATTTGGTAGTCAAGTATTACCCAATACTTAAAATCAAGTATTGGGTAATGCTTTATCTTAATTTTTGCTGCTAAAAGTTTTTTCTCATCCACGTCATATGCCTGTCTGTGACTATTGTGGTTAAAACGTTTAAGTAATAAAGTTTCTTGATCTTGGACAATTTTGTCCACAATTTAACTTCAAAGTATAGCATCATAATGCATCGGTTTTATACAGCACCTTAGACGCTTCACATGTCATCGTTCATTCGCTCCAAACACAGTGGTGATAAACCACTACTGGAGCCACAGCTGCCCTGGGGCACACTGACAGAAGCGAGGCAAACAGTATGGGCCATCGGCCCCTCCCACCACCATTCACACGCACACACCATATTCCAATGTGGGGGAAGTGTCTTCATCCTTTATTCGTTCCACAGGGGAAATGTCAGTGTTGCATCACCAGTTACAGGACAGAAGGAATGAGGAGCACAAGATATACAGTATGAACAAAAACTCTACTAAAAATAAATAAAATATCTAGTCAATTGTTTCCACAGTGGCCCCACTATGTGGCACCTGGTGTTCCCAGGGGTCTCCCAACACAGTGCTACTCCTACTCAGGCAGGATCTGGCTTTCACCTGCAGATATGGCCGCAAAAGGTGAATTACTCCCCTATCCATGGGCCACTATACAGGCCACTATAGTTTGACTATTTAAATTGACAAAATTATGAAAATGATTATGAAAAGTTCACATACCACAACAATAGCCCAATAGTTTTACTGAGAGACTGTGGTCTAAATGCAGGTTTGTGCAGTTTCTGGTATCACATGTCAAATTTCCCCACTGGGACAAATAAATAATTTCTTATTTCATTTTATCTTTGGTAGTATGCTTTGAGCTGAAATCTTCCTTTTTAGGTCATCGCTATCACTTTTTATTGTCACTTAGCCCTTTTACCATCAAACTGCATCTCAGCCATTTGGTACAAGCCTATAATAATAATAATAATAATAGTACAAAACTTTCTTCAAGAAGTGAACACTAATGAACACTTCCCATGATCAGACAGGAACTGCATCCGTTTTGTGACTGTTGGATTCAGAACAGCAACAGAAAAATTATGACAACAATTGATCAATGAAAACATTAAACTTTGATAACCTTGAAAAATGACAACATCTGCGTAATGCAACAAGATGGACACTGTTGTTTAAAAGAAGTAATATTCATGAATAATCAACAAAAGACGACCAGCAGTCGTCTTGAAGGACTTTGCGATTTTATTAATTCTTCAACAACGGATAGAGAATAAAACAGTTTGTGACACAAGAAAGACAGTACTCTACTGTACTGTACTGCACTGAACTGTACTCTATATACTCTAGTCTTCGCTACTCTGCTCTGCTCAATATTCCTGGTACCGTATCCAAGCAACCAACCCACAACAAACCACTATCCTGGTAAATTCCTTGGTAACCATGGCTTCCAATCTGGCCAATCACTGTCAGTTAAAAAACTTTGGTACGAGCTCGGTCTGGATAGAAGAACCAAGTGGGACTAAAGAAGTGTATACTGGTACTGGTTACACAGGACCAGTGGAAACTGTAGACTGTAAAACGCACCCAATCAGGGGAGAGTACAGTAGCCAGTGTAGCGTAGAGTAGAGTAAAGTAGAGTAAACAGGGTTACCATGCTGCACCATATATATATATATATATATATATATATATAAAATTGTCCACTCACGGGCAGTTATTCCTCTCTAAGCTTGGGTCCTCTACCAGAGGCCTGGGAGCTTGTATATTTGCTGTTCCTAGCACTGCACATTTCTGGACCGAGACGGGCACTACTCAATTCAATTCAATTCATTCTTTATTAAGAACACAGATAGAACTGGTTCATAGATTAAAAATAATAATAATAATAATAATAATAAAGAGACAAAAAAAACATATGTATACAGTAAAATTATAAACAGGTGTACAGGCAGGACCTCCAATGCCTCCATAGGTCAGAGGAAAACCTTACAGAGCTCCAGTTCGGTAAAGTTAGCTTGATATTCACAGATTCGGACTTCCGCGGTGAATATCTTACGAAAGCTACGTTGTTAAACGAAAGTAATTGTGCCAAAATGATCACCTCTACATGGGCTAACTACTACAACATCGATTTTTCTAATCCAATGCGCTGTTTTAATGCAGAGAAATCCATTGAATCCAATGCGCCGCAAGTGCCGAGAAAAGCACTTAGGGAGCGTCAACAAATGCCAATACCAGCTGTGTAAACGAACAATAGTTTTTATTTTAAGCCAAGTACACGCACTAAACTCTCAAATACTATAAATAGCTACCATATCTAACTACTACAACCTTTGTTTTCAGCATTTGTTTCTTTTTTGTATTTTTTATGAATAAATAGGATTTAATATGAATATGAATTTTGAATAACTTTTTTTCAAAGAGGGGCGTGGTCACCAAATTCTCAGGTATGATCAATAACTGCCATATCTAACTACTACAACTTTTGTTTTCAGCAGAAATATCTTTTTTATATTTTTTATGATAAAATATGAATATGAATTTTGAATAACTTTTTTTCAAAGAGGGGCGTGGTCACCAAATTCTCAGGTATCATCAATAACTGCCATATCTAACTACTACAACTTTTGTTTTCAGCAGAAATATCTTTTTTATATTTTTTATGATTAAATATGAATATGATTTTTGAATAACCTTTTTTCAAAAAGGGGCGTGGTCACCAAATTCTCAGGTATGATCAATAACTGCCATATCTAACTACTACAACTTTTGTTTTCAGAAGAAATATCTTTTTTATATTTTTTATGGTTAAATATGATGAAATATGACTACAAATCTTGAATAACTTTTTTTCAAAAAGGGGCGTGGTCACCAAATTCTCAGGTATCATCAATGACTGCCATATCTAACTACTACAACTTTTGTTTTCAGCAGAAATATCTTTTTTATATTTTTATGATTAAATATGATGAAATATGACTACAAATCTTGAATAACTTTTTTTCAAAAAGGGGCGTGGTCACCAAATTCTCAGGTATGATCAATAACTGCCATATCTAACTACTACAACTTTTGTTTTTTGTATTTTTCTCTTTTTTATATTTTTTGTGATGAAATATGACTACAAATCTTGAATAACTTTTTTCAAAAAGGGGCGTGGTCACCAAATTCTCAGGTATCATCAATAACTGCCATATCTAACTACTACAACTTTTGTTTTCAGAAGAAATATCTTTTTTATATTTTTTATGATTAAATATGATGAAATATGACTACAAATCTTGAATAACTTTTTTTCAAAAAGGGGCGTGGTCACCAAATTCTCAGGTATCATCAATAACTGCCATATCTAACTACTACAACTTTTGTTTTCAGAAGAAATATCTTTTTTATATTTTTTATGATTAAATATGAATATGAATTTTGAATAACTTTTTTTCAAAAAGGGGCGTGGTCACCAAATTCTCAAATATAATCAATAACTACCATATCTAACTACTACAACCTTTGTTTTTTGTATTTTTCTCTTTATATTTTTTGTGATGAAATATGACTACAAATCTTGAATAACTTTTTTTCTAAAAGGGGCGTGGTCACCAAATTCTCAGGTATGATCAATAACTACAATATCTAACTACTACAACCTTTGTTTTTAGCAGAAATACCTTTTTTCATATTTTTTATGATTGAATCTTCAATGGCTTTTTATAAATGGAGAAGAGGGTTAACAGGAGTATGAATTAGACAGACTCTAATGTTTTAAAACATTTATTAAAGATTGATTTGTATGTGAAGGTGCGGACCTGTAAAGGAAAAGAGTGTGAGTTAAGGAAAATGAATAAATGTACAACATTTAAATATACTTATCTTTTACTCCCTTGTCTGCCCTCTTTAGGCGTTCCGGCCAAATAAGTCCTGAGGAGCCGGAGCACCTAAAGAGGATTCCGGGTTCATCCACTCTGCAGAGAGGGTGGAGGGGTTTCCTGGGTTTTATCTTTCCAGTTTAGTATAGTTTTAGAATAAATAAATCATTTGTAAATTTAAATAATAATAATAAAAAGAGTGTAAAAGCACTACTTTAATTATTGCTGTAGGGCTGCAGTTAGTATTGCTTAATTACTGTCATATGCTATAAAAGCAGGCCACCAACTCTGAACAGAGAGAGTGTTGCATGACATGCTGTCCAATGTAAATAAACCTGCACCCTGGGTGTGCACTTTGTTCCTCCAACATCTTCATAAGTGCCATCCTGACATGACAAGTGTCACAATCTTCAATAAATTTTGTTCTAAAAGGGGCGTGGTCACCAAAATCTCAGTTATAATCAATAATTAACATATCTAAGTACTGCAACCTTTGTTTGCAGCATTTATCTCTTTGTTACATTTTTATGATTAATTATCAATCTTCAATAGCTTTTGTTCTAAAAAGGGGGCGTGGTCACCAAATTCTTCAGAATGTGATAAGAGAGCAGTGTTGTGTCCATTGCACAATGGTATGTGATATTTGATAATTGTATATACTATGTGTATTTGCATATTACTCATAAAATAATGAAATGTAATTCCTGTTACAATAGAACATTATTTTATCTCCGTAGCAGTGGAACTGAACCACATCCAGCTTTGTGGAATCAGCTTCAACACCACTGACAAACCCATGAGATATTTTAATTATTGGTTATACCTGAGAATTTGGTGACCACGCCCCTTTTTGAAAAAAAGTTATTCAAGATTTGTAGTCATATTTAATCATAAAAAATATAAAAAAGATATTTCTGCTGAAAACAAAAGTTGTAGTAGTTAGATATGGCAGTTATTGATGATACCTGAGAATTTGGTGACCACGCCCCTTTTTGAAAACAAGTTATTCAAAATTCATATTCATATTTAATCATAAAAAATATAAAAAAGATATTTCTTCTGAAAACAAAAGTTGTAGTAGTTAGATATGGCAGTTATTGATCATACCTGAGAATTTGGTGACCACGCCCCTTTTTGAAAAAAAGTTATTCAAGATTTGTAGTCATATTTCATCATATTTAATCATAAAAAATATAAAAAAGATATTTCTGCTGAAAACAAAAGTTGTAGTAGTTAGATATGGCAGTTATTGATGATACCTGAGAATTTGGTGACCACGCCCCTTTTTGAAAAAAAGTTATTCAAAAATCATATTCATATTTAATCATAAAAAATATAAAAAAGATATTTCTTCTGAAAACAAAAGTTGTAGTAGTTAGATATGGCAGTTATTGATCATACCTGAGAATTTGGTGACCACGCCCCTTTTTGAAAAAAGGTTATTCAAAAATCATATTCATATTTAATCATAAAAAATATAAAAAAGATATTTCTGCTGAAAACAAAAGTTGTAGTAGTTAGATATGGCAGTTATTGATGATACCTGAGAATTTGGTGACCACGCCCCTCTTTGAAAAAAAGTTATTCAAAATTCATATTCATATTTTATCATAAAAAATATAAAAAAGATATTTCTGCTGAAAACAAAAGTTGTAGTAGTTAGATATGGCAGTTATTGATCATACCTGAGAATTTGGTGACCACGCCCCTCTTTGAAAAAAAGTTATTCAAAATTCATATTCATATTAAATCCTATTTATTCATAAAAAATACAAAAAAGAAACAAATGCTGAAAACAAAGGTTGTAGTAGTTAGATATGGTAGCTATTTATAGTATTTGAGAGTTTAGTGCGTGTACTTGGCTTAAAATAAAAACTATTGTTCGTTTACACAGCTGGTATTGGCATTTGTTGACGCTCCCTAAGTGCTTTTCTCGGCACTTGCGGCGCATTGGATTCAATGGATTTCTCTGCATTAAAACAGCGCATTGGATTAGAAAAATCGATGTTGTAGTAGTTAGCCCATGTAGAGGTGATCATTTTGGCACAATTACTTTCGTTTAACAACGTAGCTTTCGTAAGATATTCACCGCGGAAGTCCGAATCTGTGAATATCAAGCTAACTTTACCGAACTCAGAGCTCCTCCTTGGACAGACCAGAGCTTGGATGATCTGGTTTGACAGATTCACGGCTCTGCACATAAAAGAGTAAATACAATATCTGATGGAGACAACACATGACCTCGCACTACAATTTACAAACATTTCACTGGCGCTACAAAACCTGGGCACTTTCAACAGAATCCTCAGAGAGTCATTAAGAGCCACATTTAGACTCCGCATACTCTTTTTCTTATATCTACACCAGAGCTGTGCAGTATACAAGGGCGAGCAGAAAGCCTTGAAAAGATTAACTTTAACATCTCTAGAGCACATGTGAAACTTCCGAACGAGCATATTAGCCTGGCCATAAAGTTTACACTGCTGTCGATACATGTCTCTATCGTCAGAGAGGAACTGTCACCTTTACCCTCCAGGTCCTATCCAGCTCTTCTCTGAGACCTTGGTATTTCTCAAGCTTTTCGTGTTCTTTTTTCCTGATGTATATATTTATATATACTGTATACTGTATTGTTCGAACCCACGACTTTCCCGCCCAAAGGCCACTGCTCTACCAACTGAGCTACTGTCCCCAACTGTATTGTTACTAGTATTATTATAGTAACTATTCTAACATCAGATAGTGATCAAATGTTTGTGCAGTACAGTAGAATAAATAGAATAGATAATATTACTTCACCTCTTTGACAGCAGAAGGCGGGTCTTAAGGTCACCAACCCGAAGCCGTCCAATCACAGCGCCGCTCGTCCCGCCTCCAGCCAATCAGCGGTGCGTTTCTGCCTGGTTGCGATGGTAGTGCAGTGGAGCGCTCTCACTGGCAAATGTTCCTCTTTTTTTTTTTTACCTCTTTAACCCACAAATTTCTACGCAACTGCCCGGTTCCGCGCCTGTCTCCAGTGCGTGCCCCCTCCAGGCTCCACCATGGACCCACTTTGCCCGGACACTTAGCACTAGCACCGGGTTTGACGCTGTATTGTCTGCATCTTTGAAACATAGTGGAAATAACGATGCCATCTCCGATGGAGGGATCGTCCACGGAACAAGACCTGTTTACTGTGAAACATGAGCTGAGAAACGGTAAGTCACACATGACCCAGTTACACACAATAACCCGAACCTTCATACACTGTTATTGTTTGGCACAGACACGTGTCATTGCACATGTTAGCAGCTAGCTTGTAATAACCTGCAATGTTGTTTGCTAGCATTTTACCAAGTCAAAATTTTGACAATTTGGAAACGCGTAAATCGACTTTTAACTCATGCAAACTACTGTTATCTAACCGTAGGACACAGCGAGCTTAGAAGAGCTAGGCAAAAGAGGTAGCAGTAATAAATTTAGCTTAAGCTTTTTTTGTGAACTGGATTAAAGCCATTCTGGAGTCAATGGGCAAGCGCTTGGCACGTGTGTAACTGTGTACTGTAGTAATACATGAGTAATGTCAAAGTACAGTGTTTGGATGTTAGATAGAAGTGTAGAGCTGTCAGACAGTATGTCTCACTAACATGTAGCTAACTGTTCTAATGCATTTGTATAGTGAGAAATTGCTTTAATGAAAATGTCAGTTTCACCCACCACCTATCGCCGCCCATATCTCTCACATTTCGTGGGAAGTTCAAATGCGTCTCGTGGGAACATTTGAAAGTTTGCGGCTGTATTTGATGACATACAAATCAAGTCTAAGATCCTGTCTCTGCTATTAATCTGTTATTACTATTTCTATTTTTGTTAAATGTGTTGTGTTTCCATTACACCGGTACTGCATTCTAGCAACCTACCTACTACTAACCATTATATCCAGTTAAATTCCTTGGTAACCATAGCTTCCAGCAGCATCCTGGCCAATCATTGTCAATTAGAACCATAGACTGTAAATATAAATGAACGTAGTCACGCCATGGATCTATAATGATAACTGGATATGATAATACTAGCTTATAGCTGTCCCGCCCATGGGCACAGGGGGCGCCCGTGGTACTGCTAAATTCACGTGGACTACCCAGAAATTTCCTCAATGCAAACTAAAACAGCTCGACCTCAGCTGACAGAGAACCTACAGCTTTCATAAAGATCGGATTTTGTGGGGATTTTAGTGTCCCTTGTCATCCTGAACTTTTTTTCTTAAATCCTTGGGTTTTCTTTAAATTTACACTTTACTGCCACAAACTCTGCTCGTTTCCTTCCCGCTCTGACTCCGCTCTACCAATGCTCTCATCAGCAGTGCTGATTGGTCAGAGCACGGCCGAGCCCCTCTGTGCACGTGCATGAGAGCCACACGCGTATTTGGCCCAACACTTCATGGGAGCTCGTCCACTGCGCAGAACCGGGAGGACCAGATGATGCCCAAATGTAGCCGAGTTCCGCTGATATATCAGCACCCGTGAAGTCCCATGAGCTACTGAGCACAAGCCATATAGGCTTGTGCTCAGTAGGGCGCCATCTTGGATCACCGGGGCTTGAGTCTCTGCCGTTGAAACTAATGTGCCACCAATTTTTCAGTCCTCCCGCAGGAAAATGTGAAAACACGCAGTTTGCGCATGCGTAGACAGCATAAACCCTATAGTTTCCACAATATTGGCAGCAGACTTCCGGGTTGCCATTTTGTTTGGCACTTTGCACTTAGACAAACTAATTAGAAGAAGCTTCTGAAAAGGGTGCATGTTTTATTATTGGACAACAATGACTTCTCAGAAGTTGAAGTCATACAGGGAGAGCCTCAAGGTAAAGAACGCCAGCAATACAATGTGAAAATTGGACCTATTGCAGAGGGAGATCCATATACGCTCGCGTAGGATGACCTGGAGAATGATGCTAAGTGCTTAACAGCTGCTGAACAATATATTTGAGTAACAACATTTGGCTCGCGGGATATGTTTCCGGAAGAATTTGGCTGTATTTTATTGTAATACGAAATTAAACCACATCACAAAAATAATCAATCAGGGTATGTAGGCGTTCATTAAAGGTTTATGAATAACATAATGTTAGCCTGTGACCCGGTTATGATTAAAATAGATTAAATGCACAGACGTGGCGACAGTGGCTCAGTTGGTAGAGCATTGACCTTAGAACCTGAAGGTCGTGGGCTTGAGCCTACCACGAGACCTACTTCACGACTCCCACTGATGACTGCTGTCGTTGTGTCCTTGGGCAAGACACTTAAAGACCTTATGACGGGTTTTAAAAAAAAAAAATAGTGGATATCAAAATTGCATGACAATGTCAATTTGAAAGAGATTCCGGCAAAAAAAATCCTATATTTTATAAAAAGAACGTGTTTTTCATGAATTTAAGTTGTCTATGCTCTAACCTGTGTGTGACGTCATAGCGGGTTACGCCCATGCATTGAAAACCATGGATCTATGCCACAGGACTGCCTTTTCTCTCTTCTCTCCACTGGTGCCCAACACAATACTGCCCTCTACAGGTGACAATTGCTCACTACACATAAATTGCCGTTTTGAGTGTGAAAAAGTGTGCGAGGTGGGAATTGAACCCAAGTATCTGGATTGGCAGTCCATCGACACAACCGCTGGACTATCTCAGTGACAACGAAATGTTACATTCTAGTAGTTATCTTAGACTCGCTGTACACGGCCTTGTCATCTTGAATATCCGCGAAAAAAGAACGAATACCAAATTGTAAACAACTTACAGCGTTGAAACGTACCCGTTCTGACGTCACCAAGGGCTGTGAAGTTTTTTCGTTTCTAAGGGCGTTGCTATGGGGTTATTTCGATTTGGGGGGATCAGACAAAAAAAACAACAACTGATTTTGAAACCTTTAGTAGTTCTCTTCTAATATAAAATGGTATTAAAACTGTATTTCTAAATAAATCAAACCCGTCATAAGGTCTTTAACCCCTCTGCCTGAAGCTCCCACTGAAAGATCTCAGCTCCTGTGGACTCACCAGCTGCAGGAGGATCAGTGAGGGGCTGGTGCTCTGTGTACTGGGTGCAGCTCTGACTGCCACCCCCCCTACCCAGAAATGGATTAAGGGGAAGAAAATGGATGGATGGATGCACAAACGTGAGGTATAGCATGTAGCATAGCTAGGCTAAATAGGGACAGACAAACTAACGGAACGTGCACACTTGTAAACAACAATATACTTATACATATACTCATAAATGTTGGGAATACAACTGTTTTTCCTGTGATAAAGTGATGTGAGCAGATTTTAGAGATATTCATAGGTTCATCCTTCCTGTTGATACTGGCTACCGGCAGCCGGCGAGGTTCCTCGCTATGCGATTTAGTGTAATCTCCTTCATGTTCTCGGATCCTTGGGATAGAATAGAATTTTAATCTATCGGTCCCATTTGCTCTGTTACCCCATCCACGTACCCAACACGAAATAACCATTTTAGTTAGGAAAAAGAGCTATCCTATGGCTTTTAGGTGAGTTTTAGTGACGTTTTTTAGTAATTAGATTGATACATTCAGCTGTGAGACTGTCGCTGTGCTTTCTCTCTGAGGTAGAGGTTTGACTGTGGCCACTCAGAGCGATTTGTAAACTTTATAAAAACACAATGACGGCACAATCAA
Organism: Knipowitschia caucasica; assembly: GCA_964034765.1. Taxonomy (NCBI): domain Eukaryota; kingdom Metazoa; phylum Chordata; class Actinopteri; order Gobiiformes; family Gobiidae; genus Knipowitschia; species Knipowitschia caucasica. The sequence continues at coordinate 17,638,098 of OZ035834.1, forward strand.
AGAGCACTGCTGTGTCCCAAAAATGCCCAGTATCCTCACAGTTTGATTCCCGTTTGAGCATTATTTGGGAAACTCGTGTAAACCACTGCTGAACTCCAGTGAAACTCAAGCTGTTACCCGCGAACAGGAAGTAAGGTGGGGCTTTAGCTAAAACGCGGAAGTGGTGCGTGCATAGAGCCCATTGGGATTAGAACTTATCAGTCTCAATGATAGCCGCAGCCGCTTACTTTGCCCAACAAAATGGCGTGCACAACAACAGACCGGGAGCACTGACGTCACACGGGAACTATGTATTCATTTAATGAGAGCCTTCTAAAGTCCACAGAGGCTAAACTAGAGTGGGCCAAAAAATATGCTCCCTCAGTATTGACACGCATCTGGAACTGTTTTTGAGAGGAAAAGAAGACGTCATTTTCAGTGCACTATAATAACAATAGGTTGAGTTAACTTTTAACCTCTTAAACTCCTAACCTAACCTCCTATCCTAACCTCTTTTGTGGCTCGTGCACAAAAGTTTGGCATACCCAAATGTCTTTGCCAGTGTTGGGTAAGTTACTTTGAAAATGTAATTAGTTACAAATTACTAGTTACTTCTAAAAAAAGTAATTAGTTACATTACTTAGTTACAGCCCCAAGAAAGTAACTAAGTTACATTACTTTTGGATTACTTCGTGTCACAAAAAAGAGAACAGAATCAAGTTTGTATGTTTGCTTTATTAAAGCCATTTAAATAAAGGTCAACAACAAATCAAAACTGGCTCAAATGGCATAACATTAACGAAAGTAAATTACTATAGCAGCCAGGACAATTAAATTAAGGCAGTTTAGTCATCAAGACTACTGGCTGGTAGTGCAAAAAAAACATTTTTAAATAATAAAATAAAACTATTTAAACAACAACAACCTGAGTTTCATTTTAAGGCCCCGTCCCAAATCGCGCACTTGCGCACTACACACTTTGAGAAGTGCGCACTTTTTGAAAGTGCACATAAGTGTACAAGTGTGCAAGTGCACAGTGCACAAGAACTGCAGAATTGGGACGGTTGAGTATACGTCATCAACGTGCTCCAGGACGCAGTCGTTTGGCGTCATTCAAGATGGCGGAGCCGGTGGTTGTTTTGGCGAATTTGCTGCTCCAAAATATGCAGAAACTCCAGCAAATTTGTTTTTTGAGACGGAGAAGGCGCAGACAACGCAGGAGGTTCATCCGCCAGGCTCTTGCCTTTGCGCAGGAGTCTGAATTGGTACGTTAATTTACTTAATACAGTAGTAAGACCGTTATTTTTAGTTTTCTGCTAATGTGCTAGCGCCAGGAATAGGCTAAAGTGCAACGTTTTCTAACGATGCAAACGTTAGAAAACAATGGCATTTACAACACAGCTATCATGCTCTCAGAGTTAATTGTTCAGCAGTTTCTCAAAGCGCTACTTCTTATTATAATTCAGAATAGGAACTGTGTTTAGAATTTTGATTTCAGACTGTTTCCATCAAGTGAAATGAAACCGGCTGATAATCAGGCTAGTAACATAGTTTACTCCTCTCAATTAAGTTGAAATAGATAACACAAAATCTGAAAAATTATGTATTATTGGGCTCTGCATCAAATACGTTTAAAACACATTCTAATGCAAGTTTTCAGTGGTCAATAATAATCAATAATCAATAATAATAAACAAACACTTCTACTGCTGCAGCTGTCAACAATATTCTCCTAAAAAGCATTGCTTTACCAGATTATTATTTGATAGTGATTCCATTCATATTATTCTGAAAGTAATTTTGAATTTGATTGTGATCATAATAGTGCTGCTGCCGATTGACTGTAACTGTAATCTTGATCAGGACAATAATTTTGTTCTATTTTATCCACGTTTTCATCAGAATGGAGGAATGCTGACCTACACCAGGCTGAACCAAACCATGCCTGTTCTGCAGGTCTACTTTGATGTGGAGCAAGAGCTTCAACCTCACTACCGCCTCACCAGAAATTCAATGAATGGCCTGATGAATTTGTTGAAGACCGATAAAGATCATGGCTGGGGGTTTCCATTGGAGATCCTCATATTTGTGCATTGGCTTGCACACGGGATTTCCTTTAGAGTTGCTGCCATGGCATTTTCTGTCCCGAAGTCGACCGTCTGTCGTGTTGTCCATAAGATTGCTGAATTGATTGTAAAGAATGCACATCGAGTAATATGCTACCCACCACAGGAAGCGTTGGAGGACACTGGTAGAGGTTTTGCCCGTTTAGCCAGGCACAGGGCATTTGAAAAGGCTGTAGGTGCAGTAGACGGCTGTCACATTAGAATTAAGCCTCCAGGTGACAACAAAGCGGACTATTTCAACTACAAACAGTTCTACTCCATACAGATGCAGGCAATTTGTGATTCGAGTGGCAGATTCTTGAACATATTTGCTGGATTCCCTGGCTCGGTACACGACACCCGCGTATTGAAGAATAGCCCAGTCTACGTCAGAGCAGAGTACCCTCCACAAGGTTATTTTATTTTGGGTGATGGTGGCTATCCTTGCATTCAACAACCCATTACCATCATCACCCCCTACAAGATGCCTCTTCACAACCGGGTTGAGGAACGGTTCAACTATTGTCATTCACGTGCCCGGTCAATCGTTGAAAGAGCCTTCGGCATGATGAAGACCCGCTGGAGAACCACAATGTTTAAGGCGTTAGAGGTGAAGATAGCCTTTTGCACTCAGGTCGTGACTGCCTGTGCTTTTCTTCACAATGTTTGTCTCACTCACGGAGATGTCCTGGAACCGGATCGGAATGATGACCAGCCACCACCACCACCGATGCCCCCAGGAGATGCAGGACAATCAGATGCAAGAGGAATCAGGTTGAGGGAGCGACTTTCTGCTCAAGTGTCTGCTCCTGTTGTTGCACAGGGTTATCTCATGGAGCATGACTATATTTAGTGTAATTATGCACATTTGTACAGTGCTTTTATACAATTTTCTTTGTTGAAATATTCTCCATTTTGAATTTTGCCCTTTTTGATGAAAGTTCAGTATTTTTTTACTATGTTTTTTAAGTAATTAATTTATTTATGAAGACATGTTGTTTTAATGTTTATCTGTGAGAGTTCATCTGCCACTTTGTCACTGAGGCCTTTTTTTTGTCTATGCAACTGGAGTCACAGTCATCTTATCAGAGGCTGTTCTTATATTTGACCAAAAATGTATTTTTCAATCTTTTTCTTTTGATTATTATCCAATCTCTTTGACATGTCTATGTTTGCATAAAAATGTCTTACAGTAAATTTTATTTTTGAAGTCTGATTACTAATTGACACTACGCTGTGAGTGAATACTGACTTCCCATTAACTGCCAGCTCTTGATATTTGTGTATAATGTACAAAATGTTAAGAGTGTGTACAAAATGAGCAATAAACTGTTGTACAACCCAATGTTGTGAGTTAATCAATGGATTAAAAAAGTCTACAAAGTACACGACACATCAGGACCAAGCCATCATTGTAAATGAAGCAAAACAATCAAAATTGAAATAGAGAACTGTTAAGCGACAACATGATTAACAAGACAAGGACAATATATAGAAAAACAGGTTTAATTTTGAAAATACAGAACACATGAAAAACAAACATTTGGTTTAAAGTGCAATTACTAAGTCTGATCAAATAATTTTGTGAATAAAAAAGTAGTCATGTCAAGTTTTAGTCAGGTGGTCCACTAATTTTCCAAACAAAGTCAACATTTGCTCCATCTGCCCCTGGGCCTGCTGCATCCATGCTCTGTCCTGCTCATCTTCTTCCTTCTGCCTCTTTTCAATGCTCTCACACCACTGATGAAGACTCTCTGCTGCACTTTCTTTTTCTTTCCTCTTCCTTTTCCCTGATCTTTTCCTTCCTACTGCTGAGCTGGTCCCTTCTCCTGCTGTAAAAACTGATTATTCCTCCTCCTCCTCCTCCTCCTCCACTTCCTTCTCCTCTCCTCCTGCATCCTCACTCTGGGTGGGGCTGACCGCTGCACTTTTTGGCCCTGAAGAGTACAGGCTAACTGGCCTTACTGACGGCCTCTGGCCAATGGCTTCATGCATGGCAGCATAAAAAAGCCAATTGGCCGCCGTCACCTCTCCTTCCTCTGTCCCTGAACCAGTCTTTGGCAGTGACAAGTCCTAACATATTACATATGAACAAATACATGTTACCTGTATACATTACATGGGTTCCTCAATTTAATTACCTTGTACTTTTTTTTAAGATTTTCCCACTTTTTTTTGCATTGCTGAGCAGTGACCTTTCCTGTCAAATCCATCAAGTTGATGATCTCCCTTCAAGAAACAAATAGTAATTAAAGTATTAATAATGTGTTAAATACTTTAACCAGTACACACATACATTTTGCATAGTTACTTTGGTAAAATGTAACATGTAAAGGAACACAATACTTTATGCCCAGTATCTCATCTTTTTGTCAAATTCTAACACATTTACAGCTTTTAAGGCCTTACATTTGGTGTCAAATCAAATTCAATGAGAGCCTTGGGGGTGTCCTGTTTACAGAAGTGATTAACGTTACTCACTCGTAGCCCTGCGTTGCTGCATTCCTGTAGCCAGTAAAAAGGGTTTCCTTTTCTGCCCTAATCCGGATGAATGTGAACGTAAGTTCGTCTGTCCCTGGGAAAAAAATGTAAAACGTTAAAAGAAAGGCAACGTTTAAAAGAACGTCCCGTTATGCTACGGAAGTAACGTTACGATAAGTTTAATTGTACTTTATTTTAACGTCTATTCCCGAATCACCGCACAAACCTAAGCTGTTATAGCACACATGTAATACAATGCTGAAGAAAAAATGTATGTACTCACACTTAAATGTGCACTTCTTTGGGCCTGAAGTGCCGCACTCTGACGTTCCGACTGTCGCCATGTCCTCTGTTGTGGCAGTGACGTCACGACCGCAAGAAATGTGGGTAATATATCAGCCTAGCCTTCAGCCGAGTGCGCACGGATGCTCCCTTAACTGAAGTGCGGATAAAGTGCGTAGGGTGGACGGTTGAAAGTGCGCATCGGGAGTATTGGGACACACTACGCACTTAGCAACCCCGCGGGAACGTGCTTTTGAAGTGCGCCAAGTGCGCAAGTGCGCGATTTGGGACGGGGCCAAACATATCAAAAGTGCAGAAAGTAACAGTTTAACTGTTTAACAACTAACTCTAATGTTGTTGTTTTTCAAAGTAATGGTTGTACCTGAGTAGCAATAGTTTCTCAAATCGTTTAGCTGACAACCTATTCCTTCTTGGAGTTAGCACCAGGCTGCCCAGGCTGAACAGCCTCTCTACTGGGGCGCTTGAAGGTGTTGCTGTGTTCAGTTTTAGAAATAAGGCCTTAATGTTTGGAAACTGGTGGAGAATGTCTATTTCGCAACCTGACTGGAAATAACTAAAGACTTCACTTTCACAGTTACGAGAAGCTGGAAGGTCATCTTCAAAAGCAAAAAAGTCAATTTCACCTTTTTTGGAGGACAAAGAAGCCTGTAGTTCAGAATCAGATGGATTCACCTCTTGTGTGTCCATTGAAGATCGGCATTCTGTGATCAGCAGTGTCTTTAAAGAGTCCTTCCTCTGCTCTTCTTTCAGCCACCTCAGTTTGAACTTTGGCAGTGTGACAGCAGCAAGTCGAGCATCCTTGTTTTCCAGCACAGACCCAAATCTGGTCTTGATGGCCTGCATGTAAAAAGAGTACAACAGCATAAAAAATAGTGCATTATTTATTTTATAGTTTAAACTAAGGTAAAGTATACATACCTGCACAATGACATCTGGCAGACCAGCAGTCATTCTTGAGAGCCCAGGTTGCAGTGCCAACATCTTGGACATCAACACTTCTAGTGTTGGCAGAAGGCATCCATAGTAGCAGTTATCTTCACTTTGCAAAATATCCAAGGCGACGGTGAGGGGTTTCATTACTGAACAGTATTCAGTAAGAAATTTATGTTCACGTTCAGAGAGGACTCTTATGTCTAACTGAGCACACAAGTGGTTTAACTGTGGGATTGGAATAGTGAGGATACATGTCAAGGCATCATGGAATGAGTTCCATCTTGTTGTTACTGGGACAATTAGCTTTTTTTTGCATATATCCTCAACAAGCTCTGAGGCTACAGTTGAACGGCTACACTTGGTCCAGAGGGCAGAGCACTTGGCTGTAGCACTTCTGTACACAGCTTTGGACTCAGCATTTGCAGACAGCCATTTGTTCACATCAGTATTAGAAATCAAGTTCAGCGTGTGTGAAGCACACCGTAAATGAGGGGGCAGAATATAATCTCCTTCTGCTGTGCCATTAGATAGGATGTCATTGAGATCAGCAAAAACAACATTGTCCTCCTCCTCTTCACCCCCGTCCTCCTCCGACTCAGAAGATGCTGTTGCTGCCTCGTAGATCCGAAAGGCTTTTACGAAGTTTGACCCATTATCTGTCACAGTAGCAGTTACCTTGTGAGTGATTCCAAAAGCTGAATGTATACGTTCTATTTCACATGCCACGACGTCATATGTATGGCGTCCTTTTATTCTTCGGCAGGCAATAGCTACTTTTTCTCGTTTGAGGTTGTTTGGGTTAATCCAATGTGCTGTCATGCCCATGAAACTTTTATTATGACAAGTCCAAATATCAGCAGTGGTCGAAATGTATTCCAGGCTCTCAAAGGTTGACTTTAACTCACTTTCCATCTTGCTGTAGCACGTCTCCAGATAGTTTACAAATGTTTTTCTGTCACTTGTACTGTCCAATCCATCCGCCGTTTGTATTTTGCGTAAAATGTTTCTGAAAGACGGCGACTCTACAGTAGAAATGGGCAGCATCTCTTCTACAACGTACGCCGCTACAAGTCTATTTATTTCAGTCTTTGAGGTTACCTGACAGCGTAATTCAAGTCGAGCTTGCTTATTATATCGTGTTGGTGTTGTGCTGTCGGAGGAGGAGGAGGAGGAGGCGGCGGCGGCTTCGCTGCGACGCTCTTTAGCGACTAGCTTAACAGTTGAGTGTTGACGCTGCAAGTGTTTTAAAAGGTTCGAGGATGAGTTGGCTGCGGTGGACAATCGCTTGCTGCCCGCGCAAAGCTTGCACTCCACGACAACGTTTTTATCTTTTTGACTGATGTAGTTGAAATAGTGTGCATATCTCCACCGGTAAAAAGAACTCTTCTCCTCTGACTCTGCCATGTTGCTTTACAAACAATCTCGCTCATGTGCGCAGCGTCACGTAAGCACGCAGGCACGCATGGAGCGGTAGTGCAGTTCTCCCCTGCTTTCCCGAGGCCGGTGCCGCCGGTAACGAAGTATTTAGGTAGTAACTGTAATATAATGAAACGTATTTTCATAATACTACGTTACTCAAATTGTAATTTCGTTACAGTAACGCGTTACTTAGTAACGCGTTACACCCAACACTGGTCTTTGCTCATTTAAAAACACTCATTTACATCTCACATGCTTGTGTGATGCATCATTTTAAAGCTAGGCCCTTCTACTTTATGTAAATATACACTGAAATAATGTATGTCATTCCTATTTTACTCTGCATCCTTTGAAGTTTGGGAAAAAAACCTGTATTTTTTAAGCCTCGCCTAAAAAATTCAATAAATAAATGCCCTAAATAAGCATACTTCATTGGAAGAAGAACATTTTCAACGCCAATTTGTTCATTGTGTTGTTGACAACAACTGTGTAAAGTTTCAGACTTCTAAGTTTTATAGTTTTTATGCAGTTTCTCTTTTTTATCAAGTAGTGCCATTCGGAACCAATTTGGCAAAATGTGTGCCAAATTGTGCCAAACTGCTTTACTAACATTTCACCATCATAAAAAGCATATTTTTTAGTTTTGGTACTTATAAGTTACAAATCTGTGATTTTCTTTTACATTTTTTTTTAATTATTTTTTTAGTAGTGTAAAAGCATATAAAATATGAGCAGCAGTACTAACAGCGTCTTTACACAATACAATACAATACAATTTATTCTTGTATAGCCCTAGGTCACAACAGAAGTCATCTCAGAGGACTTAACAAAACCATTGAAATCACCAACACAGGTCAGAGAATCAACAGCCAAAACACATGGAGAATATAAAGCACACACAGAAGAAAATGTCCATACATGTTGTAGAATGCTAAAGTGTCCTGATCATCACCAATCCTTTCTGTTGGACACTAACTGTCCAACAAGACCCTCCTGCATCGACAAGGAAAAACTCTTAAAAAACCCAGTGGGAAAAAGTGAGAAACCTTGGGGAGCACTAGGGAAACCCACAGGGAGGCAGACCCATATGAGAAAGGAATCCGCTCCTCCGGACGGACAGGCTAATGATCTAGGACCTAAGCTAGCTACAGGACGTGGACCAGTGGCCGCTGAACGTGGACAGGTCCGGTGCAGGGCCGAAGCACTCCCAGGCGGGTCGGGCGGGGCAGTCCGCAGGTGCAGATGGAGGAGGCCAGGCTCAGAGATCCCGTCATCGTACCATGAAACAGACAATGGGACAACGGGTGAATGACGCAGGCTTTTACTGTGAAAATGAAAAGAGTTCCTACAAGTCCCACCCATCAAAAGAAAGCTCTTTTTATTGGCTACTTAGACACGTCAATGGCCCAGTCCCAATACCCACACTGCACCCTACACACCTCTACGAAGTGTGCATTTGTTATTTGTTATAAAATGTATATTTAAATGCATTTTCCCGACGTTTTGGTGTGTACCGCAAAGAATTATGGGCAATATCCTTCGCCAGAGTGCGCATAGATGCAGGCTACGGCGAAGTGTGGATCAGGGGCGCAAAGGGGGCGGGGCCAAAGACCTCCCTGGAGAATTGGGACACCCTACGCACTCGCACCCTTTATCGGGAACGGCCAAATGAGGGGCGCAAGGGTGGAAGTGCAAGTATTGGGACGGGGCCCAACATTCAGTGCTAGCACATTCCGTAATCAACAACAAGGCAAAAACGGACCCTCTGCAAGTGGTTGCGGTTTGTCTTTTTCACAAGGGTCCTGCGGACTGAAAACTGCTCCTATCTTTTCATGGAACCTCTCTTTTTGAAGCTAAGGACTCAAGGAACACGTGGATATGATGTTTGTGGGGCTAAACAAAGCTCAAACTTGGTGAAATGTGAAAGAGAAGCCTGAACATTTTTCGGAGCGTTTTTGCAACAGAAAAATGCACATTTTTGGATTATTTCTGAAGAATGGATTATACTTTGGGAAATACAAGTGGATATTCTTTTTCAATGAAGACTAACGGAGAGAAAGATACCAAGCAAGGATGGGGAAAGTCTAATTTGTTTGAGCAGCAGAAGACAAAATGTAAGAAACTTATACAAACACGATTTATTTTGTGCCCATATTATGCGTTATATCTTTTTAATGCAAAGTCTAATATCGTTTAAACTTACATATAAATATAGCCGATAAAATAAGCTTTAAAATGATATATAGCTTGTGGCTTATGAAGTTCAAAATACATCTGCTATTGCCAGCAGATGTTTTTCTTTTCTCGTTTGCCCCCGCCGGCGGGGGCTTGCGAGCTTTAAGGAGGCCTGTTTTGCTCTTATTCATGATCAAAAACAATGATCTTGTATTTATTCTGTTTTTGGTCATTTATTCTGACCTATAACTTGAATTGAGTCCTGTTGGTGACTCAACAATACTATTCCCATCCTATACATTGTTTGGATCATATTTTTTCTCCATTGCCTCTGTGTTCATCAAACACTCTCTATCTGTGATTTCTCTTGTTGTAAAATACAGTGTTTTACTGTCTGCAGATAATGGGCAGCTACTGTAGCCCACCAGGGTCAAAAAGCTTTTCCCGAGCAGGACAGCTGGTTCTTAGTGTTACATAAGAGGACATTGTTTTCTGATTCATAAGGATCACAGTCATGCTTCACTGTAGGGGTGGGCGATATGGCCTAAAATTCATATTGTGGTATAATTTGGGACAGACATGGTAAACAGTTTATATTGCGGTATAATTTGGTGTGTGAATTTCAATATAAGTCTAGCAGGTTCTTGCATAAAATAGTCAAGACTGTTACTTATTTAAAATTTGAATATTAAAGCTGGATAATGTTTATTTATTTGATACTTTCTTCATTTCCTTAACATTAAGTGTGTGACCTAGAGAGGGCGCCATAAAACCACCCATTTGTAAGTTCCATTGTTGCGATAAACAATTGTAATAATTTATCCTGTTATTTGTCCAGTGAATCTAATCAAGAATTAAACTGTCTTTGTGTTTGCCTCATTTCCGTGTGCCTTTGAACGCATCTGGGCGTTAGCTGCGTGGCTACTGAAAGTATTTTTTTCTCTGAGCTTTTTGTCCCGCCATTTCTCATAAAAAACCTTGATACATATGAGCACAAATCAATAATATAAACTGTTTATAACAACACAAACTGTTTACATGTTTATTTACACTTTTTGACATGCGCAAACTGAACTTCTGGACGAATCCGGTTTCCGAACGAATCCAGCAGCCACACTCCTCGTGGTTGTTGCCGGTCCGAGCAGGCCATGCAATTTGATGACGATTTGGTGCTCCCTTCTGGTTTTAACTGAAGGGTTTAACCAGAACCCTTCTGGTTTTAACAGAAGGGAGCACATCACCCCTGTCTTGGCGTCCCTCCACTTGCTCCCTGTGCGTTTTAGAATTGATTTTAAGATTTTACTGATTACTTTTGAAGCTCGTTTAGGTCTGGCACCCAGCTATATTCATGAACTTTTAACCCGCTACGAGCCCCCCCGCAGCCTTAGATCCTTGGGCAGGTTCCTGTTGACCGTTCCAAGGTCGAGGCTCCGGACAAAAGGTGACCGAGCCTTCTCTGTCTGGGCTCCTCGACTTTGGAACGACCTGCCCGAGGAGATAAGGCTAGCACCATCAGTATCCTCTTTTAAATCACTTCTTAAAACCCACTTTTATTGAACAGCTTTTAACTGTTAGTTCTTAAATTCACATGCTGTATTTTAATGTCTGCTTTGTCTCTGTTGTGTCTCTTTTGTGTTTTGCTCTGTCTGCTTTGTTTTTCTGTATCTATTGTATCTAATTATTTTGACTTTACATCCTGACTGTTTTATTGTTTATCATGCTGACTGTGCAGCGCTTTGTAAACATGGTTTTTAAAAGTGCTGTATAAATAAAGATTATTATATTATTATTATTATTATTATAAGATAAGAATTCCTGTATTCGTCCCACAGTGGGGAAATTTCAAAGGACCTAATGTAATAAGCCGGTATAACAAAAATCTCTATCGTTGGCCAAATGTTTATCGCATACCGCTTATGCCGTGTTCAGACCGATCGCGATGGAGGCGAAAAAATCGCATCAAACGCCAGGCGTTTTTCGCTTGAATATTTGATGACACTCGCTTCTATCGCGGCGATTACTCGCTCTGTTCGCCTGCGGATTTTCGTCGAGATTTCGCCTCGCCGCGTCATCCAATAGGAGGAGCTTATGGCCAGTTGCCGGTTCCGGTTGTTGTTCAACTCAGCATGGCGGGCTTTGATTTTCTGGAACGAGTCACTATACTTTATTTAATGTGGAAAGCCGAACAGCGGCGGCAGCGACGCCGTCTCTGGGTCCACGATATCCTCCAGAGACGCTCCCAATATGGGGAGTACCACCATCTGCTCCAGGAGCTGCGCCTGGATGACGGTCGATTCCAGCGGTATTTCCGTGTGTCCAGGACCCAGTTTGAGGACCTGCTGTCCCGCGTTGGGGCTCGGATCACCGTCCGGGAGACCAACTACAGGCGCTCTATCTCCCCTGCAGAGCGCCTGTCCATCTGTCTTCGGTTAGTAAATCAAGCGGTTCTCAATAAATAAGATTCCAAATGTTATAATCCAAGTACTTTACATGTAAAGCCATTGTGCCACTGTTTAGCTTTTAGATTTATGCCAAACTAATCAGTTAGTTATGCCAAACTAGACACGATAAGCTCGTTTCAGGTGGGGGTTAGATAATTAATAGTCCATTAGGTTAGATAACTAAATGTTGCAACCGACTGTGATTAAGAAAATTGCAATAAACAGCCAAATAGCGCTATCTAGTGTTTCTTGTGTAGTACCACATTACCTGGGTTTGCAGAAGGGCCTTAATTATGATATTGCATTAGTAATGGTTGATAAAATCATTTTAAATACTTTATTTAAAGTAAATTACAAGTAAGTAGTATAACTTGGCAACAAAATCAATATCCTTTAGTAGAGTTAATAATTTTGCCCTGTGTTATTCTTTTTTTATAGATATCTTGCCACTGGGGACTCCTACAGGACTATCGCATACAGTTTCCGGGTAGGTGTCTCCACTGTCAGCGGCATTGTCCCTCAGGTGGTGGCTGCTATCTGGCACTGTCTTGTGGAGGAGTTTATGGCTGTGCCCTCCACTGAAGACTGGCTGTCCATCGCTGCAGAGTTCCAAGACCGATGGAACTTCCCTCTGTGCTGTGGAGCAGTGGACGGCAAGCACGTCCGGATTGCAGCGCCCCCCAACTCAGGATCCCAGTTCTTCAACTACCAGGGGGATTTCTCTATTGTCCTCCTGGCTGTTGTGGACGCTCGGTACCGGTTCCGGGTGATCGATGTTGGGGGGTATGGGAGGACCAGTGATGGCGGCATTCTGTCCAATTCAGCTTTTGGTCAGGGTCTGCGGGCTGGCACACTCCATCTGCCTGCTGACCAACACCTGCCTGATGCTGAGCACAGAGGACCTCAGCCTCATGTATTTGTGGCTGATGAGGCGTTCCCGCTGAGGAGGAACATGATGCGACCTTTCCCTGGACGCGGACGTGGTGGCCTTCCCCCGGAGGAACGCGTCTTTAATTACCGCCTCTCCCGGGCCCGCCTTGTTGTGGAGGACGCCTTTGGCATCCTGACCGCACAGTGGAGGTGGTACCGACGCATCATTGAGGTGCGTCCTGAAGTGGTGGAGCAGTGTGTGAAGGCGACATGTGTGCTTCACAATTTCATGCGGGCTTCTGTGGGAGCTGAGGCACCTGCTGTGAGGGGTGCAGCAGCAGAAGAGGTACCACTGCAAGGTTTGGGCCGGGTAGCTGCCAACAACTCTTCCACAGAGGCAAGACGCGTGAGGGATGCTTTCAAAGAGTACTTCATGGCAGAGGGAGCAGTATCATGGCAGCCCACAGAATGATTTCCACCAGTCCTTCTCAGGACTAACAACGGCTTTTTTAAAAGCCACCCACAAACATAAAGAGCTTATTTCAAAACTTCAGCCCTATTGTACATTCTACTGTTTTAATGTAACTATATTGCAACAATATGAACTGTGGACTGTATTTTTTGTTATGTTTTTCTTTGTGTTTGCAGGGACTTCATCCAAACTCAACGCACATTCTGTGAATTAAAGCTCATGTTATGTCCCAACTGATTTTACCTCCAAGGCAGCTGCAGTTCACATCCATCACATCATTCCTCTCCAATCAGTGAGTTATTCAATTAATACCTATAAATGCTGTGGATTTAATACAATCGCTTATGAATGTTTGTCTTTTTGTCATTATTTCTTTTTGCAGATATTCGACAGGACATGAACTCAAGTGGACATTCTGGAAAAAGATAAACACCTGATTTTGAATAGAAAGGAGGATCTTATGATATCTGTCCCTTTGTTAATGTTGTGGGTTTTTTTTTTGTGTGTGTATGCAATATTTTTTTAAGCGACTTTCATGTCCCATCCAACTCAATTCCGGTTACTTATGTGGCCCCTCTGAAAATTACAAGCACACCCCTGGTTTAAAATATGTTAAACTATATCATGGTCCTCTTCAGGGGGAGGGATCATTTTGTATATGCTGGGATGGTTTTACTACAATGTCTTGAGACAAGCCCCAAAGGAAAACCTTGTATTTCAGTCTGCCACAATAAATTACAACCAATGCATAAATGTACCTGGTTTGCAGATGCATGATTGAGTCATATTGTGATATTACAATGAATGTATGAAATATATTAGATATAAAATGTTTGCATGCAAGAAGACAAGTAGAATGACATTTTCTAGATTTATTTATAAAAAATAAAATAAAAATACAAAAATAAATAATATTGCGGCCTGACTTGTATGACGAGAGACAGGGATAGAAAGGAACACTTCAACAATGAACAACTAGGAGAGGAGGAAGGAGAACTGGTCCTTCCCTGGAGAAACTGCCAACATCTATAAACTTTTATTTAACATCTATTGGGCCGAATGTTCCAAATTGAGCACAACAGTGCAATTGTCAAATATGACTTTATTTATTTTTGTTTTTATGACCTCTAGGTCATAGAAGGACAGTCTCTCCAGGGAAGGAGCAAGACTCAGGAGGTAATACTCTATGTGGCTAAACTCCCGGGTGGCCGTTGGTGGAGGGACAGGGCGCTCTTTCAGGGCGAATAAAATGGCCTGCTCCACCGCCGTTGGCTCTGCCCGGGGTTGTGGCCGCCTCCTTTTTCCTGAAAAAAACAAAACAGTAACTAATTAAATTGGAACAAGACTTCAATGTCAAAATACTCACACACATATATATATATATATATACAGTATATTACAATATCATGTGTTGGTGTGTTAATGTATAGCCTATTGCATGTGTGTTTTTTTTTTTGGTACTGTAACCTGTACACACCTATGGGAGTGGGTGTTGGTGCAGCAGCAGCAGGGGTTGAAGGACCAGGGACTGGAGACCTGGATGGGACAGGGACAGGATCTTCCTCCAGTGGGGATCCTGGCCTGCTCCCATCATCGTATTGCTCTGTCATGACAGTCAAATATGAAATTAGTCATACTTTACGGTGTACATTTCTCATGAAAGATTTTGCTGCATACCTTCAGTCTCTGATGCCTCCTGGTCCTGGGTGGGCTCTTCTGGGAGGTCCTCTGCTGCCTCCTCCACCTGGCCCATGTTGCTGGTGGTGGCACGAGGGGTGACATATGGGTCCAGGAAAGCAAGGACAGCAGAGAACCTCCACCTCCGCACCGCCCCTGCTGCTGACCCACTCCTCCTGTCCAACTCCTTCCTCCTCTCCTTCAGATATGTGTCCCGCAGACTTTTCCATTTTTTCTTGCACGCACTCTCTGAAAATGTATAGGATATAAATATAAATTGGCTTATGTTTGTGATTTATCTTCCACTTTTGACTGTGATGCTTCTCCCCAATTAAACGAGTACAAATTAAATTTGCATTAAAACGTGACATGCTCATTTCAATACTGCACATAATACAATATAAAACATTTGCATGTCCAAAAGTAACTTAATTTAGAGAATACGAAACGAAATAAGACACTCGTAAATAGCGACACATTTTGCGCGGGATACTAGCGCTACGCTAGTAGAGTGAAAATTATATATATAAAAATAAAAAAATTACCTGGCACCCCCGTCTCCTCGCTGACCCTTCTCCACGCTAGCTCCTTTCTATCCCTGTCTCTGTAGTAATAGTTGCTGGTGTCATACAACTCGGGCCGCTGGCACACAGCTACGATCAGTGAGTCCTCCATGTTGAATGAAAAGATGCTTCGTCTCCGCCGCGGTTCAATGCTACGTCACTGCTCGATTCAGTCCCTGATTGGTCAACGCCCCGCGAATTGACCAAAAAGTTCAGATTTTTCAACTCGAGCGAGTAGGGCGGTGGAGGCGAAATGGCTCTAGGCGCGCGTCAAACGCCCCTTTCGCCACTTTCGTTCCGCTCTTTTCGTTCAAAACGCCCTGTTCGCCTCGCTCTACTCTCGTCATTCGCACCGCCGGCCTGTCATTCGCTCCTGAGCGCAGCCGGCCATAGACATAACATGTAAATCACTCGCCCCTGACTCCTCCATCGCGATCGGTCTGAACACGGCATTATACCGTTTATATCGCCCAGCCCTACTTCACAGAGAGATTCATTCACAGTCAGCACCAGAAACACCAGGACTCCCACAGCAGTTTGTTTGACGAGTTTTCGTTTTGGAAGCGTAAAGACTCCACTTCTGCATTTTTGGTCTTCAGAACTTTGTGAATTTTCTGTTTCTATAATTGGTTTGTTTTAATTGATTTGAAATTAGTGACTACATTTAAATGTGAGCAGTTCTACCTTTAACTTCCTAACGGCCATTTCTGGTCGCTTTGCACTAGTCTTTGACTGGTCCTGAACTGGTTCTGGATAGGCCTGTCACGATTACAAACTTTGCTGGACGATTAATTGTCTCAAAAATTATTGCGATAAGCAATAGTATTGTCGTTCTGAGATCATTTTCATCTAATACAATTATAATGATGCAGGTACACCTTTTCAAAGAAAAATACACTTTTATTTTTAAAGACCACCGCCGGAAGTGGCGGAAGTAAAGCTGGAAGCTGCTAGCTTGATGTTAACTCAGTTAGACTCATGCTAGCGGCTTTTTGTGTAAAGTTCCTGCAGCGTCTCTTTGTCCAGAGACCTTCCAGTAGGGGTGGGCGATATGGCCTAAAATTCTTATTGCGGTATAATTTGGTGTGTGAATTTCAATATAGGTCTAGCAGGTTCTTGCATAAAATAGTCAAGATTGTTACTTATTTATATATTAGAATCTAATATATATATTTTTTGAGTTATTCAGTTGTGAGACGAATAAAGAGACAAATGTTGTAGCATACATTATTTATGTATGTTACAGTAAATACTATTCACTGTAAAAGCAATTTAAAAAAAGAAAAACATATGCATTCATTTAAAATATAAAAAACTCACAAATGTTTAAATCAAAGTCTGTAGGAGTTAGACATGGTCATTATTTATAGTGTCTGAGAGTTTTGTGCAGGTACATGGCTTTAGTAAAAGCTATTGTTCGTTTACAAAGCTGGTCTTGCCATTTTTTCACGCTCCCTAAGCGCTTTTCTCTGCGCTTGCAGTGAACTGGATGATTCAATGGATTTATCTGCATTAAAACAGCACGTTGGATTTGAACAATTGATGTAAATGATCATTTTGGCACAATTAATTTTGTTTAACAAAGTAGCTTTCGTGAAATATTGACCGCGGAGGTCCGAATCTGATGCTAACTTTCCCAAACTTTTGCTGTGATGCTGCGGACACGGCACACGCATGGATCTATTTTGGCTCACACTGGCGCTTCGAGCTTACGCCCCTTTGACACTGATTGGCCAAAAGGTAGACGCTTAAACTGTGATTACTGTGTGTGTATTTACCTCTGCTGGGGCCGCTGTGACAATACAGAGACAGAAACACGGTGTTAATGCCGTGCTGTTGTTCGTTGTTTCCAGTGGTGTCTGCTAGGCTAATAGTGCTAGGCTAATGCTAGGCTAATAGTGCTAGGCTAATACGGCTGAATGCCTGTTTGTTTTGGTCCTTTCTGCTGGCGTCAGAGCCTGCGCAATTTGATGACATAATGACCTATTGCAATAAGCCAGTATAACAAAAATCTCTACCGTGGGCCAAATTTATATTGCATACCGCTTATACCGTTTATATCGCCCAGCCCTACCTTCCAGAGACTTTATCTAACAGCAGTATGTGTTCACGGAGGTGCGTTCTAAGTTTATTTTATTATTAAACTGTACTTCCGCATCGGCGAACACGCTAGCGCTAGCTGCGCTAGAGTTTAGTCACTACTAGAGCCTGAATGAGAACAACTACTGTGTCCCCTATTGTCAATCCTGGTTTAGTCCTGGTTTAGGTCCTGTTTTGACCGTATTTGTATCTTTGAGTTATTTCAGTCTGCTCGCATGTCCACTTTGTGGCTCTCTGACCCGAGAGAGAGAGGGAGAGAGAGACGGGAAAACAAACAAGCATGCAAATGGAATTTATCGCGGTCAGGAAAACTATCAAGCTAATTTTAATTATCATGCGATTAATTGATTTATTGAATATCGCGACAGGCCTAGTTCTGGACTGGTTCTGATTCTGAGGTGAGTCAGGTGTGGTTTTTGGTTTTCCACTAAAGAAGAGCAAGTGTTAGTTACTGTAGCAACACACTAAGTTTGTGTAAGCTCTCAGTCGTACAGGGATTAGTCAAAGCAAAGGAAGGTTTCGCACAGGTTGTTCTTAATCCAAAAAAACACACTGTTTACTTGCAGCAGATATGTTTATTTGCAGCAGATAAAATTTAGTGATTTATTAAGCGTAAAGGTAAAAAACCTTAAAAAATATTTAACTTTTAATAACATCAATTACTTTAATTAAGAAATGTTCAACCGTGTTCAGTTCAGTGTGTTTGACCGAAAAAACAGACGTCCGTGTGTGGAGATTGACAAGAGATATTATTCTTAGAACTCTGTGTTACTTCCTGTGTATTTATCAGCTTTTTGCTCACAAACTGCCCCTAAAGTCTAAGCAGGAGGTGAAAGTATTGTTAATATGTTCATTCGTTTTTAAGTGCTATCCCACCTTTTGCTTCTCTTGTCGCTAAAGTCAAGGAGAGGAGACAGGTACCCTGTATGAGATGTTTAGTGTAAATTGTTTTCTGTTTTTCATGTATGTGTGTGGTCTGTAGCTATCAGATGTTACAAACCCATGTGGGCTGGGCACTTTAGTGCATGACACTTCCATGAAATACCTCAGACTCAAGCGGTTACAAATACATGGATAGATCTTCTACTACAGCTCTACTGTTGGGTAAATGTGTAAGTATGTTTTTTATTTAAATTTTAACACCAACACACACACACACGCACACACACATGCAACCACACAGCTTTTTAGGCCCAAGCCCCGAACGGGGTAAGGGCCTATTGCTTTCACAATGGTGAAAACAAATGGTGGCGGTGCGTGACGGACGCGTCAGCGCCCGTCACTCACCAAAACGTGACGGTTGCGTGCGTAAACTCAAACACTTTAAAATGATGTATCACGTGCCATTGAAACCTATATTGTTTTTGCTCGAGACGTTAAAAAAAAAATTCCTTTTTTATTAGGCCCGAGCCCCGAACGGGGAAAGGGCCTATTGTTTTTGCTCGAGAGATGTCAAATTCTGCACTTTGAGCCTTAATTTCACCCCCTGAACATGCATGAAAAGTTGTAAAATTTTGACCAAACATCAGAACTGGTGAAAAATTTGATATTTTGGTGTTTATTTTTATGGGACTCAAAAAATGCCAGAACAGCGCCACCTACAACAGCCAATGGGAGTTTCAGAGGTCAAGTTTGTCGTAGAGCCATGAAATTCGGTACACATGTTCCTCAAGTCAAGATACGACCGAAATGTTATCATGGCTCCGCCCTTTGACAAACAGGAGAATAGAAAAATTGCTTCCGTTTGCACAAACAAAGACTGTATTGCACAAAACTTGAATCCATGGTTCAACTCTTGGGTCTAGGTCATTTGAAAGTTAAAATTTTGAAATATGCTCTATAGCGCCACCTACAACAGCCGATTTAAAAATGCCTATGGGAGGGGTTCGAGGTCAAAATTGTCGTAGAACCATGTAATTTGGAAAACATGTTCCTCAAGTCAAGACATTGAATTTTTTTTATTATGGCTAAGCCCTCTGACAAACAGGAAGCCCATAAATTTCACTGCAAAATGGAAAAATGAAAAATAATCATTTTCATACATGTCGGTTGGAAAGCGACTCATCCTCGGCCGTTTCACCGAGTGGCCTCAAAATTGTTCCAAATCATCTCAACACATTTACCTTCAAAATGAGTTCAGGGAATTTTGATCAGTGAAACATTGTTTGAGCAGCGGAGCGGCAAATTATGAGGGTTTTTTTGGCCGTTTTTGACAACATTAATTTTTTTCCCGTTTGCACAAACAAAGACTGATTTGCATTAAACTTGAATCCATTGTTCAACTCCAGGGTTTAGGTCAGGTGAAAGTGAAATATTTGAAATTGGCCCATTAGCGCCCCCTACAGACTGAGTCAAAGTTTACATGGGGAGCCAAACCAGCTCTACTTATCATATTCATTACGATTTGACTAACTTCTTCTTTGGCTACGGGAACAAATCATCACACGGCGGCGCCACCTCATATGCGCGGTGCTGCATGGTACGGTGTGGTGCGGGGCGTTGTGGAGCGGCGCGTTGCTGCTTGGCTTGGGGCGGCGTGATGCGGGACGGCGTGGTGCGGGACAGCGTGGTGCAGGGCGGGGTGGCTTGGCACGGGGTGGTGCGTGCGGTGCGGGGAGTCGCGCGGTGCGGCGAGGGCCATTCGACGCCGCTTGCGGCTTTAATTAATATTTTCTTTTGCTATCTAAAAGTTCAAATTTATTTGTTGATGGTCCAGGTTGTTTGACCTGATCACAAAGAGAGTTTTACTTCCAACCCTGCAGATGTGAACCATAAGTAACAAAGTGATTAAGAGATCCTTTATTTGTCCCACAGTTTGAAAATGTCAGTGTTGCATCAGCAGTTACAGAATATTAGGAATGAGGAGCTCACAGCACAAGAAACATTAACAATATCTATACTCTTTACAATAAAATCATTTAAATAATTAAATATAAATTATAACAGAAAAGGAAACCAGATGAACATTGGGCATTTTAGATTTTCTCGTACATTAGCGCGAACCCTCTTGAATTGGTCGACAGTTCGCAGCTCATAAAACATTGTTTACGTTGTTGAGGAATTCCACCAAAGTTTTTTTTACGCCGTCATGTAACTTTATGAACACCTTCCTGAGAGGGACCCGGATTTACGGCCTCTGTGTCTGCTCTACAACTTGCTTAAAAATAGTTTATAATAGTTCATAATTGGTATTGGATGCATGACTCTTCTACTTACTGCAGACAGTGCCAGCTTCTGGGAACAAATTCTGTGATATATTGTGATTCATGTTCCTCACATTATTCAAAGACGTTTATTATGTTCTGCACATGAACTGAAACCAACTTAACTGAGGGTAGTGCAAAAATGTTATCTTGAACATTCAGGAAACAGGACCTTATTACAGACAAGACTTCATTGTTTTCTTAATTGACAACTCTCACATCATAGAGTAACAACAAGCAGACATCATAGAGTCACAACAAGCCTCAAATGGAAAAGCCCAGAGGAAAGAGAAAACACTAAAGTCAAACAGATCATTATTTAATTAAATATTCCATTACTTTGCTGAACTGTAATTATCTTTAATTGCATGCATAAAATATTGCGATACTGAACAGAATAGATTTTCCCACCACCTCTTCTCCTTTTGAGCATACAGTAATGCATCATATCTCTACAATGATTTAAGTGACTGCAACTGAATGCATTTGAAAAACAACACATAAACATAAATATGTTTCTGGTCATTAGGTTTCTTCTTTCAGTTTGTGGAACAGGCTGAGACAGTTCTCTCTCTTTGTAATAAAAATGCAGTCTGTCCAGTCCTCGTCAGTCGCTCTGTTAGCTTGTCCTCACAACGTCTTTGATCTGTTGAATAGCTTTTTCTAAGAACAAGTTAAGACTAGAGTTTATCACTCGGTACGGAAACTAAACGGTACTAAAGTGTGACTGAAGGCTAAAATTTGATTTTAATAATCACAAAATGTTTTTCATTTAGCCAAATACCCCTTCTGTCCATTAGTAGTTGCTAGAAATTAACTGTTTAATTTGAGTATGATCAAAGTAGTTTAATTTAAGCAATTAATTGGCTTTTGAAAAAACGATTTTGTGAAAAATGAAGAATGAAGGATATTGTGAGAGTTCCAGCAGCACCTGAATTATACTTGCAATATCAGCACAGTTTTTACAAGACTTTTATATTATGTATTGGGGGAAACAAAATAGAAATAGTTTTGAAACTTGAATATTGAGCGGAAAGATCAAAAAATATTTTTAAGGGCAATGTCTTTGGTGGCTTTAATAAAAAACGATTTAAAATCGAAATCGTCCAAAGCAGGAAATAAAATCGAGATTTAACTTTTTTTTGCCATATCGCCCAGCCCTAGATCAGAGCTATTACTTTTATTTAGTAAATGTGATGCTATGATCATTTTATTTTTTCAAGTTCCATCCATCCATCCATTTTCTACTCTTTAATCCATTCCAGGCCAGGGTTAATTGACCGAAATCATCACATCTGACACATATTTTTCAAGGGTCATTTAAATGTGTATTTAATTTTTTAATTTCTTTTTAATTCAAGTGATTTCCTGATGTTGTGTTAGCCATGTTAAGCTGTGAGAGTTCATCTGCTGCTCTGTCACTGATGACCTTTTATTTTCTATGTAACTGGAGTCACTGTAGAATTATCAAATCAGAGGTTGTTTAAAATTTCGCCAAAAATGTATATGTCAATCTTTTCTTTTGATTTTATCCGCACTATCTCTTTGATATGTCTGTGTTTTAAATCTTTTTTTCTAATCTATGACAGTAATTTTTGTTTTTGAGTCAAAACCTTTTAAAGTTCAGATACTTTAATTGACACTTTTGATGCTGAGCATCAGCAGAAGACCAGTCCCTGCGCTCCTCAGATTCCCAACAGGAGTCCCGTCCCTGTGCTCCTCAGAGCTGGTCCATACAGCACTAACACTACACACAGTACCTTGGTACGAGGCCATTGTACACAAGCAGAGATGTTTTAAAGTCTATTCCCTCAGCCACAGGAAGCAGAGACCTGAGGACTAATGTGATGGTACTTCCTGGTTCCTGAGACAAATGGATGGATAGAAATCTCAAAGTCTGCTTTAGACACACTATTTTTGACCCTGGGAATGTTTTTCAGGCCCCGTCCACACGTAGCCGGGTATCTGCTAAACCGCAGAGATTTTTCTTCGTTTGAACCTGTCATCCACATGACAACGCATCATAAACGAATATTTAAAAAACCTCCGGGCAAAGTGGAGATTTTTGAAAACTCAGTTTATGCATTTGCGTGTAGACAGAGATAACCAGAGTTTTGTGTTTTCGCACGTCACAGTATGCCCCCAAACAACCACAAACAACACGTGCAACCTCTGATCACTGAGGAAGCATGGATCTTACTGCCTTAAAAACTGTCCACTGCGGCGAGCGGTTCGCAGCAGCAATCCTCACTCCACATCAGAGAGCAGCAAAGTGATCACGAGGACTCACGCTCAAAAACAACCAAAACAGGAGCTAAACCAGGATCAAACCAGGACTTAACCAGGGCTGAGGACGGGGTCAGTGCTTGTAAACATATGTCTTTACCCTGACTTTCTTCTAAGACTGTAAAAGTGCCGCTACAGGATTACCGGCGTCAGTATCAAAGCTCCGCCCACTTATGTGTTTTTTCTCCTACGCAGGACATCAGAGGACTGAAAACGCAGATGTTCGGTTATGTGTGGATGCAAATTGTTTTATAAACGGAGGGGGGGAAATATTAGGTTTTAAAAATACCCGGCTACGTGTGGACATGGCCTCAGATGTTAAAAAAACTGCTGATGTTACTGATTTGATGTGGTTGTTCAAATGTAAGCCTTAGTCCAGTATTACTCCTAGATATCTGACTGGTTTTAGGGAGAGACACTGGAGGAAACGCTCTCTCTTTGTTTCTGGGACCAAAGACGATCTCGTATGTTAAATCTAACCCGAAGAGAGATGGTTGTGGTCTGTTAGCCTGGTGTGGGTTTCATCCTTCCTCATTCAGGTTCCTCGCCTCTGTTGTTAGTGAGACGCGGTCCACACAGTCTAAAAATAGCCTCAATATCAAACTCCTCCTCTGGACTGGGACAAGCGCTGGTCCTGGGTTACATAAGAGACTCTCTGAGGCTGAACCAGCACTGACCCAGCTCAGAACTCTGATCTCTCTCTGGTTTCTCTCTTTGGTCTCTCTCTCTGGTCTCTCTCTGGTTCCTCTCTCTGGTCTTTCTCTCTGGTCTCTCTTTGATCTTCCTGGTCTCTCTCTGGTCACTCTCTCTGGTCTCTGGTGTCTCTGCTCTGTCTTTGTGGTCCATCTCTGGTCTCTCTCTCTGGTCTCTCTTTGATCTTCCTGGTCTCTCTCTCTGGTCTCTGGTGTCTCTGCTCTGTCTTTGTGGTCTATCTCTCTGGAGTCTCTCTCTGTAATCTCTCTGTTCTCTCTCACTCTGAACTCTCTCTTTGGTCTCTCTCTAGTCTCTCCCTCTGGTCTCTGGTTGAAATTGGCGAATGGAATCAAAAGTGTGTGCACTGGTATTTTATAGTATGGCTCTTTGTCCACCCCTTCTGTCTCTCTCATCCTCTCCCGCTCTCCTCTTTTCTCCTCTCCTCCTCTACTCTCTGACACTCTCCCCCTCTGTACTTATGCCAGTCTGCCCTTTGCCACTCTCTCCCTCTGCTTCTCCCCCCTCTCCTCTTTCCCTCTCCTCTTTCCCTCTCCTCCTCTCGTCCTCTGTCCTTCTCCCCATCTGCCTCTCTCTCTCTCTCTCCCTCTGCCCCTCTGGCCCTATCCCACTCTACAATTTGCGTCTTCCTCCTCTCCCCCTCTGCTCTCCTCTCCTCTTTCCCTCTCCTCCTCTGGTCCTTTGTCCTTCTCCCCCATGCCTCTCTCTCTGCCTCTCTGGCCTAATGCCACTCTGTCCTTTGCACCCCCCACTCTCCTTCTCTCCCCCTCTCTTCCCTCTCTCCCCTCTGTCCTGCTGGTCTGTCTGCAGATGACACTGAGGCGCTCTGAAAGTCCCTCTCAGCGTTTGTCGTGTGTTTGTAACCAGAGCAGAAAGGAAAAGATTAAATCGGGCCGACATAATTTGTTCCTATTTTAGGAGTGAGACCGAAGAGCCGCACTCACAGTGATGGGACGCACTCACAGTGATGGGACGCAGGCCTCAAAAAGGCACGGTTTTTAAAGACTATTTATTAGATATGAAATTAGAGGTGATGGGATTTGGATGAAGATATTTTTGCCTCGATTAATTTTTGTTGCTTCTGGCTTGAGTCCAGAACAGATCAATTCACTTATTAATATTCCCTTCAGCTCTCTCTCTTGTCTCTCTCTTTGGTCTCTCTCTGGTCTCTCTCTCTCTAGGCTCTCTCTGCTTTCTTTCTCTCTCTGATTTCTACCTCTGGTCTTTCTCTGGTCTCTCTCTGCTCTCTCTCTCTCTGGTCTCTCTCTAGTCTCTGGTTTCTCTTTGCTCTCTCTCTGGTATCTGGTTCCTCTTGTTTCTCTCTGGTCTCTTTGGTCCCTGGTTTCTCTCTGGTTGTTCTCTGGTTTGCGGTCTCTCTCTGGTCTCTCTGGTGTCTGGTTTCTCTCTCTTGTCTCTATATCAACTATAGTCTCGTTAATTTCTTATAACACGGAGACAACAGGACATTCTCTTTTTCGAACATGTCTTTCAAAAATGGTCTCTTTCCCACAGAGATGATTTGGCAACTGCTGAAACACTGAAATACAAGTTTACAACATGAACTCAACCTATTGAACCGACTGTCTTTGTGTGTGTTTGAGTGGTTTGTAGTTACATGGAATTCATTACATTTTGTTGTTTGAAAGTTACGTGCCCCAGCTTTAAGACAACAAACTTACGTCCTTACACTTATTTTTCCCCGAGGAGACTTGCAGAATCTGATCTTTCTTCTAAACCTGTTTCGTTACAGCCAACCTGACGGGGCATGTGGAGAGAGTGGGGATCGAGAACTTTGAGCTCCTAAAGGTGCTGGGGACCGGAGGTGAGTTCTCCAAATGCAGACACTGAAAAGAGTGTTATCTCAGCGCACAGGGCTCTGATGTGAGGCCCAGTTTAAAAACAGCTGTTTTACACCAACAGGAAGCAGCCTCAAACATGCTCACACTTAAAACAGTTTGGAATCAGGGAGAAAGAAGCTTGACCATTTTGTCCTTTTTTTGCTTTGACTTTTTAGACTTTTAATGTGAATTAATTCTTTAAGTGGAAAATAAATGAACAAACCTGACGTAAGTAAGGCTGAGTTTACACGGAGACAATGTGGCAGTAAAACGGTATAGTTGGATGTCGGTTGCTACCAACCGTTCATACGAAGACAGTGTTCCAGGGGGGTGAAAACGTAAGTGTTCAGATCCAGCCTGCAGAGTGGGACAACTCAGAAACGCTGCACAGCGGGGGCTCTCTTTCACACCCGCGAGAGGGGAATAGGTGTGAAATCCCCCTCTGCTCTGACCCCCGCCTCCGCGCTGCTCCCCGCACGTAAATTTGGACATGCGCAGTAGCGGAGAACAAACATCAACAATAATGGCGCCGCCCACACTAACTAGCTTCGTGGGCTTCCAGCGCGGGACAGAGGATAATTCTACTCCTTCGTTCGTCCAAACGAGACCACGCGAAGCTCTAGGTTCAGTTCCCATGTTCACAGCTGCTGTTAAAATGCAGAATGATGTTGGTACGTTCTGAGTGTCTGGCACAGGAAGTGAGTACACTGCCGAGAGGGGGGCTGGGCACGGGGCTCGGGGTCGTGTGTCGTGTTGTAAAGTTTCTCTGCCCACTACTGGCCGGGCGCTAGAACTACATCGTTTTTCAACCTCATGTGAACGCTGAGAAATTTGCATTAGGAGCCTGGTCGTTTCTGTTAATAGCCTGGAAACGTCTGCGCAGCGTCTCAGTATAAACAGGGCCTAAGAGATGACAGGAATTAGCAATACTTCTATCTTTTGCACAACTTGAACAATTCTATCTATGCCAAATGTGACACGTACATTTCTCCAGCGTGAGAACAATAAAGTTTATCTTATCTTATCTTACTTCAGTCCACTGGTTGGGACTCTGAGGCTGAGTTTACACGGAGACAATGTGGCAGTAAAACGGTATAGTTGGATGTCGGTTGCTATCAACCGTTCATACGAAGACTGTGTTTCAGGGGGGTGAAAACGTAAGTGTTCAGATCCAGCCTGCAGAGTGGGACAACTCAGGCCCTGTTTATACTGAGACGCTGCGCAGACGTTTCCAGGCCATTAACAGAAACGATCAGGCTCCTAATACAAATTTCTCAGCGTTCACATGAGGTTGAAAAACGATGTAGTTCTAGCGCCCGGCCAGTAGTGGGCAGAGAAACTTTACAACACTCACACGACCCCCAGCCCCGTGCCCAGCCCCCCTCCCGGCAGTATATTCACTTCCTGTGCCAGACCCTCAGAAAGTACCAACATCATTCTGCATTTTAACAGCAGCTGTGAACATGAAAACTGAACCTAGAGCTTCGCGTGGTCTCGTTTGGACGAACGAAGGAGTAGAATTATCCTCTGTGCCGCGCTGGAAGCCCACGTAGCTAGTTAGTGTGCGCGGCGCCATTGTTGTTTTTGTTTGTTCTCCGCTACTGCGCATGTCCAAATTTACGTGCGGGGAGCAGCGCGGAGGCGGGGGTCAGAGCAGAGGGGGATTTCACACCTTTCCCCTCTCGCGGGTGTGAAAGAGAGCCCCCGCTGTGCAGCATATCTGAGTTGTCCCACTCTGCAGGCTGGATCTGAACACTGAAGCCTAGTGTATACTTGCGCGGCGTGGCTTACGTTAGCGTTTGCAGTGGACCTACCTAAGCACAATTGATGTTATACTGGCGCGTTCCCCTTACGGAGTTTTGAGGAGAATGTTGTAATCCCACAACAAACCACATGAGGGCGATCACACAGGAGCGGTCCCATTTACGCTGCTACTTTGTCCTCTTCAGAACAACAATAGCAAACAAAGCTGTTTGAGTTCATTACACGTGTTTCTACTGTAGGTTTATGTGATAGTTTTATGGATTCATTATTTTATAAGTCATTTCAACTGTGATGCTGTGAATAAAGACACAGTTCTTGTTGGAAACATAGTTATTATTAAATAGTTTTCAGCACAAACAGCAAAACAATAATAGTGGTAAATATCTGAGACAAACATGAACGATTTACGAGTGCAGGAGGAAAGCAACAAACGCAGCAACAAACGCAACAAACGCAGCCCAAACTGCTTTTCCTTCGAAGCGTGAAGCAGTCTGCTCCATAGTGCCTCGTCCATGTCCCTGCTGCAGCCGCTCCTTCCAATACACACACACGGACCAATCACAGCGGAGATTCCTTGCGGCGACCCTTACGTAGTTAGAAAATTTCGATGCTGAGCGGCAGGCGACGTAAGGGCCTTGCGGTGACCAACGCGTTGCGCAAGTGACGTCACATCACCTCCGTAAGCTCCGCGCCGCGCGAGTATAAACTAGGCTTTACGTTTTCACCCCCCTGGAACACAGTCTCCGTATGAACGGTTGGTAGCAACCGACATCCAACTATACCGTTTTACTGCCACATTGTCTCCGTGTAAACTCAGCCTCAGAAACGCTGCACAGCGGGGGAGCTCTTTCACACCCGCGAGAGGGGAAAGGTGTGAAATCCCCCTCTGCTCTGACCCCCACCTCCCCGCTGCTCCCCGCACGTAAATTTGGACATGCGCAGTAGCGGAGAACAAACAAAACAACAATGGCGCCGCGCACACTAACTAGCTACGTGGGCTTCCAGCGCGGCACAGAGGATAATTCTACTCCTTCGTTCGTCCAAACCAGACCACGCGAAGCTCTAGGTTCAGTTCCCATTTTCACAGCTGCTGTTAAAATGCAGAATGATGTTGGTACTTTCTGAGGGTCTGGCACAGGAAGTGAATACACTGCCGGGAGGGGGGCTGGGCACGGGGCTGGGGGTCGTGTGAGTGTTGTAAAGTTTCTCTGCCCACTACTGGCCGGGCGCTAGAACTACATCGTTTTTCAACCTCATGTGAACGCTGAGAAATTTGTATTAGGAGCCTGATCGTTTCTGTTAATAGCCTGGAAACGTCTGCTCAGCGTCTCAGTATAAACAGGGCCTAAGGAGCACAGGGACTGGCCTCCTGCTGGTCCCAAGTCAGGACTAAACATGTTAAGATAGTACTTCAGATTCATGCAGCTAAAATTTTTAACAGTCTTTCTAAAAATGTGAGACAGGTTTCTTCTCTGAAAAATCCTTGTGTGATTGTTTCTATCTTGTTTTGTTCAGCACTTTGAGTTGCTGGGCTATACAAATAATTAAAACATATTTTCTAAGCTGAAGACAGCATGTTGTGGTCTAATTTGTTCACAACCTTTTACTTTTATTGCAGAAATAACATTGAGCATGCAGAAACACTTTTCTTCATATCTACTCTCTCCTCTCTGTTTTTCAGCCTATGGGAAGGTGTTTCTGGTCCGCAAAGTGAGTGGTCACGATGCTGGGCAGCTGTACGCCATGAAGGTCCTGAAGAAGGCCACGATCGTGCAGAAAGCAAAGACTGCAGAACACACCAGGACCGAGCGCCAGGTCCTGGAGCACATCCGCCAGTCGCCTTTCCTCGTCACACTGCACTACGCCTTTCAGACCGACACCAAGCTGCACCTCATCCTTGGTAACTGCAGCAGCAGCAGCAGCAGCAGCAGTATCAGTAGCAGTAGTAGACACACACACCTAGGCAAGGAAAGGCAAGGCAAGTGTATTTGTATAGAACAATTCATACACAAGTGTGCTGAACAAAATAAGAAAGCATCAAAAACATAAATAATCACAGAACATTAAAAAGAAAGATAAACATAAGATAGCCCTCAGTTGTATGCACAGCTAAATAAAACTGTTTTTAACCTGGTTTTAAATATTGTCAGAGAGGAGGCCTGTCTGACATCTTCAGGAAGATTGTTCCAGATTTTAGCAGCATGAATCTGAAAAGCAGCCTCCCCATGTTTAGTTCTGACTCTGGGCACTAACAGGAGTCCAGTCCCTGTGCTCCTCAGAGTCCGGGCTGGTTCATATGGGACTAACATGTCACTAATATAGTTTGGTGCGAGGCCATGGAGAGACTTGTACACAAGCAGAGCTGTTTTAAAGTCTATTCTCTGAGCCACAGGAAGCCAGTGCAGAGACCTGAGGACTGGACTAATATGGTCGTACTTCCTGGTTCTAGTCAGGACTCGAGCTGCTGCATTTTGAATGTACTGCAGCTGTTTTACAGCCTGTTTGGACAGACCTGTGAGCAGGCCATTGCAGTAGTCTAACCTACTGGAGACAAATGCATGGATAAGAATCTCCAAGTCTGCTTTAGACACTATATTTTTGATCCTGGCAATGTTTTTTAGATGGTAAAAAGCTGCTGATGTTACTGATTTGATGTGGCTATTAAAATTTAAGTCTGAGTCCAGTATTACCCCTAGATTTCTGACCTTGTTTGAAGGTTTTAGGGAGAGAGACTGGAGGTGACAGATGACGCTCTCTCTTTGTTTCAAGACAATCATTTCAGTTTTGTCTGCGTTTAGCTGAAGGAAGTTGTTTTGCATCCACTCACTGATCTGTTGGATACAGTGAAGGAGTGAGTCCACTGGTCCATGTTCTCCTGCAGTCAGTGAGACATAGATCTGAGTGTCGTCTGCATAGTTATGATAGGAAACTTTGTTTCTGCGTATTAACTGACCTAACGGCAGCATGTAGAGATTGAACAGAAGAGATCCGAGGATCGACCCCTGTGGTACTCCACAGGTCAGGGCCATATGATCTGAGACACAGTTCCCAATGTAAGACCTAAACCAATTTAGGGGGGTGCCAGCGACGCCAACCCAGTCCTCTAATCTCTGTAAGAGGATCTCATGGTCGACAGTGTCAAAAGCTGCACTTAGATCTAACAAGATTAAGATTGAGACTTTGCCTGTGTCAGTGTTCAGCCGTATATCGTTTGTAACCTTGATGAGAGCAGTCTCAGTGCTGTGGTGGGGTCTAAAGCCGGACTGAGACATATCAAATGAGTTGTTGATTATAAGAAATTTGAGATAGGACGATAGTTGTTAAGTACCGTAGCATCCAGACTGCTCTTTTTTAGCAGGGCCTTGCAGTTTTCAGGGCCTTTGGGAATATTCCAGAATGAAGGGACATGTTTACTATCTGTGTGAGTGTAGGTAACAGACTGCCCAGAACAGACCTCAGAAATCTAGTGGGTAGTGTACATCCATGCTGCATGTGGAGGAGCTCAGACTTGTGATTATCTCTTGGACAGTTTTATCATTTACAGGTGCAAAGTGAGTTAGCTCAAAGAGCCTTTCTGGCTGTTGGGTCGTTATCTGTGGATTGGAGACAATGGCGTTTTTGATGCCTTGAACCTTGTCATTACATTTTCATTTTCATTTTCGTTTGGAAGTTAGCTCTAATGGCATCTGAACAGGGGGGTTTGTTAACCTATTAACTGTTGAAAACAGAACACGCAGATTGTTGCTGCAGGAAAGTTTATTTGTATATCACAGTTCATACACAAGGCAACTCAAAGTGCTGAGCAAATCAACTATCACTCAATGATTAAAACTGACCTCAGTACATTAAAAAAGAGTGAAACAGAACTGTTTTTAATCTGGATTTTAACATTATCAGAGAAGAGGCCTGTCTCACATTTTCAGGATTTTAGCTGCATAAATCTGAAACACTCGCCATCAGATTCAGATTCAGATTCAGATTCAGATTCAGATTCAGATTTCAGATTCAGATTCATTTATTTCGCCATTTGCAGTATGTATACACCACATTGGAATACATTTGTAAAAGTTCCCCGTGTGCACAGGACAAGTACAGACACAAAACAACATTAAAAGACAAAAATAAAACAAATTTTAAAAACAGTAAACAAATGTCACAACAAATGTCACCGTGAAGTTGACCAACTTAAAACAGATCTATACGAGTGCAAAACATTAAAGTGCTCTATTCAAACTGTTAACAGCTCGTGGAAAAAAACTGTTAGCATGACGAGATGTCCTGCATCTCAGGGAACAGTATCTTCTGCCAGAGGAAAGAAGCTGGAACAAGGCTTTTCCTGGGTGGCCAGAAGAGTCTCTGATAATTCTCAGGGCACTGTTAAAAAGTCTGGATTGATAAAGAACCTCCAGAACAGGAAGCTCGCAGCCCACGGTCCTCTCTGCAGAGCGGAGCACCTTGTTTAGAGCTCTCTTTTCTTTATCTGTGATGTTACCGAACCACACAGACACAGAACCAACAAGCAAACTCTCAATGGTGCAGCGATAAAAGTTCAGCAGAATCTTAGAGTTAGTGGTAAATTCTCTAAGTTTCCGCAGGAAGTAGAGACGCTGACGAGCTTTCTTTACGACCCGGTCAGTGTTTTTAACCCATTTCAGGTCATTAGACAGAGTTAGACACAGAAACTTACACTCCTCTACAATCTGCACTTGGGAGTTATCGATTGCGACAGGCAAATGAGAACTATTGCAACTGAAATCAAAGACCAGTTCGCATGTTTTGGATGCGTTCAGCTGGAGGTTGTTAGCCTTACTCCACTGAGCCATGTTTACTCCTGACTTTGGGTTTATTCCTCTTCACCCTCATTCTAATATAAATGTTACCAAAAGCAGCAGATCCTCAGGGATTCAGATTCCCAGTGTTCTCCCGAGGTTTAAAACTCCCAATAAAAGCAGAGGCTGAGTCCAGGGCAGCAGCTGCATCTCAACATTAGAATAACACAGAACAAACCAAACCAAACCGAGGCATTTCTGATGTCTTTTCTGTTCTTGTTTCTCCTTCAGATTACGTCAACGGAGGAGAACTGTTCACACATTTAGTTCAAAGAGTTCGGTTTAAAGAACAGGAGGTGGCGCTGTACAGTGGAGAGATAGTGCTGGCCCTGGAGCATCTACACAAGGTGAGAATGAAGTTTACTGTATTAGTATTATTCATTTATTTATGTTTTGATTTGTTTGATAGGGACAAGTATAGCCTTATCAACATGTGAAACATTTGTGGCCAAGGCTGATTTGCAATGTCCCACCCTAGAAGTTCCTAAATTAGTAATGATTCATTTTGATTCAGTTTGTGAATCTGTATGTTTGTTTTTGCAGTTGGGAATCGTGTACAGGGACCTGAAGTTGGAAAACATTCTTTTGGACTCCAGTGGGCACATTGTTCTGACGGATTTTGGACTCAGTAAAGAGTTTGATCAGGTACAAGTTACAAAAATATATTGAATTGAATTGAAAATGTGGATAAAGCATTGAACCAAATTTAGCTTCTTCCACATATGATTATTATGTGCTTATAGATTACACAGTGCTCTGATGAGTTTGGGGTAAAAAAATAATTGTTTTTAACTCAGTCTGTCCAATTTTTTTCTCAGTTGGAGAGGGCTTTCTCTGTGTGCGGCACCATCGAGTACATGGCTCCGGAGATCGTGGAAGGAGGAGAGTCGGGGCATGACAAGGTTCTGTGTGTTCTGTGGTTCTCTGCCTCCTCTGGTTCCTTCTATAGTCTCTGGTGTTGATGGTTGCAGGCGGTGGACTGGTGGAGTCTGGGAGTCCTGATGTACGAGCTGCTGACCGGAGGATCCCCCTTCACTGTGGACGGAGACGAGAACTCTCACACAGACATCGCAAAGTAATAATTCTGGTAGAAATATCATTGAGCTTGTTTATTTTAGCTCTGGTTTCAATAAGCTCTACCCACAATACAGCTTCTAGTCGTCTCAGGCGAATGCATGGTTTTACTGAATCTATTCCAATAGATCACCTTTAATTTTTATCTATTCATTTCTGACTATCTTCCAAACAGAAATACGCTATTGTAATTTACTGTATTTACATATTATACATGAAACAAGCATACATATGTACATAAGCAGACAGCCAGTCATACACACTTTCTAGGGATTGCTTTGTTGTTGTCCTGTGAACGCCTGAAAGGAAGTGAATCTTCAGTGTGCCTTTAAAACAAATTATTTCCTCCATGTTTTGCATTTTCTTCATATAAAATCTAACTTTGACACAGAAGAGAAAGTAATAAAAACCTTTTTTCTCTCTTTGGACAGACATGCCCAATGTTTGGCTCCAGCTTTTAGAGCCAAACATTGGGCATAATACAGTTTTAATTTGCCACTTCTCAAATCTCAGATCAGAAAATGAAGCCTCAAGTGAGAGTCAAAAAGTTTTTACTTTGAAAACGGCAGGTGCAGATTAAACCTTTGAAGTTTTAAATCGGAGGAATCCATATGTCTATTTTAACTCATCAGAATGATCTATGAGTGCTACTGTATCATATACAACAGCCCAGTTTGTCTTGATGCAGAAATACTGCTCAGACCATTTTCTGTCTGCTGTCTCTCAGGAGGATTTGTAAAAAGGACCCTCCCTTCCCTAAAAACGTGGGACCTCTGGCCAAAGACCTGATCCAGAGACTCTTGGTCAAAGACCCAAAGAACAGGCTGGGATCAGGGCCGGGCGGCGCGGAAAACCTCAAGAATCACCCCTTTTATCAGGTACCAGATTCTAGTCACTTAAATCTATGACATAAAGTACCAATGTTTGCACCATGTAGCAATTTATCTCTCTTGTTGTTGTGGCAGACCTGTGTCCTTATCTTAACATTGGCAAGTAGTTCAAATCCTCTTTAAAAGTATAAAATGGGGAAACTTGTAATGAATTGTGCTTTCATTAGTTGCTTTATGTCAATTGATTAAGATGTACAGACTTTCTGGTCTCTCTCTGGTCTCTCTCTGGTCTCTCTCTGGTCTCTCTCTCAGGTCTCTTTGGTCTCTCTTTGGTCTCTCTCTGGTCTCTCTCTCAGGTCTCTTTGGTCTCTCTTTGGTCTCTCTCTGGTCTCTCTCTCAGGTCTCTTTGGTCTCTCTTTGGTCTCTCTCTGGTCTCTCTCTCAGGTCTCTTTGGTCTCTCTTTGGTCTCTCTCTGGTCTCTCTCTCAGGTCTCTTTGGTCTCTCTTTGGTCTCTCTTTGGTCTCTCTCTGGTCTCTTTCTGATATCTCTGGTCTCTCTCTGATCTCTGTCTGTTCTAAAGCCTCTGGATGTGTCTTTTTGCGTCGTTAGAAGATCATCTGGGAGGACCTGGCGGCGAAGAGGGTCCCTGCTCCGTTCAAACCCGTGATCCGAGACGAGCTAGATGTCAGTAACTTTGCAGAAGAGTTCACGGAGATGGATCCCACGTATTCTCCCGCTGCGCTGCCACAGAACTGCGACCGCATCTTCCAGGTAAGACTCTGACTCAGAGAGGGTCAGTGTGATGGGGAGGATCCTGGAAGATTATCCACCACTGGTCCTTTGGCAATGACCGAAAGGGCGAGATCACGGATAAAAGAGGCCAAAGTTACTTAATTTTGGAGTTACGTAATTATTTGTTTGTTTGTATGGAGGTGTTTCTGCTGCTGGACACCTGTATTTCTGCTACAGGGATCAATAAAGTATTGATGTATCTATCAGTCTGTCTATCTATCGACTTAACTATCAAGTGAGTTTCATTTGCATGCAGAGTGGCTGGATGCTCCTTTAGAGATAAAGTTAAGAGCTCAGTCACACGGGAGGAGCTCGGAGTAGAGCTGCTGCTTCTCCACAGTTGAGGTGGTACCTGTTTTGAATTCCTCTTGAACACCTCTATGGGAAATCAA
Organism: Knipowitschia caucasica; assembly: GCA_964034765.1. Taxonomy (NCBI): domain Eukaryota; kingdom Metazoa; phylum Chordata; class Actinopteri; order Gobiiformes; family Gobiidae; genus Knipowitschia; species Knipowitschia caucasica. The sequence continues at coordinate 17,673,335 of OZ035834.1, forward strand.
GACCAAGGGATAATCCAGGGCATGATGGAGAGAGTCTCAGTCTCTCAGCTGGCCTGGGAAGGCCTCAGAGGAAGTGTATGTGGAGAGGGACGGGAGCCCCAACAATCTGGCAATGGATAAAGAGAAAGAACATGGATAGGTCACTGAAAACTAGCATCAAATTGAACTGGATGCAGCGGATGAAGAATATTGAGTTTATTCTTCAAGTTTATTCTTGATCAGAAGTATTGGTTATAGTTTTGCATACTAGTAATACTAACTACTGTTTTCATAGAATCCTGTACCCAGCTTCTTACCGCCTCTGCCTCCAAACCACAACAACTGGGTTCTGTTATTAGCTCTGAGTCCGGCCTTTTGTTTGACTTTGGGAAGAAGAGATGAGGCTTTGTTTCAGCAGCAGCAGCAGCTTAAGCACAAATACTCTCCCACCATTTTTCCTTTTTGCTGTCTAATGTTGTGAAAAAGCTAGTGATGAGAGAATGCATGGATCGTGGGCTGGTTTCGTCCTTTAGGGTTTTAGTTAGGAAGTTGTCAATTCATCAACAACAGATCAGAGAATCAAACAGTTCGAACACAGGAAATGCAATGATAAAAATAAAACCGGGATGAAATTTTAATAAATGTCCTGGATCATCACTGTCTTTCGACCTTCCTGCATCAGAGAGAAACCAATTAAAAAATAGGGAATAATTTGAGAAACCTGAGGCTGTAGATCCAGGACTGATGCTGTAGATCGAGTACTGAGAATGTAAATCCGGCACAGAGGCTGTAGATCCGGAACTGAGGTTTTAGATCCAAGACTGAGGCTGTAGATCTGGGACTGATCTTCAGCCCATACTTATGGTTATTTTCATCTATGTTTCTTTCCTTGGGGCATAAAAGTCTTAATTAAGAATCGATTTTTGAGCCACTTCCTAATAAGACACTGAAAGCTCTATTTACAGTAGCCTGACTTTGAATATACTTCCATTCGATTAGCGATATAGCTCTAATTAACAACAATAGTTATTTCAGAGGACTTAACAAAGCCATGGAATTTGCCAACACAGATCAGAGAATCAAAAACAAGAAATGCAATGATAAAAACACACAGAGCCATTGGTCCATAAGGGGCAGATGACCAAAGTCATGCATAACATTTGTGGTAAAGTCAGTAAGTTAGTGCCTCATGTCTATTTCTATCTCTTTCATTGGTCGAACCATCAGCTCCACAAAAGCCACATCACATTAGTTTGACAGACAGCGGTCGTCCAGCTGTCGCTATTGTTCACGCTGTCATTTCAACAAAACGCCACTGCTTCCTTAATTTGCCCACAGAGAAAGACCCATCATCTACATATTCTCACATCTGCGCCACGATGGACGGAAGCGCTCTTCGTTTCAATGCACTGCCCTCGAAAATTGCCAAGCGCAAATGACTGATTGCGAAAATTACCTCTCTCTTAATGCAATTTTAAATTTGTTTTGTGTGTTAGCGATAACAGGGACAGCTGAAAGATCGACTGAAATTATGAAGCAAATTTTTTGCATCGTGAAAAGTGGCAAAGCGACAAAGTTGGCAATCAAAGCCGGGAGGCGTAGCCACGTCTGTCATCGCCTGGCGCTCTCCAAATATCAGCTTTTCTTCCTCGAGTGAAGACTTTTAAATGGTGGCTATTGATCTCGTGCGGCTCAAGCATCCAGAAAGCAATCAGGAGAGGAGAATTGACGCGGTATAAAGAGACAGACATCAGCTGGCAGTCAGTTTGGGGCTTGCATTACGGTTGAAAGCAGCATCAAAAATAGTCATTCGCATCTGTTACTTCAATGAGGGCTGCATATGGAGGCAATTACGGCAATAACGAGGTCCCTTTGAGTGCGGGTGAATGGGGAACGCACACAGACAAGCCTGTGTTGACTTACAGCAAGGCTTTTGAGGGCATTGAAGACTCGACTTGATTGCTTGGATTGCACTGGAGTATGTCAAATATAGCGCTCGACAAAGACGCAGAGAAAAGGTTTGTACTACGTGTCAACATTTAACAATACAAGATTCAGACTAAACATGATTTCAGACAGAGGAGGGGTCTCAGAGTTGGAGCTCTTCATCTTAAGATCTGTTCTTTAGGATTGTTCCCACTGTGATAAAACCCCAGGGCCCTCTCTTTACACCCTGAGGGACAGAAAAACTCTGTTTTTGACTCACCCTGTGACTTTCTGCTGATGTGTCTTCAGTGTCACCTCTCCCATCGAGAGTTCACCATTACTACCATTAGTACAGTGGTGTCAAACTTTTGTCGGGGACCTAGTTTGGTTGTGGCCAAAACATATTTTTGTATTTTGACTAATTCATTATATTTTACATTAATTTCTAGTAGGTTTGGATTCAGTCGCAACTGGGACGAATATGATAAGATTTATTTGAAGATTCATGGTTAGTGGGGGCGGGTCCCGGTGTAACGCCGAGATACACTGTCTTGAAGAGATGCACTGCCTCAGCTGTTTATGATGTAATGCAAACCTGCGCATGCGCGTCTCACGGCAACCGAAGCAAACCAAGATGGCGGACCGTGAATTGCTAAAAGTTGAAATATGAACGAATTAAGACACGAATGTCACTTTTAATGCAATTTGAGGCGAGATGTTGATGGTCCCGTTTTGTCACATGTGGGTTTTAAGAGTCAAAGTTTCGTGCAAAGTTTAGTTTAAGCAGTCAACTGCGCCTGTGAAACCACAAAGCTAATGTTTTCATAGCAGTCCGCGGCTGCTGACGTAGGCTGATGACTCGTCCTGTGGCAACTCTACACTGGTCTGTCGGGTTGATAATGGAAAATGGGGAAAAAAAACAATCTAATTAAATATTTTGTTTGAACACACTATTGTTAATCATATTAAATACAGTACGATACATGTATTGAATGAAATTTATTATTTCCATTATCAACCCGACAGACCAGTGTAAGAGTTTAGAGTTGCCACAGGACGCGTCATCAGCCTACGTCAGCAGCCGCGGACTGCTATGAAAACATTAGCTTTGTGGTTTCACAGGCGCAGTTGACTGCTTAAACTAAACTTTGCACGAAACTTTGACTCTTAAAACCCACATGTGACAAAACGGGACCATCAACATCTCGCCTCAAATTGCATTAAAAGTGACATTCGTGTCTTAATTCGTTCGTATTTCAACTTTTAAAGCAATTCACGGTCCGCCATCTTGGTTTGCTTCGGCTGCCGTGAGACGCGCATGCGCAGGTTTGCATTACATCATAAACAGCTGAGGCAGTGCATCTCTTCAAGACAGTGTATCTCGGCGTTACACCGGCTCAAAAGTGGCCAAAATGACGTGCGCTGAGATGCTTGCAATACCACCCCGGGCCGATGGGGGTGGACCCGGAATAAGAATTAGCCAATGCTAACATACAGCATCTTCTTACCTCTCGAAAACACCTTTACAGTATGGTCCAAAAGTCGGCTCTTGGCCCAAAGCTCCGTTCCACATGAATTGTGAATTTTTGAAGTGACTCGTTTAAATGAATGGAGCTTGCGCCGGCTGACGCATGCTTTCACAATTTTCTTGAGGGCGGGACCACTCGCACCCATTTTGGATAGCTCCAGTAGAGCACATTTTTTTGGCCCATTTGTTTGAACTGCGGAGATAGGCGTGACTACGTCCGTTAATATATACAGTCTATGGGTTAGATACAGAATATGAAATAATGAAACATATTCACTTATACTGTTGTTTTTCATGAGAAAATAAACTTTAAAAATGAATATAAGATAATGGGGTATATGCTGAAACTTACTGTAATTATGATATCATTTCATGGGCCACTAAAATGTTTTTGTAGTTTAGACAGGAATAAAACAGTTTTCTGTCGCCTTGGAGGACTTTATAAAGTTGTTGATTCCTTAACAACAGATCAGCGAATCAAACACAGGAACTGCAATAATGACACATAGGCATACAATACATGGGTCCATAGGGAGCGGGATGACCACTGTCCAAAAACGTTCATAATATCCCATAATTCCATGATTTGAGCCTCCTGCTTCGGCAAGAAACCACTGAATAATAAAAGTGAGAAAACTTGTGGAGGCCTATATTGAGAGAGATCCAGGACTCATACTGTAGAACGAGTACTGAGGCTGTACTGTAGACCAGGTGAAGGAGATATAACTACACACAAGTCACATAAGGGATGAGCCATGGAGCTGTGTTTGGGTGAATGAAGCTCCTACCAGCAGAGTGTGGGCTGTTGCATGTGCTGCTCTTTTCTTTATAAAGTTGTCTTATTTCTATTTCTTCATATATCTAATTGTTTGTGTGTTTGTGTGTCTGTATGTTTCAGGGCTACTCGTTCATGGCTCCTTCGATCCTCTTTAAGAGAAACGTGGTGATGGACGACGCGGTGGAGCTTTGCGGGTCTTCGGACCGGCCACGCTCCGCTGCCGTGGCTCGCAGCGCCATGATGAAGGTTAGAGATCAGAACGAGACCAGAGAGGGACCAGAAAAAGACCATAGAGAGAAACCAGTGAGAGACCAGAGAGAGACCAGAGAGAGAGTGACCAGTGAGAGATACCAGAGAGAGACAGGAGAGAGAAACCAGTGAGAAAGACCAGAGAGAGACCAGAGAGAAAGACCAGAAACAGACCAGGGAGAAGTTCTAGAGAGAGAGATACCAGGGAGAAACCAGAGAGTGACTAGAATATAATTTTATTTAACGTCATAACACAAACAATTACAAAGTGTAAAATCTTTTACTTTTGCTTTATTCTCCAGGACTCTCCATTCTACATGTCGTATGAGATGGACTTGAAGGACGCGGCTTTAGGAGAGGGGAGTTTTTCAATTTGTCGACGCTGTACGCACAAGAAAACAGGCCAACAGTACGCCGTCAAGATTGTCAGCAAGAGGTCATTACTCTAAAATGGGACATATACAGTGTTATCTCAAAAATTCCCTTGTTGTTAAAGGTCCCATACTTAGCTCTTCTTCATCTTCAGCACACACATACATTTGGCTGCCTCTGGAGAACGGAAGAGAAAGATCGCTCTATAACTTAAGTTTGTCGAAAAAACTCCTTTAGTCATGTGATTAGTTATGTTTAAAGTAAAACAAAAAACAGAGAGAAACCAGAGAGAGAGGGAGACCAGAGAAAGAGACCAGAGAGACCATAGAGAGAGACCAGAAAGCGAGCGAAAAAAAACAGAGAGAGAGCAAAGAGAGATCAGAGAGAGAGACTCCCATCACCAGGTCTATAGACCATGGTCGTGGGGAGAAGGAGGGTTGCTACGATAATATAAACTTTGCTGTCCCAAGGGGAAATTTGCTGTAGGATTGCATTTATTATTAATTATTTTGTTTAAAAGTGCCACTTAAAGGTTCCATATTACGCTTTTCTTCATTTTTCACATTCCATCCTATGTGTGTGATAATAATTTGAGTGATACATCATACAAACATTCGAAACTTGTGATATCATAGCCATCTCTTGCATCGAGGTGATGTCATCTAAACTCAAACAAGCTGATCCAGAGAGGAGTCTACTCCTCTGTCTGTGAGCCAGCCGCCCGCCGCCCGCACGGTGACGTAACATCACGCTGCCAGTTGTTTATCTCCTGAGAATAAACGTTTTCCTACGTTGACAATCCGTAACATCGAGGCCTATGTCCGATCCAGAATCGGACCCTAATTATTTAGTTTACAGAAGTATAGCAAGTAAGTAATGTTTATTTATATAAATATTACTTACGCATTTCCTCAACCAACACATCCATTCACTCACTAATTTACATTCATACCTATTGTGCATGTTTTTAGTTGTAGGGGAACTACACAGACACAGGGAGAATATGTAAACTCCACTCAGAAAGGCCTTGTTCCGACTGGGATTCAAACCCAGGACCTCCTTGCTGAGAAGCGAGAGTGCTATCCACTCAGCCACCCTCCTGCACCTGTATACATTGAGTTAGCGTCACTCCATGTTAGCGTCCTTTATCGTGGGAATAACACTGGTTTCTTGATCAGCTTTTCAGTTCAGTTCATGCTAACTGTAGTTCTGGAACAGTCTTAGTGAAGTGTCGCAGATGGACACATTAATTCAAACAGAGGCAGATCCCCGTGAAATAAAGTCGAGTCGCACTATTCGTCCTCTTCGAGCCAAATAGTGCGTCAAATATTTACACCAAAAACACATTTTCTCCAAGTTGACATGATCCTAACACCTGTGGTTGCTGACAAAAGCAGAAAAACAGTTTAGCTCCATGTGGTGTCCGCGGGACCAAACCACAGACATACGCTGGACTCGAGAGCTGGACTCGGGAGCTGGACTCGGGAGCTGGACTCGGGAGCTGGACTCGGGAGCTGGACTCGGGAGCTGGACTCGGGAGCTGGACTCGGGAGCTGGACTCGGGAGCTGGACTCGGGAGCTGGACTCGGGTCTGGACTCGGGAGCTAGACTCGGGAGCTGCCTGTGCGCCGTGATTTGCTGTATCGATTTGTCAATCACCTCCAGGATTTTAGTATTATTATTATTTTCATTATTTTGGACAACAAACAGCATATTTATTTTGTATGGTTTTCCCTGTTTTGACGACAGTATTGAACAACCATAAAAATAAAAATAAAACTGGCTTCTGCGCGTCATATTTGTCATCAATGTGGAAATCGTCACAGATGTGGACCCGGGCGTTTCACTGCCTCTCGAGGATAAAGGAGAAAGATCACTCTCTAACTAAAGCTTGAAGGAATCAATGAAAAAACTACTTAATCCACATACATGTGTATGAAGACCAAATAGCAAAGTAACAGATGTTAGATATAACTACACTTTGCTTGCACTAGAATACACAGTACTTTATACTTGCCTCTTATTGCCAAATGTAAAACTTTTACACTTTTTTATTATTATTATTTTCAAGATGGAGATTTTATACTTGTTATTGATGCTAGAGTTAGAGATTTTGTTTTATTTTAATTAGTATAGCTATTGTTGTTCATCACTGCAGTGTAAGGATTCGCATGTAGCGCTGCAGCTGAGAATGATTGACAGATGCTGTTGCCGTTAGCGACAGGGGAAGGACCTGAGCGTTCTTCCAGTCTGAGTTTCCACCTTCGCCTCACATTTTTTCTTTGTTGCAGGATGGAGGCTCAGACACAGAGAGAAATTGCTGCTTTAAAACTCTGTGATGGACATCCCAACATCGTCAAGCTTCACGAGATCTACCACGACCAGGTCTGTGTTTTTATTACAGCGTGAGGCCCCGTTTAAACGGAGATGCTGCGACAGTAAAACGTTAGAGTTGGGTATCGGTTTGGCCTCCTGTTTACATGGAGACAGTGTTTCAAGGGGGTGATGACGCAAGCGTTGAGAAACAGCCTCTGCAAGCCTGTGTCAGACCTGTGAAGCTGTGCAGGGCAGGGCTTGGTTAGTACTGTGATGGGAGACCTCTGAAAACACCAGGTGCCAAACTGTGGTTGTGTCCTTAGGCAAGACACTTCACCCACATTAAAATAAGTCTGGTGTGTGTGTGAATGGTTGGTGGTGGTAGGAGGGGCTGATGGCACAGACTGGTTGCCGCACTTCTGTTAATGTGCCCCAGGGCAGCGGTGGCTATAGTAGAAGTTTATCGCCACTGTGTGATAAACTGAAAGAATAATGAGTCTTTGAGAGTCCAGAGAAGCGCTATTTTAAACACTTGCATTATTGTAATGAGTGAAGCGAATATAAAATGTACATCTTAAGCATAATGAAGAAGTAAGTAAGAATTAAATAATCTCTGACTTTAGCACAATAAGGAAGGAAAAAAGAGTTTTTTTCTTGTTTATAAACTTGAAAACATAGAATAAATAGAATAAATGTATATATTAACTGCAAAGATCATACTGAAACTATAAATTTAACGAAAGTGCTTTAGTTCTTGTTTTAAAAAGCCTTCTTCTTTTCTGTCACTTCCTGATGTTTACTCATAGCAGACATTCTTGACCTGTTGCTCACATTTTTGCAGTGTTTTTCTCTCACAACAAACTCGTAACAAACATCACATTCAGGCCACAGTGTTGTAAGTCTTCCCTTGTTCATTAAAGACCGGATCCAAACTGAACCAGATCCAGATCTTGACCTAGAGCTGTCTTTGTCTCCTTCCACCATAAAGCTATTAGACAGACCCTTTCACACCACAAGTTAATTTTCTCTGAGATGATTATTTTTGTTCTGTGGCTTCAATCCTGGAACATGTTACGCAAAATCATTGTTGCTCGTCATAAACAGACTTTGAAGTTGTAGCATCTTATGTCATGTGGTTCTCTGTTTTTAGACCAAAAGTATTGTATCTAAAGAGTTCAATTACGTACTTTTCTATCTCGTGCCTTCAATTACATAGTGACACGTTATGCCGCTTTTCCATAGTCTCGGTACGGCACGGCACAGCCGAGTGTGGGTGCTTTTCCATTAAAATAGTACCTCTTCAGCGTGGGAGGCGTTGTCAGACCACGTCATTTACGTGTGATTAGTCACCAGTATCATTGGTGTGGTGCATGGATTTATTATAATATCGGTGATAGCTGGTTATTACCTCCTAGGAGTCGGGGACTCTTCTTACCCCCTGCAGAACTGGCTCCTAAAACCTTTTCAGAACACCGGACGAGTGAAAAATTTCAGCACAGCGCGAGTGATTGTTGAAAATGCAATTAAAGGAATGACTCGGACACTGAACTTGTGAAGTCAATGGTGCTGACTCTGTGCTCAGCCCAATCTGTGCGAAAACCATGGAGAGACCATGTGACACCTGTAGCAACAGCAGCTGTGTAGCAGCGGAGGGTCTGATGTGTAACTTTGTCATATGCCTAAACATTAATTTTGCTCTACCAAATGTCTCCATCCTTTTTCATAAATTTACCACGGTTATACGGATTTACTTACAAATATAATGTATGTAATGTAAATAGAAGTAAAAGTATATGGTAGGAAATTGTAACTTTTGCTTTTGAACCCCTTTTATGCATGTGTACAGACAAATGAATGATACAAAGTCCAGATACAATCACAGATTTATTAAAAACAAAAGTAAAGTGCAATACTCCATTAGCTTCCTGAATATGTGAGAAAGGCTTCTTGTCTGACAATGTTCAAATCCAGGTTAAAACAGTTCTGTTAAGCTCTGCTTCACCTGAGGGATTGTATTATTATTATTATTATTGTTTTATTGTCTCTTGTTTTGTGAAGTACTTTAGGTTGCCTTGTGTACGAACTGTGCTATATTAGTGAAACCTTGTCTATCTATGATTCAGGTGAGGGCCAGAGTGATAGGATCTTACGTTGAAGTTGATTACTTGCAAATCATGTCATGATTATGACTGATTGAAAAACTTGATGTCATTACCAAATCATTTAAAAAAAGACATAATGCATTGAGACAATTGTGACATTGTTAAATCATATTTAACAATCCATCCAGCTAAACTAAAAGGTTTTTTGTTATACTGATGTTGTACAATTGGTTTTCTCTCTCGCTTCTCAGCAAAAAGATGCTGGGTTTGATTCCAGCTCCAGACAAACACGTCCTCTCTGAGTGGATTTGCAGCATGTTATCTCTGTGTGTACGTCCCTCTCCCTCCTTCACACAGTTTTATATCAAGACAACAAAAACGATAGCTCCCCTCAGAATCTCGTACTTATAGCGCGTGTAGATAAGTTTGCTTCCACCTCCAGACCAAGACATCAAGCTGAAAAGTATTTAACAAAGTTGCACTAAAGGTCTCCTTAAAGATTCATGTTTTATAAATGTGTTTGTTTGTCTGTATCTGTAGCTGCACACGTTCCTGGTGCTGGAGCTACTGGGAGGAGGAGAGCTCCTGGAGAGGATCAGGAGGAAGCAGCACTTCAGCGAAACAGAGGCCAGTCGCATCATGAGGAAACTGGTGTCTGCCGTCAGCCACATGCATGATGTGGGAGTGGTGCACCGAGACCTCAAACCAGAGGTAGGGTTCCAGAGACCAGAGAGAGACCAGAGAGAGACCAGAGAGAGACCAGAGAGAGACCAGAGAGAGACCAGAGAGAGACCAGAGAGAGACCAGAGAGAGACCAGAGAGAGACCAGAGAGAGACCAGAGAGAGACCAGAGAGAGACCAGAGAGAGACCAGAGAGAGACCAGAGAGAGACCAGAGAGAGACCAGAGAGAGATCAGAGAGAGACCAGAGAGAGACCAGAGAGAGACCAGATAAGTTGCGTTTCCAGCGCAAGACCAGAGCAGTTATGATGGTAAAACCAGTGGGGGAGGGTCCCAGCTCAAAAGTGGCCAAAATGACGTGCGCTGACATGCTGCAATACCACCCCGGGCCGATGGGGGTGGACCCAGAAGTAGAATTAGCCAATTCTAACATATAACATTGGCAGACCTCTCAAAAACGTCTTTACAGGATGGACCAAAAGTTGGCTCTTGGCCCAAATCTTCGTTCCATATGTGTGTCAATGCTGAGGGGGGTGGATTTTTTTTGGTCCACTCTAGTTTACTCGCGGTGAATCTTTGAAGTCTCTCGTTCAAATGAATGGAGCTGCGCCGGCTGACGCATGCGCAGATGCGTTTTTTTCACAATTTTCTTGTGGGCGGGACCACTCGCAGCCATTTTGGATTGCTCCAGCAGAGCACATTTTTTGACCCATTAGTTAGAACGGCGGAGATAGGCGTGACTCTGTCCATTAATAAATACAGTCTATGGGTAAAACAAATAAAACTGCGATTGGAACTCATGATGTTACCGAGGGGTTCTTCTCTGCAGTGGAGACACTGAGAGGACCGAGTGAGAGGACGGTTCCTGTAGATGTCCTCCTCCTTTTACCAGGAACTCCTGCGGTGGAAACGCGACTATAGAGGCCAGAAAGAGACCAGAGAGAGAGGCTAGAGAGAGATCAGAGAGAGGTCAGAGAGAGGCTAGAGAGAGATCAGAGAGAGGTCAGAGAGAGACTGGAAAGAGATTTTAGAGAGACCTGAGACAGGCCAGAAAGAGACCAGAGAGAGGCCAGAGATTTGAGAGAGAGAGAGACACCACAGAGATGCCAGAGAGAGATCAGTGAGAAAATCTTCATCACCATATCACCATGAATTACCATGTATGGTAAAGAACCAGTCTAAAAAGTTTCACGTCTAAAAAACAAAAAAGTCTCAAATTTGATTTTACAAAAGTGTCCAATCCCACACACTGCACCAAACGACGGGCTTTCAAACCCAAATGATTGTATTTCACTGAACTTCCATTTTCAAAGTCAATCCTGGATCAGTGTCTGCGAATTGCCTCATCTGACCCCAGCGCCAAACGCGCAAAACCAGTCTTCACGTCCAATTTCGTCTGCGCTCAGCGAGAAATGATTACCCCCCTGTGTGTGTGTGTGTGTGTGTCTGTGTGTTTTCAAAATTGCTCTCCCCCAGAATCTGCTCTTCACGGACGAAGGGGAGAACTCGGAGATCAAAATCATAGACTTTGGCTTTGCACGGCTGAAGCCTCCAGACAATCAGCTGCTGAAGACGCCGTGCTTCACGCTGCAGTACGCCGCGCCCGAGATCCTCAAGTATGACGGTTACGACGAGTCATGTGACCTGTGGAGCCTGGGCGTCATACTGGTGAGTGGCCAGCGGGGGGGCAGAGGGAGAGGCAGAGGGAGAGGGGAAGTATAGGCAGGTTTATCACAAGGCTGCCTACAGTAGAACCTGCTGTGATGGAAAAGATCTGTTATTCTGTTTCAGAGAAATAACATGAGAACTGACACACACTTTTTGTTCTCTCCTCTGTCCCCTTTCCTCGCTTCTTGCTCCCCTCTTCTTTTCCTCTTTCCCTTCTGCTCTCTTCTCTCTCCCCTCTCTTTTTTCCTTTCTCCCCTCTTCCTTCTGCTCTCTACACTCCCCCCTCCCCTCTCTTCACTCCTCACTCTTGTGTTTAAAAAAGGGTCGGACAAAGCAGACTCGTAAGCAGACTTACTTGGTACATACAGTATACTGTAACGATTCTCTCATTATTCACTCATAAAAGAGCCTAGACGTGGTGGCAATATTCAAAAACCTGCACAATGTTGACCTGTAGAAAGGATTTTCCAGACATGAGAATATTTTGAATCTAAATCAAGATCTAGAAAACAGCAACATTGGAAACAACATTTTCTTTCTCCTTTCAAAACTGGTTTCTTTCCCACAGAGATGTTGTGGCACCTGCTGAAACTAGAAAAAAAAACCTTTTGGGATCTCTCATGTCTGCAAGGTACAGTTTCTAATGAGCTGCAGCCGCTGGACTGATTTAAAGAGGAAAACCTGAAAAGAGGACCTAAAAATAGTTAAATATTATTGACTTAAGTGTTTTGAAGTAGCTCCCATGACAGGTCATTAAACTAATTAACAGGGAAGGACTGCAGAGACCAGTCAATAATGGACCTGTAGAGATCCAGAGAGGGAGGCCAGAGAGAGAAAGACCAGGGAGAGAGAGAGACCTGAGAGAGGCCAGAGAGGGAGACCAGGGAGAGAGAGACCAGGGAGAGAGAGACCAGAGAGAGACCAGAGTGAGACCAGAGTGAGACCAGAGTGAGACCAGAGTGAGACCAGAGTGAGACCAGAGAGAGACCAGAGAGAGACCAGAGAGAGACCAGAGAGAGACCAGAGAGAGACCAGAGAGAGACCAGAGAGAGAAAGACCAGGGAGAGAGAGACCAGAGAGAGGCCAGAGAGAGGCCAGAGAGAGAGGCCAGGGAGAGAGAGAGGCCAGGGAGAGAGAGAGACCAGGGAGAGAGAGGCCAGAGAGAGGCCAGAGAGAGACCAGGGAGAGAGGCCAGGGAGAGAGAGAGACCAGGGAGAGAAAGACCAGAGAGAGGCCAGAGAGAGGCCAGGGAGAGAGAGAGACCAGGGAGAGGCCAGAGAAAGAGAAAGGAAGTAGTAAGTACGTAATCTTTATTCATATTTATTTATGTAGCATATTTTGCAGACCAAGGTTACCCATGTCACTCTGGCATATTTTTCTTGACAAAAAACATAATGTATACTTTGTGTGCATGAAAGACTTTGTTCGAAATGTATCTTACAAATAATCACCATTTTGAGCCGGTGTGCTCATTCTAAAGTCTTCCTCCGACATTTTGTATTTGTTTTTCAGACTTTTCACAGAATATGTAATTTTATATCCAGATTCACAGTTGCCATTACCTTTTGAAAATCAAATTTAAAACCTAATTTCTGATTAGTCCCTTTCATAGCCCATGCATGTTTTTGACGGCAGTGAATGCTGGGCTCAATGGAAGATTCCCCAAAGTGCAATGACCTGATTATTGATAAAGAAAAAAATGAAACCTTTTAGAGAAACCACTGCCTTTTCACCGCATCCTCCAAAACCACATTAGGTTCAGTCAATGCTCCACGCGGGTGAAATGTGTTTTCCAATCAGAGTCTGTTGTTTGTCTGTGAAGGAGACGAGAAATACAGGATTCACCAGGACTTCTCAGATTAATAGAAGATTCTAGTGATACTATATCTGCCTATACACTTTTATGCTGTCACACAACACTCCAGATATGATGTTCAGGACTGAGGCTGTAGATCCAGGACTCGGGCTATAGATCCAGGACTGAGGCTGTAGATCCACGACTCAGGCTGTAGATCCAGGACTGAGGCTGTAGATCCACGACTCAGGCTGTAGATCCAGGACTGAGGCTGTAGATCCACGACTCAGGCTGTAGATCCAGGACTGAGGCTTTAGATCCACGACTCAGGCTGTAGATCCAGGACTGAGGCTGTAGATCCACGACTCAGGCTGTAGATCCAGGACTGAGGCTGTAGATCCACGACTCAGGCTGTAGATCCAGGACTGAGGCTGTAGATCCAGGACTGAGGCTGTAGATCCAGGACTGAGGCTGTAGATCCAGGACTGAGGCTGTAGATCCAGGACTGAGGCTGTAGATCCAGGACTGAGGCTTTAGAGCCAGGCCTACATGGACGAGCAAAAAGAGTTCTCATGCATAACATGCAGCTATTGCAAACAAACCATTTACTATAAAAACCACAACTTCCATCAACATAGAATTGATCATAAAACTAAAATCGAATCTCAACACAATATACAGTACATATTTACTGTATTTCCCTGTTCTCTTCTATACCGGAACAACACCACATCCAACTCATCAAAATTCAACCAAACACAGCAGAGGAACCACTTCTAGAACAAAACACACACAACCAGAGTGCGTGTGTCGTATTGTTGGGTTAAAGGGAGAAGAAGGCGAGAGTGGCCTGCGTCTGTTTAGATCATTTAAAGCCACTTCACTGAGTCCATTCAAACTGTGCCCATGATCTACAAAAGTGTGGGCAGCCGTGATCGGTCAAGGGCTCTCCACCACGGCCCATTTATTATCACTCATTTGTGTCATAATGGGCAGAGGGGAAATGGCCATTGAGGACAAACACCCGAGACGCTGATTGAGAGAGTTTTGGAATAGGTCTAATTGTAATTATTCCCATAAGTGCGGCAATTTATGTGTTGAAATCAGACTCGGATTGAAACACGTCTGCGAGCTTCGATATGTGAGAGAGGACTGGTGCTGACATACAGAGGTTATCAAAGTCTCTCACTGATCACTCTTACTGTGTCTCTCTCTCTGGTCTCCCTGGTGTGTCTCTGGTCTCTCTCTCTGGTCTCCCTGGTGTGTCTCTGGTCTCTCTCTCTGGTCTCCCTGGTGTGTCTCTGGTCTCTCTCTCTGGTCTCCCTGGTGTGTCTCTGGTCTTTCTCTCTGGTCTCCCTGGTGTTTCTCTGGTCTCTCTCTCTGGTCTCCCTGGTGTGTCTCTGGTCTCTCTCTGGTCTCCCTGGTGTGTCTCTGGTCTGTTTCTCTGGTCTCTCACTATGTGTCTCTCTGATCAATAATGTTGTATTCTTTAGTATTGTATTCTCTCGGAATACAACACTATTGATGCATTGGTAGTTCATTTATATGTCCTTGAGGTGATCTCTAAAACCTCCTGTATTGTCTCTGGTGCAGTAAGTAATCTTTATTTATATATCGCCTTTCACAGACCAGAGTCACAAAGCGGTTTACAATTGTGGGCATTTGTCTCTCACTCCACACAGAGATGGGAGCGAGGTCGCCAGTACAGGAGGTACATGTTTTTAGTGGTAGAGTAAACCGGGGAGAACATGCAAACTCCACTCAGAAAGGCCCTGTTCTGACCGGGATTCGAATCCAGGACCTTCTTGCTGAGAAGCGAGAGTGCTATCCACTCAGCCCCCGTACTTCAGAGTGGAGCACCTTCAGGGTCTGAGGTTGTGTTTGTGTGTTCTCTGGTGCAGTACACGATGCTGTCGGGGCAGGTGCCGTTTCAGTGCCAAGAGAAGAGTCTGGCGCACACCAGCGCAGAGGAGATCATGAAGAAGATCAAACACGGAGACTTCTCGTTCCAGAGCGAGGCCTGGAGGAATGTGTCGCAGCAGGCCAAGGACCTCATCCAGGGTAACACAAAATTACACCATTCACACAACTGTACTCATCTTTACATACACACACACACACACACACACACACACATACACGTTTTTGTTACCTGGTGGGTCCCTTTGACAGGGCCGTTCAGAATGGGACCCATAGACATAATCTTTTTTTACCAAGACTTTAAGTAATACAAAACAGTCAATAGAAACCAAACAACTATTTTAAAGGAATTTTATTTTAGATTTTGTTTTCGAATTGCAGTGATTCTATTTTTGACATAGAATTTAATGCCACTCCATGTCCGATGTCTAAGGTCATCTGGTGAGGCATTAATGCAGGCCAGGCAGTGAGACTTCCCAGGGACCTTTCCAGTCTGTATGAAAGGTGTCATGGTCTTCTCCACAGCCTTCACCTCAGATGCAGACCATGGCTTTCTTACACGTTCTAGGGAGAGAAATATAAAAATATATTAGCAATATACACTCCCAGGGTGAGGACCAAGCAGCCTGGCTGTAATCCCCCACCTGGTACACTTACCAGAAGGGGCACTGCCACTACCATGGGGTGCATCTGGATGAATGGTTGAAGGTTCTCCGCTTGAAGTTTCTTTTAGCCCGTCCGTTTGTGAGAGGATCTCTACTGCTCTCCCTGTCGCACAGAAAATAAAAATACAAGTGGCCTTTAGGGGAAAAAAATCATACATATTTTAATAATATCAAGAATTACCTTCAGGCTCAATTTGTATCTGGTCGAGGCTCTTTCCTTCGAATTCCGTCACTCTTCCCTGCTCCATGGCCATCAACACTTTGCTGATTTTGGCCAGCTCCAGTGTCCCCTCTGGTAGTCTGTAATATTGCCTGTGGATGCGAATGTCATGGCCGAGGAAGTTGGCAAGTATGTCCATCTCATTCTCTTTCATATTGAGAACTGTAGACATAGTAGCTATGTGCTTTCTAAGTTTGGTTGAGGATAGCATCTCTGGATGCACCGCACCACATTCTTTGGCTACCTGGCGTAGGGAGTCTGATCCCCTGATGTGGGTGTCTGCGCCCGGGCGGGAAAAGAAGTATGGGTTATGGTCAGAGATGGAACAGGCCCTTCTGTTCTCCACCAGCACCTCCATCGAAGCAATCATTTCAGGAGTCAAAAGAACCGGCACTTTCCGACTTCTTTTCCCTTTAATTTCAATGCGTTGAAAATGCTGACACAGCTTTTTCTCAAGTTGGGACAGTCCCAGAGCAATGTCAGAATGGATCCCAGTCTTACTTCTTAAGGTAAAGGCTGTCAGTGGCATCTTTGAAACCTCACCTTCCCTTCTTCGATTGAAAATGATGACCTCACAAAGAGTCAAAACTGCCAGTTTAGACCAATGCTTAGACGTTGGCTCACTTATTAGGGTTTGCACATATTCAGGTCGACATACCTCAATATGTGCATGCATGGCTCTAACGTCCTCAGTCAGAGGGAGCAGGTCCGGAGTGTTCCACTTGGCTTGCCGGAGGGTCTGTAGGGCAGCAGAAG